>QRDG01000023.1:646512-850158 GCA_012064385.1 Puccinellia tenuiflora
ATCGGCGACTTCCACCATGAGAGGAATAAGACCTATCCACAAACAGCACGTAGGGATATTACCGGATGATGTTTCCCGGGTCCCGAAGCTGTATAAATCTTGTCTCCCGTGTCGTTCGTCTACTAACCCACATCGACGATGCCCGTGCGTACGTAGTCCCGTATCCTCACCGTTGATCTAATCCATCGACAGGAATACATCCTTGTCTCCGCGTGCTTCTACTTTCGGTTATCTATTTCCCTTAATTGTCTTTACTTGTATCGTATTAATTGCCTAGTTGCTTTAGTTTGCTCTTCATATAGGTAAATTCACCATAGTTGCATATTTAGAGAATTTACCTTTGTGTTAAGCCTAAAATCGAAAAAGAATTAAAAATTGGTGTAGCACATATCCACCCCCCCTCTAGGTGCCCATATGATCCTTTCAATTGGTATCAGAGCCTTTGGCTCTTAAGTTAGGCTTCACCGCCTAAGAGAGTATGGGTGACGGTGATGATGTTACGAGTGGTAGCACCCCTCCGGTGACCATGGATGATCTCAAGAATTTGAAAACAAGCTTGACATCATCCATGAACACACAAATGGAGGAGTTGCGTGCTATGATGAGGGAACCCTTGAAGGCTAACAAGCCACCCGCTACATCATCCCTAGAGGCTAATGCTTCCGCCGCGCATAGTGGGGAGGGCGAACAACTCACTAATGAATCCCCTCCTAAAATTGATAATGGGAAGGAGGAGTACCATGGTGTTCCGTTTAAGTACTCCGTCGACCCACCTATCCCGCATCCTCATATAAACAATAGGGGTGATCCACCTAAGTTTAATCCGTCTTGTTTTTCTAATTGGCAATTTCTTATGAGATCACATATCAAGAGCGCTTCGAGCGAGCTATGGAGAATCATCGAAGTTGGTTTCAAGGACGTTGGCCCAAACAACATGACAAGAAGAGAAGTCGTGGATGGTCAACTCAATGATTTGTCTCTCAACATAATTCATACCGCCGTGGGAGAAAAGCACATGTCTCACATCGAGCTTGCCACCACCACCAAAGAAGCTTGGGATATTCTCACTCAAGAGTTTGTCGGAAATGAGAGAATGCAAAGGAATAGATTTGAAGCCTTGAGCAACCAAGCCGAGGGCTTTTTCATGATAGATGGTGAAGATCATGAAGAAATGTATCGAAGACTCAAGACCCTTGCCACTCAATTTCGAGCCCTTGGTGCAACCTATGTGGATGATGCTTGGATCAAGAGGAAGTATGTGAGTGCCCTTTGGCCGTTCGAATCCACCGACTTGAAGAGTCTCTAAGGAAGACACAACTATCACCTCATGTCATCTAATGAAGTCATGTAAGAGATGGCGACATACAAGGTGGCTGCCAAGAACGTCGAAGATGCTCGATCCCGAGCCATTGGAATGCATAAAGGATCTTCACTTGCTTTGAAGGCCAAGGTTGTGGTGCAAGACGATGATGATGAGGCTCAAGAAGATGTGTCGCATTGGGACCCCAAAGAGCTAGAAGGTACTCTCAAGGATTATTCGGCTCTCACGTCTAAAGCCTTTTGGAAGAGTCCATCCAATGCAAGGGAGTTTGTCAACAAGGCAATTGGAAGGAAGGAGGGTGGACAAAGGGTTCGTTCTTGCTACAATTGTCAAGATAAATATCACTTTGTGGCCGAATGTCCATTTGAGAATAGAGAACATCATGGAGGGAAGCTTGTTCGAAAGGATAAGTCAAAGGACACTCATAAGAAACCTTTCTTCAAGAAAAATGCTACCAACAAGAAGCCTCCGAGAATTGTATTGCTTGCTCAAGAAGAGTACTCATCCGGGGAAGAAGAAGAGCCCACAAATGAAGTTGCCGCCATTGCTATTGCTTCTTCATCATCTCCTTCCCTATTTGAATCCCCCAATGAGAATGTCTCCAACTCCTCCGCAAGATGCTTCATGGCCAAGACCACCGAGGTATCATCTCCCTCATCTCCTAAGGCAATGAGTAATATGGATGATGCTACTAGTCTTAAAATCAAAGAGGAAATTGTTGCTTTCGATCATTTTATCACTAACATGCAAGGTGAAACAAAGAAGCATGTTGAGGCTCTTATGAGTCAATATGGTGAAGCTCAAGAAATGCTTGAGATCAAGGGTAAGATTGAAAGAGAGGATGCTATGGAAACTGCATCCTTGAAAGACAATCTTGAAGAAGAGCATGAGCTTAGAGTTTCTCTAGATCAACAACTAGAATCTATAAAAGAATCAAATGATGTAATTATTGCTAAACTCATTAAAGAACGTGACCATGCAATTGCTAAATACAAACCATGTAAGAAAGAAAAGGTCGAGCTTGGTGTTGGTCATTCTAGACTAATCGAGGAGCTAGAGAAGCTCTCCAAGGCCCACAAAGCATTGGAGAGTGAACACTCTACCCTCACTAAGTCGTATGAACAACTTCAAGCTCAACCGCCTAACAATGATATGCCTATTTCCTCCACTCCCATTACTTGTGATCATGCAAATATCATTGAGGAAAATGCTAGGTTGAAGATCAATCTTGCTAAGGCCATATCCCTAGGTAAGAAATCGTTTGTTACTTCACAAAAAGGGAGAGTTGGTCTTGGGTTCATTGTGGAGGAAAAGGAGAAAGAGAGCTTCATGAAGGATGCTAGAGCTCCTCAAGCAAAAATATTCCTCAAGCTAAGAAGGCCAACATTACTAGTGCTCCTCAAGCAAAGAAGATCCCTCAAGCTAAGAAAGTCAACATTGCTAGTGGTGGTGCCACAAGGGGCAAAACCATTAGTGATGACTTTGCGGGAAAGACTAACCCCCACTACATTATATATGTTGATTATTATGGGGATGTCTATGCTAAGTTTGTTGGTCCTAGAAATGTGCCTATTGCTCGTTCTATTTGGGTTCCTAAGACCCTTGTTGCTAACAAAAGAGGACCCATTGAAAAATGGGGATCTAAATCAAAGCAATGATTTCTTGTAGGACTATGCTTCCGGCGGGTCAAAATGGGTGCTTGATAGTGGATGCACAAAACATATGACCGGAAGCAAGGAGATAATGACGGAGTTGAGACCAAATCTAAATCAAGCAACCGTCACTTATGTAGATCGATCAAAATCCGAGGTATTGGGCTTTGGCAAGGTGGTAATCGCTAGGGATATCACCCTAGCGAATGTCATGCTTGTCAAAGACCTTGGTTTTAATTTACTTTCCGTTCGCGCACTTAATAAGATGGGTTTTGCCGTCTTCTTTGATATTGATGTTGTGGTACTCTTGTGGAGCAAGACTCTAAAGGTCGCTTTCGTTGGGTACGTCGAGGATGATTTGTTTGTGGTTGAATTTTCGGGGAAAACCACTTCAAATTCGATGTGCCTATTCGGAAAGGCCGACAAGGGTTGGTTGTGACATCGCCGCCTAGCCCATGTCAACATGAGAACTTTGCAAAGTCTTCACAAGGGTGGACACATTCTCGGACTAAAAGAAGATGTCTCTTTTGCCAAAGATCATGTTTGTAGGGCTTGTGTTGAAGGCAAGATGCATGATTCTCCCCATCCTTCCAAGACTATCATTTCTTCCAAGAGGATCTTGGAGCTCCTCCATGTGGATCTTTTTGGTGCCGTTCCCGAAGCAAGTCTTGGTGGGAAGAAGTATTGTTTGGTGATTGTTGATGACTATTCAAGATTTACTTGTGTTTATTTCATCAAGTCGAAGAGTGAGACCCAACAAACCTTCATCGACTTCTCCATTGAAATGCAACGTCAACACAATGTCCCCATATTGGCAATTAGAAGTGACAATGGCTCCGAATTCAAGAACTACACCCTCAATGAGTTTCTTAGTGAAGAGGGTATTCGTCACCAATATTCCGCAACTTACACCCTTCAAAAAAATGGTGTAGCCGAGAGGAAGAACCGGACTCTTATGGATATAGCAAGCTCCATGTTAGCGGAGTTTAAGACTTTGTTGAGTTTTTGGGCAGAGGCTATATCCACGACATGTCACTCATCCAACCGGCTCTACTTCCGCAAAGGGTTGAACAAGACCCCCTATGAGATCCTCACCGGCACTACCACAGAAAGGGTTATAGGGAGGTTGGCACTCTGTGGCGCACCAATATTTCATGCGCCACTAAATTTTTTTTGTGGCACACCAGTTTCCATGCGCCACTAGATTCAGCTTTTCTGTGGCGCATCTGTAGGACATGCGCCACTAAAAAAATACATTCTGTGGCGCACCTTCCTCGATGCACCACAGAAATTCTGTGGCCCCACAACCAACGGCTGGCTTGCATCCTACGCCGCCTTTTCTGTGGCGCATGGAGCAAGGTGCGCCATAGAAATGTACATTTCTGTGGCGCATCTGGCCCCATGCGCCACAGAAATATGGTGGGCCCGGCACCAATGATTAGGGGCTGCATAATTCTGTGGCGCATGGGTCCACATGCGCCACAGAATTTCTGTGGCGCATGTGGTTCCATGCGCCACAGAATTGTGCAGCATTTTTTCACCCCACGCACCCCCGTGGATCGCCTTTTCAGCTTTGCTCCAAGTGAAAGAAAATGATAAAAAAATTCAAAAAATAAAATCCTTTCAGATATAGGGAAGGTTTAGGGTCTATTTGTTAGGAAAAATTTAAAATACACATTTTGACCTTTTTTTTCCAAATGTAGGTGAAAAAATATTAAAACGGGCATAACTTTTGCATACGACGTCGAAAAAATGCGTTTAATACCTTAAAAAAACTAGAGAAAATTTCGGAACCGCCCTCACCCGGGATTACCCGGTTGGACATTTCTCGGATTCTCAAAATTCCAAACGAAAAAAAAGTTATGGCCAACAGAAGAAATTTTCCAGCAAAATCAAAAAAATTCAAAAAAAAATACAATTATGTGGCGCATGTCTAGCCCATGCGCCACAGAATTGTTGGGCGGGATTCCAAATTTTGAATCCCGCCGGCACCCCCTTCTCTCCCTCTCTTTTCTCCTTCTCTCCTCCACTTCTCCCTCCACTTCTCCTCTCCCCTTCTCCTCTCCTCCACTTCTCCTCTCCCCTTCTCCTCTCCTCCACTTCTCCTCTCCACTTCTCTCCCCTTCTCCTCCCTCCTCCTTCTCTTCTCCTCTCCTCTCCTCCACATCTTCTCTCCTCCTCCTCCACCTCCGGCCACCTCCTCCACAACTCCGGCGACCTCCACCTCCGGCGACCTCCTCCACAACTCCGGCGACCTCCACCTCCGGCGACCTCCATCACCCCGGTGACCTCCTCCACAACCTCAACCTCCGGTGACCTCCTCCTCCTCCTCCACCTCCACCTCCACCTCCGGCGACCTCCTCCACCACCGGCGACCTCCTCCACCACCGGCGACCTCCGGCGACCTCCGACGACCCCTTCCTCCACCCACGGCAACACGGTCTCCGACGAGCTCCGACGAAATTCCGGCGAAATTCCGGCGGCCAGATCTAGATCCAGATCTGGATCTAGATCTGGCCGCCCTTTTTTTGAAATTCAAAAAAAAATTAGTGGCGCACGGCAGTGGGATGCGCCACTAAAATATTTCTGTGGCGCATTAGGGACAGTGCGCCACAGAATTTCTTTGCATAGGGGTCCTGTCGAGCTATTTCTGTGGCGCACGACTCAGAGTGCGCCACAGAAAGTTGAACTTTTTGTGGCGCACGCCCGAGGTGCGCCACAGAAATAATTTTTTGTGGCGAGAATTCTGTGACGCACTAGGCAAACCTGGGGGTGCGCCACAGAATTCCAATTTGGTGCGCCACAGATAGCCCTTTCAGTGGTAGTGAGGCAACAAGCCTAACATCTCCTACTTCCGTATCTTCGGTTGTAAGTGTTTCTATTTGATCAAAGGTTGCTTAACTAAATTTGAATCTAAATCTCTAGAGGGTATCTTTGTTGGTTACGGTGCCGAATCCCACACTTATAGAGTCTATGATATAGCCTCACGGCGTATCATAGAATCTTGTAGTGTGGTGTTCGAGGAAAATGACGGCTCCCAAGTGGCGCAATTTCATGTTTCCGATGTAGATGATGTAATTCCTCAAGAAGCCATAAGAAGAATGTGTGTGGGATTTTTCCTCCCCGTTGAGGAACCCCTTGTGGCGGAACGAGAAGGACAATGCTCTACCCAAGTGGAGCCTTCATCTACTCAAGAAAATCTTGCCAATGAAGAGCCTATTGCACCAACCCAAGAACAAGTTGAAGATCCTCAACCCCTTGATCAAGTTGCTATGCAAGAGCCCAACTTACCTATTCGTGATGCTAGCCATGATCAAGACCTTGTTCAATCATCTTCTTCTTCCAATGTTGAAGCCGTGCCTAGTGAAGATCAAGGTCAACCTTCCGGTCAAGACGGGGACTCAAATGATCAAGATGATCAAGTGATACCTCCAAGATGCAATGAGGATATCGAAGCCCGTCGTCGAGCTAGAGTTGCAAGAACCATGGAACTTCGTGAACATACTCTTGAGAAGGTTATTGGTGATGTGAGAGGCAAAGTGTCCACCCGGAGGCAATTGGCAAACTTTAGTGATCATCAAGCTCATATTGCCATGGTGGAACCGAAGAAAGTGTCCGAAGCTCTTGAAGATCCGGATTGGTTGCAATCCATGCATGAAGAACTTAACAATTTCGAGCGCAATAAAGTTTGGAAGTTGGTTGAGAAGCCAAAAGAGTGCCGCAATGTTATCGGTACAAAATGGATTTTCAAGAACAAGCAAGATGAGCATGGCATGGTTGTGAGGAACAAAGCTAGATTGGTGGCTCAAGGGTACTCTCAAGTTGAAGGCATTGATTTTGGAGAGACCTATGATCCCGTGGCTCGCCTTGAGTCCATCTGTATCCTTCTTGCTTATGCATCGCATTATAACTTTAAATTGCAACAAATGGATGTTAAAAGTGCCTTTCTCAATGGTCCTTTAAAGGAGTTGGTGTTTGTTAAGCAACCCCCGGGGTTCGAGGACCCCAACTTCCCTAACCATGTCTACAAGCTTGATAATGCGCTCTATGGACTTAAGAAAGCACCACGTGCGTGGTATGAGCATCTTAGAGAGTTATTGTTAGACCGTGGATTTGAAGTTGGGAAAATTGATCCCACTCTTTTTACTAAGAGGGTTAAAGGGGAGCTTTTCGTATGCCAACTATATGTTGATGATATTATATTTGGCTCGTCTAACAAAGCTTTTAATGATGAATTTTCAAAACTTATGACCGATAGGTTTGAGATGTGTATGATGGGCGAGTTGAAGTCCTTGCTTGGATTTGAGATCAAGCAATTGAGAGGAGGGACTTTCATTAGCCAAGCAAAGTATATTCAAGACATGCTCAAGAGGTTTAATATGGCCGATGCTAAGGAGAAGAAGACACCTATGGATACCAAATGCCATCTACAACTTAACCCAAAGGGTATAGATGTGGATCAAAAACTCTACCGCTCCATGATAGGTTCGTTGCTTTACCTTTGTGCATCTAGACCTGATATTGTGTTGAGTTTAGGTGTGTGTGCAAGGTATCAAGCGGCTCCTAAAGAAAGCCATATGTTGGCGGTCAAAAGAATCCTATGATATTTGGTTCATACCCCAAGGTTTGGTTTGTGGTATTGAAAGAACATCTCTTAGTTTTGGTGATTTAATGACAACACACATTATGGGCTAATCATATTTGGTTAAGTGTGTTGACAGGTTTTTTAGGTGGTTAGACCCAATCGGTGAAAAGATCGAAGTAAAGATCAACGACGAAGAAGAGAAATGGGTTTCTGTTGTTTCAGGACCGGAAGTTCCGGCCCTCTGGGCGGAATTTCCGGGGGGCGGAAATTCCGGCCTACGGGCGGAAGTTCCGGCCCCAGAGCGAAATTGACTAAGTCCTTTTGGGATCCCTCTCTGGAGGGGTCCCGGAACTTCTCCCCGGAAGTTCCCCCGGAAATTTCCGGTGGGGCGGAAATTCCGGCCTACTGGCCGGAAGTTCCGGCCCGTGGAAATTTCGGGTGGAAAAACGACTAAGTCATATTTGGGATCCCTCTCTGGAGGGGTCCCGGAACTTCCCTCCGGAAGTTCCCCCCGGAAATTTCCGGTGGGGCGGAAATTCCGGCCTCCAGGCCGGAAGTTCCGGCCCGTGGAAATTTCGGGCGGAAATATGGCTAAGTCATTTTTGGATCCCTCTCTGGAGGGGTCCCGGAACTTTAATCCGGAAGTTCCCCCCGGAAATTTCCGGTGGGGCGGAAATTCCGGCCTGCTGGCCGGAAGTTCCGGCCCCCTGGAATTTTCCGTGGGATTTCGACTAAGTCATTTCGGGGAACCCTCTCTGGAGGGGTCCCGGAGGTTGTGGGCGGAATTTCTCCCCGGAGATTTCCGGCCCACCGGAAGTTCCGGTGTGATGCCGGAAGTTCCGGCCGCGGCCGAATTTCGGCCCTTTAACCCGGAATTTCCGGCCTCCCGATTCCTGCAACGGCTAGAAATCCTGGAGGGGTATAAATACCCCTCCACCTACCTCCAGCTCCTTAGCTCTTGCACTCTCTCTCTTCATTAAACGCAAAAGCTCATAATTGCAAGATCTCTCAACTCCTCCAACCAAATGCTTTGATTCTTGGAGGATTGAAGGAGGAGGCCCCGATCTACATCTTCACCGAGCAGTTTTTCATTTCCCCCTCTTTCACTTGAGGGATTTCTCTTCTAGGGTTAGCTTTGTGTTACCCTAGATTCTTGTGCTCATTTCTTGTTGTAATTGTGACAGATTCGTGGATTTGGGAGCCCCCAATTAAGTTGTGGGTGTGTGCCCCAAAAACATTGTAAAGGCTCCGGTTTCCGCCTCGAAGGACTCCGATAGTGGAAGGTGAACCAAGCCTTTGTGGCAAAGTTCATCGGAGAATAGGGTGAGGCCTTTGTGGCGTTGAGTAGGCCTTTGTGGCGAGCTCACACCCCTCCAACGAGACGTACTCCCTTAACAAGGAGGAACTCGGGAATACATCCTTGTCTCCGCGTGCTTCCCTTCGGTTACCTCTTTCCATCTATCTTGTTCTTACGTTGTGCTACTTGTTTAATCGTAATTGCCATCTTGTCATATAGGTAAATTCATCGTAGATGCATGTCTAGATAATTTACCGTTTTGCTAAAGCCTAAAATTGAAAAAGACTTAAAATTTGGTGTAGCACCTATTCACCCCCCCCTCTAGGTGCCCATACGATCCCTTTCAATTGGTATCAGAGCCTTGGCTCTTAAATTAGGTTTAACCGCCTAAGAGAGTATGGGTGACGGTGATGGTGTGTCGGGTGGTAGCACCCCTCCGGTGACCATGGATGATCTCAAGAGTTTGGAAACAAGCTTGAAATCATCCATGAGCACTCAAATGGAGGAGTTGCGTGCTATGATGAGGGAACTCATGAAGGCTAACATGCCACCCGCTACATCATCCCTAGAGGCTAATGCTTCCGCCGCACATGTTGGGGAGGGCGAACAACGCACTAATGAATCCCCTCCTAAAATTGATGGTGGGAGGCCGGGGTACAATGCGGTTCCATTCGCATACTCGGCCGACCTCCCTATGCCACATTATCATATAAACAATAGGGGTGATCCACCTAAGCTTAATCCATCTTGTTTTACTAATTGGCAATTTATGATGAAATCTCATGTCAAGGGCTCTTCTAGTGAACTATGGAGAATCATTGAAGTTGGGTTCAAGGCCGTCGATCCAAACAACATGACAAGAAGAGAAGCCGTGGATTCTCAACTCAATGACTTGGCTCTCAACATCATTCACACCGCCGTGGGAGAAAAGCACATGTCTCTCATCGAGCTTGCCACCACCGCCAAAGAAGCGTGGGATATTCTCACTAAAGAGTTTGTTGGTAATGAGAGCATGCAAAGGAATAGGTTTGAAGCTTTGACCAACCAAGCCGAGGGCTTTTTCATGATAGAAGGTGAAGACCATGAAGAAATGTATCGAAGGCTCAAGACCCTTGCCACTCAATTTCGAGCCCTTGGTGCAACCTATGTGGATGATGCTTGGATAAAGAGGAAGTATGTGAGTGCCCTTTGGCCGTTTGAATCTACCGATTTGAAGAGTCTCCAAGGAAGACACAACTATCACCTCATGTCATCTAATGAGGTCATGCAAGAGATGGCGGCATACAAGGTGGCCGCTAAGAACGCCGAAGATGCTCGAGCCCGAGCCATTGGAATGCATAGAGGATCTTCACTTGCTTTGAAGGCTAAGGTTGTGGTACAAGACGATGATGATGAGACTCAAGAAGACGTGTCACATTGGGACCCCAAAGAGCTTGAAGATACTCTCAAGGATTACTCGGCTCTCACATCCAAAGTCTTTTGGAAGAGCCCATCCAAGGCAAGGGATTTTGTCAACAAGACCATTGGAAGGAAGGAAGGTGGACAAAGGGTTCGTTCTTGCTACAATTGTCAAGACAAATATCACTTTGTGGCCGATTGTCCGTTTGAGAATAGAGAACACCATGGAGGAAAGCTTGTTCGAAAGGACAAGTCAAAGGACGCCCATAGGAAACCTTTCTTCAAGAAGAATGCTACCAACAAGAAGCCTCCAAGGATTGTGTTGCTTGCTCAAGAAGAGTACTCATCCGGAGAAGAAGAAGAAGAACCCAAAAATGAAGTTGCCGCCATTGCTATTGCTTCTTCATCATCTCCTTCCCTATTTGAATCCCCCAATGAGAATGTCTCCAACTCCTCCGCAAGATGCTTCATGGCCAAGACTACCGAGGTATCACCTCCCTCATCTCCTAAGGCTATAAGTTCTATGGATGATGCTACTAGTCTTAAAATCAAAGAGGAGATTGTTGCTTTCGATACTTTTATCACTAACATGCAAGGTGAAACAAAGAAGCATGTTGAGGCTCTTATGAGTCAATATGGTGAAGCTCAAGAAATGCTTGAGATCAAGGGTAAGATTGAAAGAGAGGATGCTATGGAAATTGCATCTTTAAAAGACAATCTAGAAGAAGAACATGAGCTTAGAGTTTCTTTAGAGCAACAACTTGAATCTATAGAAGAATCTAATGATGTTATTGTTGCTAAACTCATTAAAGAACGGGACCATGCAATTGCTAAATACAAAGCATGTAAGAAAGAAAAGGTCGAGCTTGGTGTTGGTCATTCTAGACTAACCGAGGAGCTAGAGAAGCTCTCCAAGGCCTACAAAGCTTTGGAGAGTGAGCACTCTACCCTCACCAAGTCGTATGAACAACTTCAAGCTCAACCGCCTAACAATGATATGCCTAGTTCCTCCACTTCTATTACTTGTGATCATGCAAATATCATTGAGGAAAATGCTAGGTTGAAGATCAATCTTGCTAAGGCCATCTCCCTAGGTAAGAAACCTTTTGTCACTTCACAAAAGGGGAGAGTTGGTCTTGGGTTTGTGGAGGAAGAAAAGGAGAAGGAAAGCTTCATGAAGGATGCTAGAACTCCTCAAACAAAGAAGACCCCACAAGCTAAGAAGGCCAACATTCCTAGTGCTCCTCAAGCAAAGAGGATCCCTCAAGCAAAGAAGAAGGTCAACATTGCTAATGGTGGTGCCACAAGGGGCAAAACCATTAGTGATGACTTTGCGGGAAAGACTAACCCTCACTACATTATCTTTGTTGACTATTATGGGGATGTCTATGCTAAGTTTGTTGGTCCTAGAAATGTACCCATTGCTCGTTCTATTTGGGTTCCTAAGACCCTTGTTGCTAACAAAAGAGGACCCATTGAAAAATGGGGACCTAAATCCAAGCAATGATTTCTTGTAGGACTATGCTTCCGGTGGGTCAAAATGGGTGCTTGATAGTGGATGCACAAAACATATGACCGGAAGCAAGGAGTTGATGACGGAGTTGAGATCAAATCTAAATCATGCAACCGTCACTTATGGAGATCGATCAAAATCCGAGGTATTGGGCTTTGGCAAGGTGGTAGTCGCTAAGGATATCACCTTAGCGAATGTCATGCTTGTCAAAGACCTTGGTTTTAATTTACTTTCCGTTCATGCACTTAATAAGATGGGTTATGCCGTCTTCTTTGATATTGATGTTGTGGTAATCTTGTGGAGCAAGACTCTAAAGGTCGCTTTCGTTGGGTACGTCGAGGATGATTTGTTTGTGGTTGACTTTTCGAGGGAAACCACTTCAAATTCGATGTGCCTATTCGGAAAGGCCGACAAGGGTTGGTTGTGGCATCGCCGCCTAGCCCATGTCAATATGAGAACTTTGCAAAGTCTCCACAAGGGTGGCCACATTCTTGGACTAAAAGAAGATGTCTCTTTTGCCAAAGATCGTGTTTGTAGGGCTTGTGTTGAAGGAAAGATGCATGATTCTCCCCATCCGTCCAAGACTATTATTTCATCCAAGAGGATCTTGGAGCTCCTCCATGTGGATCTTTTTGGTGCCGTTCCCGAAGCTAGTCTTGGTGGGAAGAAGTATTGCTTGGTGATTGTTGATGATTATTCAAGATTTACTTGGGTTTATTTCTTCAAGTCGAAGAGTGAGACCCAACAAACCTTCATCGACTTCTCCATTGAAATGCAACGTCAACACAATGTCCCCATATTGGCAATTAGAAGTGATAATGGCTCCGAGTTCAAAAACTACACCCTCAATGAGTTTCTTAGTGAAGAGGGCATTCGTCATCAATATTCCGCAACCTATACCCCTCAACAAAATGGTGTAGCCGAGAGGAAGAACCGGACTCTTATGGATATAGCAAGGTCCATGTTAGCGGAGTTTAAGACTCCGTTGACCTTTTGGGCGGAGGCTATTTCCACGGCTTGTCACTCCTCCAACCGGCTCTACTTCCGCAAAGGGTTGAACAAGACTCCTTATGAGATCCTCACCGGCAACAAACCTAACATCTCCTACTTCCGTGTCTTCGGTTGTAAGTGTTTCTATTTGATCAAAGGTTGTCGCTTAACTAAATTCGAATCTAAATCTCTAGAGGGTATATTTGTTGGTTACGGTGCCGAATCCCACACTTATAGAATCTATGATAAAGCCACACGGCGTATCATAGAATCTTGTAGTGTGGTGTTCGAGGAAAATAACGGCTCCCAAGTGGCGCAATTTCATGTTTCCGATGTAGATGATGTAATTCCTCAAGAAGCCATAAGAAGAATGGGTGTGGGATTCTTCCGCCCCATTGAGGAACCCCTTGTGGTGGATCGAGAAGGACAATGCTCTACTCAAGTGGAGCCTTCATCTACTCAAGAAAATCTTGCCAATGGAGAACCTATTGCACCAACCCAAGAACAAGTTGAAGACCCTCAACCTCATGATCAAGTTGCTATGCAAGAGCCCAACTCTCCTATCCGTGATGCTAGCCATGATCAAGACCTTGCTCAATCATCCTCTTCATCAAATGTTGAAGCCGCTCCTAGTGATGATCAAGGTCAACCTTCCGGTCAAGACGGGGACCCAAATGATCAAGATGATCAAGTGATACCTCCAAGATGCAATGAGGATATCGAAGCCCGTCGTCGAGCTAGAGTTGAAAGAACCATGGCACGTCGTGAACATTTCCTTGAGAAAGTGATTGGTGATGTGAGAGGCAAAGTGTCCACCCGAAGGCAATTGGCGAACTTTAGTGACCATCAAGCTCACATTGCCATGTTTGAACCGAAGAAAGTGGCCGAAGCTCTTGAAGATCCGGATTGGTTGCTAGCTATGCATGAAGAACTCAACAATTTCGAGCGCAACAAGGTTTGGAAGCTAGTTGAGAAGCCTAAAGAGTGCCGCAACGTTATTGGCACTAAGTGGATTTTCAAGAACAAGCAAGATGAGCATGGCATGGTTGTGAGGAACAAGGCTAGATTGGTGGCTCAAGGGTACTCTCAAGTTGAAGGCATTGATTTTGGAGAGACCTATGCTCCCGTGGCTCGCCTTGAGTCCATCCGTATCCTTCTTGCTTATGCATCTCGTTATAACTTTAAATTGCAACAAATGGATGTTAAAAGTGCCTTTCTTAATGGTCCCTTAAAGGAGTTGGTGTTCGTTAAGCAACCCCCGGGGTTTGAGGATCCCAACTTCCCTAACCATGTCTACAAGCTTGATAAGGCGCTCTATGGACTTAAACAAGCACCACGTGCGTGGTATGAGCACCTTAGAGAGTTATTGTTAGACCGTGGGTTTGAAGTTGGGCAAATTGATCCCACTCTTTTTACTAAGAGGGTTAAAGGGGAGCTTTTCGTATGCCAACTATATGTTGATGATATTATATTTGGCTCGTCTAACAAAGCTTTTAATGATGAATTTTCAAAGCTTATGACCGATAGGTTTGAGATGTCTATGATGGGCGAGTTGAAGTTCTTCCTTGGTTTTGAGATCAAGCAATTGAGAGGAGGGACCTTCATTAGCCAAGCAAAATATATTCAAGACATGCTCAAGCGGTTTAATATGGCCGATGCTAAGGAGAAGAAGACACCTATGGATACCAAATGCCATCTACAACTTAACCCAAAGGGTATAGATGTGGATCAAAAGCTCTACCGCTCCATGATAGGTTCGTTGCTTTACCTTTGTGCATCTAGACCCGATATTGTGTTGAGTGTAGGTGTGTGTGCAAGGTATCAAGCGGCTCCTAAAGAAAGCCACATGTTGGCGGTCAAGAGAATCCTACGATATTTAGTTCATACCCCAAGGTTTGGTTTGTGGTACCCAAGGGATTCTTCTTTCACTCTTCGTGGGTTCACGGATTCGGATTGGGCCGGTGATCAAGATGATAGGAAATCAACTTCCGGGGCTTGCCAATTCCTTGGTAGGTCCTTGGTGAGTTGGTCTTCTAAGAAGCAAAATTGTATTTCTCTCTCCACCGCCGAAGCCGAGTATGTGGCCGCCGCTAGTGCATGCACTCAATTGTTATGGATGAGGCAAACTTTAAAGGAATACGGTGTCAATTGTGACAAAGTGCCTCTTTTGTGTGACAATGAGAGTGCTATCAAGATCGCCTACAACCCGGTGCAACACTCAAGGACCAAGCATATTGAGATTCGTCATCATTTCATTCGAGATCATGTTGCCCGTGGAGACATTGAGCTAGCATATGTGCCAACCAAGGACCAACTTGCGGATATTTTCACGAAGCCACTTGATGAAGCAAGATTCACTTATTTGAGGAATGAGCTAAATATCGTGGATTCGAGGAGTTTGGCTTGACCATCTTGCATACACACCTATAGTTTCAACTTCTATCTTGGTTTAGGTGTAGGCATGAATTTAGGGGGAGTGTTGTCCTAATTATTGGGCTCTCCCTCCCCCCATTATGCCTATATTAACGCATTCATTGTCTACTCTATATTCAATCATGAATTGTGAGCTTAAATGATGAGTTTTGAGTGAGAACCCAAGATATATCTTCGCGGTGTCTCACTCTCCTACTCATATATGGTGGCCTAGGCCACCGACCTCCTCGGTGGGGAGTTGCCTCTTGTTTGGTGTTTATTTGGTTTTTCTAGACCTATATGTGTCACTATGTGCGTGCTATGGAAAATCACTCATGCTTGGCCTTTCACCTTTGCATCTTGCAAACATGAGTGTCGTACCATATTAAGACAGTTTGATATCTTGTCCTAAGCCCCAACTTATCCCTGAACCATTGCTTTCTATCACTCGTGTCCAGTTTTCGTGTGTGGCATTTGTTCCTGGAAGTTTCTCTGGCGGCAGGCCGGAAATTCCGCCCCTAGGGGCCGGAATTTCCGGTGGGCCGGATATTCCGCCCCCTGGCCGGAATATCCGGTCCAAGTGACCGGGCACCCTTTTTACCAGGGCCGCGGGGTGAACTCCTCTTCTCGAGCAGTTCATCCACCCCGCGCCCTCTCCCTTCTCTCTCCTGCCTGGGAACACCTTCCGCCGGCCGACCTCCACCGGGCCGCCTCCGCCCCGGATTCCGCCGGTTCTTTGCCGGATTCGCATCTCCTCGACGAGGGGATCCTTTTCCTCCGCTCAGTTTTCGCCATGGACGCCGGTAACTACCTCTATTTTTGAATCTAGGACGAACTCAAAATTCGTTTAACCTAGACGATTTAGATGGTATTTGCTAGTTTCCTTTGGTAGAATTGCTCCTTTAGGCTAGATCTCTCCGTGCCTAGTAGTGTTTTGAAAGTAACTTGCAATTTCGTTTGGATTCAACGGAATTTCCGCTCGCTGCACAAGGCCGGAATTTCCGGTGTGCAGCGGCCGGAACTTCCGGGGGCCGGAACTTCCGCCCCTTTTGGGCCGGAATTTCCGGCGTGAGCCTGAACAAAATGTTACTTTCTTCTCACTGCTATGTCTTTTTAGCCACCGGACATGAGTGCTTATCTATGCTTTCCCGTCTTTCTATTCCTCTTCCTGCAGGTGGTTCCTCCTCTCGTCGTCGCTTCAAGCGTGCGGCCTCTCGCCCTCCTCGTGGCACTCCTCGCCCTGACGACATCGAGTTTGATTCTGAGTCAGACCAGGAGACTTTGGCCTCACGCCGCTCTCAGATTGACCAGCAGCGCAAGAAGAAGAAGGCAGTGCAGGTGGTTATCAGTGATATGAGGAAGTCTGAGTTCATTGAATGGCGCAAGACGGACTTTTATGCAGAGCCTCGGGATCTGGAGATTGACAATTGCTTCTGGTGCCATGAGCAGGAGATCCTCTTCAAGGAAGTGTATATGGCCATGTCTGAAAAGAAGAGGGTTTGCCCCATGAAGGCTATTGACTTTGATCACCTAATGAAGAAGGAAGATTACTTTGGGACTGCTATCCGAGTTGTGGACTGTTTGGGACTGAGGCGTCTGATGGATACCGAGTGCAACTACAATGTCACCATGATCCAGCAGTTTTATGCGACCGTTGTGTTTGACTACGGATGTGAACATTGGAATGACTTGGATGTCTGACACTCATATGCTCACCTCCAACTTCAGGGAGTTTGCTGCCATTCTTGGTTACCGTTTTTCTGGCTCCATTCTCAATGAGGGGTCTCGCATGCATCTCATTGGGTGCGCTTATGACAAGAATCAGCTGAAGGAACTTTATAGTGATGAGAGCAAGGTTGGGAGCACCACCGGCCTCCTTCCTCTCTATGACATTCTCTTGCGCATGTTCCGGGAGTCCATTGCTCCAAGTGCAGGTAACAACGATGCTATTCGTGGAGGGCTTGTGAATCTTCTTCACTTTGCTCATGAGACAGCTACTCAGGGTACTCTTCGCCCCAATGCGAACCCTGTGGACGTTATGGACTATATCTTCAATGAGATGTATGACTCTGTGATCAACAAGAAGGTGCCTCCTTATGCACCTTATGTGATGAAGCTCATCAAGGCCAAGTATCCGTTTTCTGATGATGTTGTAGACCCCGATGTGGAGCTTACCTGTGAGACTCATGGAAGGGTCAAAATGAACCGGAAGTCTGCTCATCTCACTCGTGGTGCCTCTTCAGCCCGTCGTGCTCCCCCCGCGTCTCGTGTCCCTCCTAGTGCTCCTGAGAGCTCATCTTCTGGGGGTGGGGCTCGCCCTAAGCGCTCTTGGATCAAGCGTGCTATCGAGAAGATTTTGTGTATGAATGTGGCCATCCACAAGGAGAATTATCATGGCTACGCCGAGCGCCGTATGATATTGCAGAATCAGCAGCAGATCATGGCTCATCTTCAGATGCCTCCACCGCCACCTGAGCAGCAGGTTCAGCCCCTTGTTCGCTACAAGAACTGGAACAGCAAGTTTGTGGACTGGACTATTGATGTGCCTGAGGATGATGACAGTGAGGAGGAGGAGGAGTCCGAGGCCACGGCATCGGAGTGATCTTTCTGGGACGTTTGTAGCATCGCTCTTTTCCCTTTTTGGTGTCTTGATGCCAAAGGGGGAGAAGTAGTTCTTAGGCTTTCGGGTATTTGCATGGGTTGGGCACGAGCTTCTCTTCGCCTTATTTGCCTCTTCTAAGCTTGTGCCTATGTATCTTTCTTTTTCGTAAGTTGAACTATGTGATGTGTGGTGTAAGACATGCAAACCTTTGTGATCTACTTCATGGTATATCTCTTATTGTGTTATATATGCTCTTATCTAGGGG
Source organism: Puccinellia tenuiflora (assembly GCA_012064385.1). Taxonomy (NCBI): domain Eukaryota; kingdom Viridiplantae; phylum Streptophyta; class Magnoliopsida; order Poales; family Poaceae; genus Puccinellia; species Puccinellia tenuiflora. The sequence continues at coordinate 664,548 of QRDG01000023.1, forward strand.
GAGCTCCTGTCGAGGGGGAGCCCCATTTATACTTGTGTGTGTGTTGTCATCAATCACCAAAAAGGGGGAGATTGAAAGAACATCTCTTAGTTTTGGTGATTTAATGACAACACACATTATGGGCTAATCATATTTGGTTAAGTGTGTTGACAGGTTTTTTAGGTGGTTAGACCCAATCGGTGAAAAGATCGAAGTAAAGATCAACGACGAAGAAGAGAAATGGGTTTCTGTTGTTTCAGGACCGGAAGTTCCGGCCCTCTGGGCGGAATTTCCGGCCTACGGGCGGAAGTTCCGGCCCCAGCGCGAAAACGACTAAGTCCTTTTGGGATCCCTCTCTGGAGGGGTCCCGGAACTTCTCCCCGGAAGTTCCCCCGGAAATTTCCGGTGGGGCGGAAATTCCGGCCTACAGGCCGGAAGTTCCGGCCCGTGGAAATTTCGGGTGGAAAAACGACTAAGTCATATTTGGGATCCCTCTCTGGAGGGGTCCCGGAACTTCCCTCCGGAAGTTCCCCCCGGAAATTTCCGGTGGGGCGGAAATTCCGGCCTCCAGGCCGGAAGTTCCGGCCCGTGGAAATTTCGGGCGGAAATATGGCTAAGTCATTTTTGGATCCCTCTCTGGAGGGGTCCCGGAACTTTAATCCGGAAGTTCCCCCCGGAAATTTCCGGTGGGGCGGAAATTCCGGCCTGCTGGCCGGAAGTTCCGGCCCCCTGGAATTTTCCGTGGGATTTCGACTAAGTCATTTCGGGGAACCCTCTCTGGAGGGGTCCCGGAGGTTGTGGGCGGAAATTCTCCCCGGAGATTTCCGGCCCACCGGAAGTTCCGGTGTTATGACCGGAAGTTCCGGCCGCCGGCCGGAATTTCCGGCCCTTTAACCCGGAATTTCCGGCCTCCCGATTCCTGCAACGGTTAGAAATCCTGGAGGGGTATAAATACCCCTCCACCTACCTCCAGCTCCTTAGCTCTTGCACTCTCTCTCTTCATTAAACGCAAAAGCTCATAATTGCAAGATCTCTCAACTCCTCCAACCAAATGCTTTGATTCTTGGAGGATTGAAGGAGGAGGCCCCGATCTACATCTTCACCGAGCAGTTTTTCATTTCCCCCTCTTTCACTTGAGGGATTTCTCTTCTAGGGTTAGCTTTGTGTTACCCTAGATTCTTGTGCTCATTTCTTGTTGTAATTGTGACAGATTCGTGGATTTGGGAGCCCCCAATTAAGTTGTGGGTGTGTGCCCCAAAAACATTGTAAAGGCTCCGGTTTCCGCCTCGAAGGACTCCGATAGTGGAAGGTGAACCAAGCCTTTGTGGCAAAGTTCATCGGAGAATAGGGTGAGGCCTTTGTGGCGTTGAGTAGGCCTTTGTGGCGAGCTCACACCCCTCCAACGAGACGTACTCCCTTAACAAGGAGGAACTCGGGAATACATCCTTGTCTCCGCGTGCTTCCCTTCGGTTACCTCTTTCCATCTATCTTGTTCTTACGTTGTGCTACTTGTTTAATCGTAATTGCCATCTTGTCATATAGGTAAATTCATCGTAGATGCATGTCTAGATAATTTACCGTTTTGCTAAAGCCTAAAATTGAAAAAGACTTAAAATTTGGTGTAGCACCTATTCACCCCCCCCCCCCTCTAGGTGCCCATACGATCCCTTTCACATGGGAAGTTATTAAGGCTATGTAAGCACACACAAAATGTTTGACCTCTAGATTCTACTTCCTTGTACCCTTTTCCAATTGTGCTTCATTCAAATGATTTTCTAGCCTTTTTCTTCCCAAAAAAATGGTAGGCACACCTAAACTGGCTAAAAATATTGTAAATGACCATGAGTAGTTATTAAGGCTATCTAAGCACACACAAAAAGTTTCACCTCTACATTCAACTTCTTTGAACCCTTTTCCAGTTGTGCTTCATTCAAAATGATTTTCTAGCCTTTTTCTTTCAAACAAAAGGTAGGGACACCTAAACTTGCTAAAAAATATTGTAAATGACCATGAGAAGTTATTAAGGTTATGTAAGCACACACAAAAAGTTTCACCTCTACATTCAACTTCCTTGAACCCTTTTGTCCAAAAATGGCTAAGTATATGTGAAAAATCTCTAAAAACATTGAGGGTGAAGGTGAATTATGTACATAACATAGTACACCAAGCAAACAATCAATGTCTATGAGACATGATTATGCACCAAACAAATGGTAAATCAAAAAGCAACACACTAACTTGCAAAGTTTGGTGTTGATCCCCTCATGTGACACCTCACCCCTTATGACATCATGCATAGATGGGAATTCCAGTACAAGTGAGAATGATTAAAACATATGCAAATTGGGTGTCCCATTATTTTTATATGATTTCACCACCATTGGCATGATTCATGTGATATTCTTTGATTTTTCACACATAATTTGCCAATTTCCATGCATTTACCTAAATTTCTACCCTTTTTCTTAAAAAAATGGTAGGGACACCTAAACTTGCTAAAAAATTTTAAATGAGCATGGGAAGTTATTAAGGCTATGTAAGCAAACACAAAAAGTTTGACCTCTAGATTCAACTTCCTTGTACCCTTTTCCAATTGTGCTTCATTCAAATGATTTTCTTGGTTTTTCTTTCAAAATTAATGGTAAGCACACCTAAAGTTGCAAAAAATTATTGTAAATGACCATGGGAAGTTATTAAGGCTATGTAAGCACACACAAAAAGTTTGACCTCTAGATTCAACTTCCTTGTACCCTTTTCCAATTGTGCTTCATTCAAATGATTTTCTAGCCTTTTTCCATTCAAAATTAATGGTAGACACACCTAAAGTTGCTAAAAAATATTTTAAATGACCATGGGAAGATATGTAAGCACACACAAAAAAGGTTGACCTCTAGATTCAACTTCCTTGGACCCTTTTCCAACTGTGCTTCATTCAAATGATTTTCTTGGTTTTTCTTTCAAAATTAATGGTAAGCACACCTAAAGTCACAAGCCACACATTTACTTGCAAGTTTTGGTGTTCATTCATGTCATAACACAAGGTATCACCATTTTTAACAATATGAACTCATAAATGAAACTTTGACACATAATTTTGAACAAAACCTGTGCAATTTGGTTGTCCCCTATTATTAACATGATTTTCAGAACAGTGCATATATAGTTTTTAACTTTTAATGACTCAAATAATCTTTTGGTATTATATACGACAAAAAATAATTTAAAAATGTACATTTTTTTTCAAATTTTCCTTCTTCCCTCCACCTCTTACCCGGCAATTCAACTTCCCTCCTAAATTTGGGAAAATTTCCTTCCCTCCACTTTCCCCCGCTCGACACAGCTAATTTTTTCGCCCGCGCTACTATAAATACATCGTGCTACCCAACCCCTTAATTCCGTTCCCCGTTAATTGCCACGTACAAATTGATTCCCTCCCTCATCGCTCTCTTCCTCGCCAGATCCACTCTCTTCGCCGGCAGTTCCTACCCTCTCCCCGACAGGCTATCCGGCGGCCGCCATGACCGGTCCCCGGAAACCACCCAAGGCTCGCGATCCTCCCAAATCTACGCCGAAGAAGGTCATTCAGAAACGCCAAGGTGATAAATCTAGCCCACATTTCAGTACACACTAGATCGATCGTTGCCAGTTGTTAGACTAGGGTACGTGATGTTAAGAACTACATGCATAAGAATTTAGGTTTACGTACGTTCTACTAATTTACACGATCGCATCTAGGGTTTTAGCGACATTAGATCATTTTTGTTGCCACGATCGCATCTAGGGTTTTAGAAAAGGAATTCTTTAGATAATATCTACATGTACTACAGAAGAGGATCTGCGATTTTTATCAATCTTACATCTGAAACGTTGCATGAACTTTTTTAGTTAACTGAACGAGATCATATATTTGTTATGTCCATTAATTTCGGGAAATCATATACTCGCTCCGATCTGCAACATTGACGTGAAAACAAACTTGTCATGTCTGTTCTAAATTAGGCCACTATATTATTTCTGCAACCTAACACATATTTCTGATATTGCTGTCACGAATTCCTACAAGCTAATACACACAATTCTTTTCATTCTTTTTCAGCTGCTAAAGAAAAAGAGGTAGTACCTGCATATGAGTTACAAAGGAGAAAACAGATGGAGGAAAATGCTGCTCGTCTACAGCAAGCTATGGAAGCCAAATTTGCTGCGGGAGGTCTTAATCCACAAGATTTCAGAGAGGTGGCACGTACCTTCGTGTATGGTGGGCTACAAAGCGGGATTAATCAGAAACAAAACGAGTCACAACGTCAACACAAGGACCTACAAGATGACCCTGCATATCAACCAGATGATGAAGAGCTAGGCAATGAAGATGATGAATTTGATGCAGATGAGGAGGAGCGCAATGTGTCAAAGCGGCCGTCTCAGGTCGAACATGTCTATTAATTCGCAAATTGCTTATCTAATGCATGGTAGTGGTACTACATTCATACTTATGTCTTCATGCATTATCAAACAGGCAGTGGATGAACCTGCACCTGCAGCACATAAGCGTGTCAAAAACGTTGTACCTTCATCCACCATTTCAACAAGATCAAGAGCACCTACTGTCACTGAACCTGCGGCCTCAGATACGCCTACGAGGACAGAAGACGGCAACGCTGAAGAGCAAAACACACCTACGACGCATATTCGTACTTCTGATGGCAGCAACTCACCTGATGACAATCAAATTGTTCCGTTTGAACGCCAAGGTACGAAAATCGAAACTTTACATTTTTTACTGCTGCATATTTACAAATATTTGGTCAAGTTTAACCTATTTTGTGTCTTAATATCAGATGCATTGTCAAACTCTGTCAAGTCAAAACTAAAAGGACAAGGACGCAGACCTACCATGGGGCATTCACTCCATGAATGGACAAAAAAAATGGTGGCAATAAAATGCAAATTGACTTCACTGCAGGCGTGAGGAGACCCAAAAATCCACTGCATGCAGCAAAGCTTAGCTCTGAGGTTGGTATGCACATCCGCAGCGATAAGATGCCCCTTGCAACACACTGGAAGCTGTACGACAAAGATAAGAGTCTCCAAGAGGCTGTTCCTTCTGCGATTAAAAAAGTTGCGGTCAGTCTAGTCTCTTCATTTATATTAATCAGTTTGTTACATGGTTAACAACCTAATTTCTGCATATGCAACACTCTTTCGCAGGAAAAGTTTGTGATGGACACATCTGATGAAGTGACCAAATCAGTGTGCACAGAAATGATACAAAATAGTATTCGACAACAACGATATAGGCTTAAGAAAGTGTACTGGCCCAAGATTCAAAAGCTTACTCCTGAGCAAGCTTATTCGATGAAGCCTAGTAGTGTAGAAGAGAATAGTTGGAAAGAACTTGTGAACAGATGGTTTGATGAGCACTACCAGGTACATAATTCATATTTCTTTCACCTACAGCTACTTAATTCATACATATTTCCTTTGATGGATCACTTAATTAATTCCACCTGCTGAATACAGGAAATGTGTGTCCAAAATGTAAAGAACAGAGAAAATGTGAAGCAACACCATACCACTGGATCCAGAAGCTACATTGCCCACTACGAGCATGTTGTAAGTATTTCAACTAGGTCTATGCAATTCCTAGCTACTTGTACTGCAAATATATAATTTATAGAACTGATATGGAAAATTTACTAATCCTTGTAGAAGGCTCAGAACAAGGAGGAGGAAACATCACCAATTGAATTTTACAGAATAAGCCACACTAACAAGGATGGTGTGATGCCTCAGGAAGCACAAGATGCATATGTAAGAAATATTAACCACAACACAAATTTATTATTAATGTCTCGGCATACTAGCATTTGAAACATTTGAATCTAATTGCAGGAACAAATGTTGTTAAAAAAGATGGGACCACACCCAGAGGATCATCCTGTACAGACAGATGTGATGATTGTTGAACAAGTCCTGAAGGAACAGAGCTCCTCCAGCTCTAGCACATTCCTGTCAAGATTGGGCGTCTCATCATGCTCCCAGAGATACACTATTTCTAAAGAGCGCATTAGAGAGCTAGAAGAGAGGCTTGCTGATCAGGAGCAACAATCATTAGTGGCAGCTGAAAGATATCAAAATGATATGGAGTCAAGGATGCAAGCCCAGGAACAAAAATTTGAAGAAATGAAAAGGAAGCAGGATGAAGAACTAGCAGCTCTCAAGAAATCTCAGGAAGAGAAGAGTCTGGCTTATGAAAAGAGGCAACAAGAAATGGATGCCCTGCTTAGTTTGCTATTAAGGACGTCGCAGCAATCATCGCAGCCCAACTGATGAACATCACCGCCATCCTGATGCATCTTTCTTAATAAAGAACAGTGCTAGATATGCTACTTTTTCCTGTCTTATTCACCTCATTGTCTTAGAAATGTTTGTGTCTTTCAGACTTATAGTATGTGTGCCACAATATTTGCTATAATATTGATTTGGTTCCAGTTATATATTTGTTTTCAATTGCATTTCTCTGCAAAAAATTGCCAGAAAATTACATTTTTACAAAATTCTTTTCTGTTCCAACCATGACGGAAAATGTGACACCGTCACCAAAATCTGGGCCCACCTTACAACAACGTATGGTCCCACAATCCTAAAATGGTGGGTCCCACTTCTCGCAAAACGAAATGGTCCCACATGTCAGCATTTTGTGGGTCCTAGTTACCAGAAAAAAATGGGTCCCACTTACCAGAAAAAATTTGGGTCCCACCTGTCAGGAATAAGTGGGTCCCACTAACCAGAAAAAATGGGTCCCACCTGTCAGGATTAAGTGGGTCCAACTTGTCAGCACGGTCCTAGCCCACATGACATCATGTGACGTCACAGCATCTGGACCCACTCATCAGCATCCACGTCACCACAGCTGGACCCACATGTAAGAAGCCACGTCAGCATATGTTGACCATTCGTACACTCAAATTCAACTTAATAGTGACAAATTTGCAAACAAACGGTGACAAATCAGGCTGTCACAGATTAACCATGATCATTGACAAAAATTCCTACCGTCACAGATTCAACTTAATCAGTGACAAAAAATTTCATCTCGTCATCCCCATGAATCTATGACGGTCAATCAGTGACAAACCTAATGACGCACCATTTTTGTCATCCACAACTAATAAGTGACAAAAATGGGCTAATAAGTGACAAAAGAAGTTTGTCACTAAAAGTCATTTCTCTTGTAGTGGGGTAAAACAGCGGTGTTAATGTCTCTTTTGATATTAGAATTGCTTACTTCTTGCACTTTACTTAATGCAATTGTCTGTTGCTTGTAACTTAATACCGTTGGGTGACAGGCTGGATAGCGATCCCACGGTGGACTTTTTAGACAAAGACGCAGTTGGACTCAAAGGTCTTTGTTCCTTGTCGTGATGCCTCCATAAATATTATCATGTCCTTTTTGTCATAGCTAAATTGGGTTTGTGTCATGATCTTGTCAATTGCCTAGCTGTAATTCGTTCACCCATCACATGCATATTTTATTTACTTGAGAGACTCCACTAGTGAACCCATGGCCCCTGGTCCATCTTTTTACATTGTTTACAACCTCATTTACTTGTTTTTAATCATCATTACTCCTCTGGTCACTTTTCATATTTCATCTATTTCATCATACAATTAACCGCTTTGTTTTCTGCGAGACCGGAAAGATTGACAACCTTTCCGCCGTTGGGGGCAAAGTATTTTGGTTGAGTGTGTGCAGGTCCACGTCTGTTGAAGGTCAAGCGCTAGAGATCTTCAACATTCACCTCGTTGTTGATTTCAAAGTCCTACTAGTTCGATAAACCTCGGTTCGTTAAACGAGGGAAAACTGCTACTAGCTGCAATTCCGCCTTCGCTTGGGGCACCACCCAACTTATTTTAACACAGCAGCACATTGGCGGAACAAATCCCGCCAAAATAAAGCAATGGGGGACGCGAACATCAAGCAGGGTAAGATCTGTGGGGAGATCGTCCGCATGGTGCAGTACGGTGGCACTATGTTCATTCTGCGCCATCGACACGGCGCCCCGCAGATCCACCATCGTCTTTTTGCTACAACCAGGGTCGTAGAAAGGCTCGGAGGTCCTCAACTCCTCCCAGGAATACTCAAGAGCGGAAAGCTTTGCCGCTTGCTTTCCATGGTCTTTCTTCACCTTGGGCGCCATGGATGTATAACAGCCCCAGCTTTGTACTGAAAAATACGAAGAATTTTTTCACTTTTTGCATTCTTGTTTGCATCATGGCATGCATATGAACTTTGCTACTACTAACAAACAACATATGCAAGCAATTAAAATGGGGAGGCAAACTTCCCAAACATCCCAACCAATGCAATTGCTTAACTTGTCAAACAAATCATTCTTGGACTTCCAAATTGTTTAGGAAGTTCCAAGTTTACATCCTATAACCAATTATCAAAATCTAAATATTGCCAAATAAGAAATAAAATTCTGAGAATTCAAAATGGTTCAAATCAACTTTGAATTTTTGAAACCAAGCTAAACCTTTCCAAAAAATTCAATCTATAATTATGGGGAGCTTCTTTTCATATTAGGAGCCTCCATGAATAATTTCATTATTTTTGGAAATACTTAAGTGCTTCAAATAAATGCATTTTGCAATTTATCAGAAATGATCATATTGCAACAATACGAATAAATTTGAATCTAATCAATTTATTTTGGAACAACAAATTTTGTGGAGCTTCCTCATGACATGGGGAGCCCACATGAATTTTCGTAGATTTTATAAAAGGGTTCAGGTGCCTTAATTAAATCCCAAAAAGGGGCCGCTGGACCTTTCTGTAATTTATTAAAATGTGCTAGGGGGGTTTTCGCAAAAACTTCTTCTCTCTCCCTCACTATGCCGGAAATTGCACTGGCGCCATGCCGCCAGCCATGCCGCGCGCGCCATGCCGCCATGCCCCCACTCCGCGGCCCCCTCTCCATGGTCAAGGACGCGAAGGAGGATGCTCACGACACCTGCTCCTCACCTGCTCCTTCCCCTTGCTCTCTCCCTCTCTCCCCGTGCTCATCCCGAGCTCCTCCATTTGCCGCCGTGGTGCCGAGCTCGCCGCCGTCGTTTAGGTACGCCCTACGCAGATCTAGTCCGACTAATCGAGCCATTCCCTTTCCACTCCGGCCGTCGACCTCGCCATCGATTTTTGGCCGCTGCCATTCCCGCCGTACCTCCCCTACCTTCCCCGCGTGTCCCTGGTGAGCATCGCGTCCCCTATGGTCTTCTCCCGCGCGCCCTCTCCCTCTTCCGCCGCCGGTCGCCGACCTCACCGCCGTTTCCCGCCGGCACCATGCGCCCGGCCTAGACACCAGCCCGGCCGGCCGAAGGCCGAATGTCTCGGGCAGGTGCCCGGCCTGGACACACCGGTCTGGGCCGGCACGAGGCCGGAGGCCTCGGCCACCCTCCCGGCCTGCACGCCCTGCTTGGGCCGGCCAAAGGCCGGAGGCTTCGGGCCTCTGCCCGGCCTGGCCGACCCTAGGCCGGCCTGCCAGGGTTTTGAATTTCCATTTTTTTAAATAAAAATGAAATTAAAACAATTGTTATCTATTTGAATATTGCTTAAAAAATAGCAAATAAAATTTCAAAATGTTCAGAAAAACAAACTCTACCTGTTAGTATACTTGTAATGGTCTTTTGGATCTATTAATTTCGCTGTTTAGTAAAAATTCCTAAAATGGCATAAATAATACCTAAATTGGGAAAATCATAACTCGAGAAATATTTAACCAAAAATGGTAAATAAAATATCAAAGTGATCAACATGTCAAATACTATTAAATCATGCTTATATCACCTCATGCTCACACATTTTACTTGGATGTTATTCTTTAATTGAGTAAAGGAATTAAATTCGAATAATTATTTAATTCACTATTTATTCATCGAAACTCGGAAAATTACAAATAAGGTACCAAAATGATCGGAAGAACAAAATCTACTTAATCATGTCATGTTCATGCATATTTAAGCCACTTCTTTTGTAATGTAATAATTGATAAATAATGTGGTCACTAAGATAAATATGGGGTTGTTTCCAAATAATTGCACTAATTATTTGGAACTCCATTTAATTTGTTATATAAATTAAATGATGATATCTTTGCATAAAACTTGACATGTCACCATGATTGTGAATTGCACCCTGTCTTCGTGTGATTTATTTTGTTCTTTTGTTATTATTTTGGGTATCGATAGATTCCGGAGTCGAGGTTAACCCTACCTACCCCGACGAGCAGTACTACACGCCCCGGCAGCAAGGCAAGAGATAACCTAACCTTCTTGGCATCTAGCATCCAATTGTTTTATAAACTTATTTTATCCACCATAATATTGCATTCGATCTATGTCACTTTTGGTCAATACTAGAGTATCCTATGAATGCATGTTTTTCCCCGAACCAATACATGTATCCCCTCCTATGAACCCTAGGTCTTATGTGTTGGCTGGAGATAAATTATGTAATTGTTGTATTCATATGCTTAGCTATGCTTAGTCAAATGCTTTATTGTCCGGTGATTTAATTCCATGATATTGATGTTGGTGGAATGTTCGGGCATGGTGGTTATTGTTGGTACTTAATTAAATTGCTAAAAGGCTTGGATGAGTTGCCATCGGGGATGGTGTTTTGCCTCATTCTTGCCGCCTAGGCTGAGAGTGCTTTTAGCTAGAACCAAGAACCGAGCGTGCTGCCATTGGTGGGGGTATGGGCTCCTTACTAACTGAATAACTTGTGCGGGCGTATCCAAGGGTCCTCTAGTTTGCTATTTCCATTTGCGCGTGTGTGTGTGAGCGGAAAAAGAAATGATGAGGATGGTGGTGTTTAGGACGTGGCGATGGGGGCAGGGGCTGAAATAGGCTGGGTAAACTTGTCTTGTCGCCACAGATGACTCTTGGATAGTCTCATGAGAGGTAAAGGTTTAACCGCGCCCACTCGCCGGCCTTCCCCGGAAGAGGGCCAATCAGGTGAGCCGGACGGTACCAATGGGTAAATTAGTACACCCCTGCAGGGTAAATCTTTTCGAAAAGCCGTGTCCACGGTTATGGACAAACTATTGGGAAAGGCGGATTAGCTCATAGAGAACCTGAACCTAATTAATAAATTTGGCAGCTAAATGTTGCACTTCAACGTGTGTTAAAAGGTTCATTTCCTCGAGGGTGATTCGAGGGAGTGCCTTGGTGGAGTTGAGAAATGGTTACAATGGGTTCGATGAGAACCAAAGTTGGAAGTTTACTCTCTTATCCTCTTTCGAAAAACATTCTGAGTAGACGATGCCATTGAGTCACTTATTTCTTTTATAAAGGAAAATTAGCTTTATGCAAAAATACATACTATACAGCTTTAGAGCCTCCATCATCATTGGGCCTATATCGCCCTACTAAACTTGCGAGTACGTCGTACTCAGTCTCTCTTTGCTGCTTTTATAACTTGTTTCAGAGAAGGATGACACCGAGCAGCCAGGTGGTTTCTTCCTAGACATCGACGAGTAGTTCGGGGTTCCCAGGTGGCAGCTTGGGACATCGGAACAAGCTGGCAGGGTTATATTTATTTGTAGGCCTCTTAGGCCATATGTTGGATCTTGTTGTTAGACAACGCTACCTCGCTTCCGCTTGATGTACTGTTGGGTCTGTGACCCGTTTTGTGTGTAATTTGTATCTTTCTCATATATGAGTTGCGATATGATTTTGTGTCGTAGAGTCTGCAACGTGCCAGTTGTTTCACAAGTCTTGATCTCTGTTTTATACATTGATAGCTATGCCAGTGTTTATGGCACGATCGATGTGTTGCGTGGGAGCGGTAATTCCATGCCCTTCGATTGTGTAGCATAGCCTGTGGGTTACATAGCCTCTCTGTATAATTCCGGGGTTGGGGCGCTACAGGATGCTTGGACCAGATCTGAAGGCGAGATTGTGAAGAAAGAAGGAGGAGCGGATGGACGAAGCAAGATGCGGTGCAGGCCAGAGAGGACGACGGCTTTTATAAAACTTGGGGCAGGGCGCCTGTGAGCGGTCCCATCATAAGCAGTCAATTCCTACGCGTACGCCACGGCACAGGAAAGGTCACCTCGACTGCCACACCCAACTCTCGCAGGCACTGGGCCCAGGGGGCTCGGAAATCAAGGAAGAGCGCTTCTAACACGCGTCCTATCAAGGCCCATCCTCTGAGCAATACGGAAGTCAGATTCCGGCCGTCATATTCTCGAGACCTATGCCACATTTAAGGGCGCGACCCAACTGCTCCCAAGCTACGATTAGCCAGGCCACACCCGGGGGCTACTGTCGACACCCTGCCAACCAGGGGTGTCAGGATCGAAGAAGCGTACAGATCCCGAGAAGATGACCATAGCTTGCCCGGGGGCCGGTGACAAGAGTCTAGATAATGACACAAGGGAAGAGCCTCTCGAGGCGTGTCTGGGCACCCGGGGAGGATGAGCGCAGGACGGAGGAAAGCCGAACCGCCAGTGGAGGCCCCACCAGACAAGACGTAGCGCCCCACCTCTCCCTAGGACCGGGGTGACGCGTGGTAGGGCAAGTGGTGGGGCGCTGGCAGTCAAGTCTGCCACTTGTCCATTGTGGTTAAACGACAACAGGCAGCGTGGCAAGCATGCAACACGGACGAGTGGAGGGCCCCTCAGGTTATAAAAGAAGGAAAGGAAATAGAGAAGGCCAGGAGGGAAAAAAGAGAGGCAACAAGGAAAAAGAATAGAGAGAGAGGAGAGGAAGTGAGAGGTAGTCCCTAGGAAGGAGAGCCAACCGTGGGAGAGAAGGAGAGTAGCATCCACTTGTACTCAATCATCACCATCGTATCAATACCAAGATCAGACATGCAAGATGTAGGGCTTCATCTTCGGATGGCCTGAACCTGGGTAAACTCGTCGTGTCCTTTTTCGTTTGTTGTGATCTACATCAGCGTCTACATCGCCCACGACACCGAGATCGGCGGAGGCGGTGTAGGAGATCCCAGTGCCCACTACCGAACAACGATAGGGGAGCACACCGAGCTCTCCGGTGTCCGCGTTTTGACACGCGACACAATGATCATGTTGTGCAAGACCACACATCAATTCATCACCTCCCACATCTGATCTTGCGACCAGGTCATAGTGGGGTACCGGACAACAACAAATCAAGCTTGGAGCCCACCAAATGACCGCTCGACATCCTTCCTACAGAACTTGTAGAAACACTCAAGGACAGTGGACTCGGCCATGCGCAGATAGTCATCCTGTGAATCAGCTGGAGCTCCGTATGCGAATTCTCAAAGCGACCGTGTACTTTTGGAACGAGGAAAATCCAACTGTGTCGGTACAATCTTTCTTGCAAACGAATTAGCTGTCGAACTCTCGGACGCCATGCACAATCCTGAGGAAGAGGTTCCGGTTCATCCTGAAACACCGTCGAAATGTCTTCTCGCCATGCAATGGATCGTTGGCGAAGTAGTCGACGTACAACATACAATAGCCCTCTGCACGCTGCCATAGCTTGCCCTGGCGGCGACCTGGTGGCAAGCCACAACGCTTCGACTGTGCATCGACGGCGTACAGACCAGCCAGACCGGCAAGCATCAGCAAGTGCTCTTCGTCGTCGGCGGCGGCGGCGTCAGATTCCTCTTCCATCAGAGCGGCGAGCATCTCCTCGTCGTCGGAGTCCATCTCAGGCAAAATGCTGAACACCTCGCGGGCAGGGTGGGCGCGAAGCTTGATCACGACGGCGATTCAAGGCAAAAACTCGGGCAGCAGCGAGATGGGGTTGGGGGATTCGGTAGGGCGTGCCGTCGCGGTGGTTGGTGCCCTATTCTGGCGGCGCGTTTGCGGCGGAGGTGAGGAGGTGGTGCCGGCGGCGGGGAGGTAAAGGAGGAATGGGGCGAATCTATGGTGGGGTATGTGCGTTGTCTCGTCGACAGGGCTGGCTCGCGCGGCTTATCCCTTTCGCCGGTGCCCCCAGGCGGAACCCGGCGTGATGGATTCGGCCTGGAAACACCGGATGAATTTTGGGCCAAAACCGGCGGAAAACGAGGCTCTTTGGGGGCGACTGGAAGGAAAATGGTACGCCGGCGGAAAAAAAAAGTGGCAAACGCGTGGCCTGGGGCCTCTCGGGGGCAAGAGCGGCTGGAGTTGCTCTAATAGTTACACGTCCAATATTTTCTAGAAATTATCTAAATATTCTAGATTAAATTTTTAATTTCTTCAAAATAAAGGAGCACATGTGCTCGGATGCAATTAATCCTCCGCATCTTTTCTTTTATAAAGGGTATTGTGTAATTGCATAACAGTGTCACCAGTACAATCACGTATGGCCAGATTTGACATGCAGGCCAGCACTGTGCCATACAAAAGCGACATATTCGAATCACTTTCTGCGAGTCATATGAAAATTACGAGAGAATAGTTTGTGTGGTGAGCTATGCCGCGATAAACATACATAATGTGATAAACATGCTAGAAAGAGAACAACCATTACAACCAAATATGACTGCACACTTAATTAATATCTCTCTTAACAAGATTCCTGAACAAGTGCATCGTGCAAAACCAGTGGACATGGAAAAAAAATGACACGAGCGACAGACATGTTGCCACGCACGCAGATCGATTGGGATTTTACTTGAAACGACAGCAGTGGGTAGTTCCAGTTACAAGCTTACAATATATGAATGTCAGTGAGAACGATAGCTGAACACATGCCTAGTACAAGGCTACAAACCCATTGAGTCAATAATTGCGCAGCAGGGATTTGAGTGGAGCTGAGCTGAGCCAGTGAGCCTGGAAGTTAAGGACAGACTGGGAAAGGGTCGATGGCCAGCAGCGAGGCAGCGGCGCCGTTGCTGGAGAAGGCGGCGGCGGTGTACCATGAGGGGTGCCCGGGCTGCGGCGTGGATCGTCGGAAGGCGCTCAACCTCGGCGTCCCCTACAAGGAGTTCTTCCACATCTGGATCATCATCCTCGTCTCAAGTATGTATGTACTCCGTAGCTACTAGTGTTGCTTGTTTCTGCAGCATTTCTCTCTCTGCTTGCTCAGCTGCTCTGTGTGCTATTTTTTATTTTTTTGAAACGGAGGCAAAAGATTTACCTCATCTCATTAATAAAAAAGAGTTTAGCTTAGTAACAAGGTTTGGTCAGAAGGTCTAAATGAACTACTCTACTCTCGCGGCATTACATAGCTCAAGGATTTTGCGCCGGCAACATCCCAGATGGTGGCCTCACTCTTAATCTTACAAAACACGACGATGGGCATAGAAAAGATGTGTCTAAACACCCTCGCATTTTGCTCTTTCCATATCTCCCACGAAACCAGCATGAGGAGGGAGAGGATCGCCTTCCGCCAAGGGCCCTGGATGTTGCCAACCGCACTCCACCATTCCTTGACCGTGGCAAAATTATGCCAATCATCCACCTTGAACTCCTGTGGGCCAAGCCAATCCCTTACCATGAACCAAACACGGCGGCTGAAGCGGCAGCGGAAGAGCAAATGTGCCGCGGTCTCGGGTTCTTGCTTGCATAGTTGACACACGCCACAGTTCGGCGAGCCCCTTCGCTCAAGCCTATCGGCTGTCCAAAGCCGATTTTGGATGACAAGCCACGCAAAAATCTTGCATTTCGGGGGCACCCAATTACACCAAACAGCCGGCCTCATGACTGTGCTAAAACTTGGTGAGGCCAGGTGATGTGAAGCAGAGCATCTTGAGCTATCTCGCAGTTATTTGCTTCTTAAAAGCTACTGGTTAATTTCAGTTACCCGTGGCAGAACTAAGAGGAACTTCAGTTCATCCATTGTCCGTATGTTAGTTACTTGACAATTACACTGTCATTATGCACGTTTGCATCTACCATTTTTTCTCATTATACTTATGCATGTTCTCATGACTAGCTCTTGATACCGTGTTGGTGAGAGGCCTGGTGTAATTGGTATCATCTTAATATTAATATGTTTCGTTTATCAAAAAATTATGATGTTGTATCTACCTTTGTTTCGTTTTTATGCCATATTATAATTTAGTGTTATGTAAAGCTGTATTTTTTACTCTTTGCCCTTGTCATTATAGGTTTGCCAATATCATCGCTATTCCCCTTCTTGTATTTCATGGTACGTGCTTACGTAAGACAAAAGTTTAGTGCTTACGTAATTATGTTTGCTCATCGTATTTTTCTGTCAAGACAATAATGAACCTTTGGATTTGAAAAAAAATATAGTATGTGCAAGTTCTTTTTCTTAACTATGTACATACTGCGTACATTACATCTTGATGGGTCATATTGCTAGTTGCTAGTGTTTTACTGACAAAAATAATTGTATTGGTAGTATGAAATATTGTTTAGACACTTTTTATTGGAAATGATTATGATGAATTGTCATGTAGTTCCCTAACCATACATACCCTTTGATTTTTTGTGTGTGAATCCCTTCTCAAAAAACAGATTCGGGACTTGCATGTTGCCAAAACAGTAGAGGACATTGGATTTTATGCTGGATTTGTTGGTAACAACCTTCTAAACTATTGGAATCCTTAGTTCTTACGAGTTATATTTACAGATAGATAGTTACAAATGTTATATACATTCACTCATCTAAAAGAATGATCAATGGTGTATTCTGAATCTTTCCAGGTGCCTCCTATATGTTTGGTAGAGCTTTAACCTCTACTGCTTGGGGGATGGTAGCAGACCGTATTGGGAGAAAGCCAGTAATCGTGTTTGGAATTTTCTCTGCGTTAGTACTCTTCGTCTATGTTTACACAAAAAATAGTGTAGCTTAGCAAACATGTGTTTTTCCTATATCTCGTGCAATAAGTCTAACTCATGATATGGTGTTTATAAAATCTCAGGTTTCTCTTCAATATTTTGTTTGGATTAAGTGTGCATTACTGGATGGCAATATCTACACGATTTCTTATTGGTTCTTTGAATGGTTTAATTGGCCCTATAAGAGTATGTTGGTTGAATGATTTATTCTTTTGGTTGGTGTTAGAACCAGTTATGGTTATTGACTTGCAATTGATCCTTACAGGCTTATGCTATTGAAGTTTGTCGACCAGAGCACCAAGCTATTGCATTGTCACTTGTAAATTACAAACTTACACATACCAAACACTTATCATTCTATTCTAATTATACAACTTATACCATGATGCTTAAATTTCCATATGATTAGGTTAGCACCGCTTGGGCAATAGGTCTCATTGTTGGACCAACGATTGGCGGATATCTTGCACAGGTATTTAGAAAATTGTAGTAATACATAATTTATTGTATCATGTATTAATGAATTATTGTTGTGGTAAATTTTTCTCATTTGGTAGCCAGCAGAAAAATATCCAAAGTTATTTCCTGCGGACTCATTATTCGGAAGGTATTTTTTGTTATTGTAGATTCAATTGTGCTAGATAAGACATCTCTATTTAGCTCACTAACTATTGAATTTGCTTTAGGTTCCCATATTTCTTACCTTGCTTGTGTATATCGGGCTTCTGCTTCGTTACTCTTATAAGCTGCATTTGGCTGCCGGTATGTGCAGCTAATCAATATTTGTTACATTGATATAAAATAAAAATGATGCATAGTAATATATGTGGTTATAGTGTTTCATTATGTATGTACATTCAATTACTCATTCAAAATCCATCAACATGCATAGAAGTTAAAAGTTCAAGCACTGAACAATAGCCACTACTACACAAACCCCTGATTTAGACGGCTCGAAAACCCCACCCAAGATGGATATCTTTGTGATGTGTGTTAGGGGGTCTTCGTTGATGCCCTTACGGTTGAAACTTGTTCAGTTATCCATCATAAAATGCGTAGATGACTTTCACTAAAAAATATCTAGTATAACTTGTATAACCGATGACTCTATGCTAAAAGTTGTGTGTCATTGACCTTAATCTAGATGCTCGCTATAAAACATTTCCAATAGTTGTATTACAATGAATATAGGGATCACCTATATATCCTTATGGCATCCTTTCACCTTACTGTCACTTAGATTCAAAAAACAAAGGAAAATACAACACAATTTTCATAAATATATCATTCACTCATCACAACAAAGAGCTGGTGTGTCATTTTCGGATCAACATGAAAAAATATATAATATATTACAATTGATAAATTTTCAAATATCTCAAATTATCCTCCTGGATTCCTTCATTTCTTAATTACATGGATTAAGAGATGTAGAGTATCTCGTACTTCTATCTCTTTGTCTCTCTTTGTTTGTTTGTGCTATTGACTAACATTATTCTATCACTTTATTCGTGTGTATAAATGTTTTCTCGGGTCCCTCTTCATTGCGTTGACTACCTCAAGGCTTCGAAAAGGCAATTAACACTACCAAAAAATCGTGTGTTTGTGAATATATAGCCAAAAAAAATAGCTTTGAAATCTCTCTAGAGAAACACAAAACTTGATAGCTATCGTGATCCGTACCCATGGATGGTCCAAACTTCCCTTCAATATCTTTGTTGATTTTTGTCAGGGCGCGGTTGTTTCCCCTTTGATCCGGTGTGGTCCTAAAATCACATGGCATAGGCCTTTAGCCTGCAGCATAGGTTGTTTTATCAGTAGTGAAAATGCAATAATTGGGCCATATATAGACCTTAACTTGCGCTAAATAAAATAGGGTGTCTTACTGGGCATGATGTGTGATTCTCAACTCTTCTTTATGACATAATGTGTAATGAATACACCCATTAATGGATAGCAAGTTCTTGTTATCATTGGACAAATGGAAGTCATGCATAGGGGAAGAGCACTCCTAACTCTAATCTTATGTCTCATTCACTAGCGATAACTTAATAAGTACTTCACTATTAATGATGATAGACCACTACAAATCACAATAATTATTGAGATACAAATATCACAACGTCATATGGAAGGCATACACCAATATACAATATATAGAAACAACTACCATCATGAACAGACAAGACTTATCGACATCCAACACTCAGTATCAGCAAAGTCATTGGTAGGGGAGGAAAGGTGGGTACCTTCTACATGAATTGAAGAACTCAAGTTCGATGTCAGGGGTGGTGTAAGGGAGGTTGTGACAACATCTCCATGAGTGTTAAATAGGGCGTGGAGATCAGGCTCACGCATACATCTCTTAGTCAAAAGCATTGATGAAGCTTTAACATATGATTTTTGTGGAAAACAAAATTGCATTGCCCTATTCTAGCGAGGTTCATGAGAATGTTTGGAATAGATCGTCGAGTATAGGGATTCTATAGTAGAGAGCATAGAAAGTGTTTATTAATAATTGTGTTAGTGGACATTGGCAAACTATTAAGACGATATTGTGATTTTACCATTTCTTACACATTATTTTTTAGTGAATTCCACCTTGTGACACTTATTACCCCATCCAGTGTAGAATCATTTAGATTACATATTTTATAAACTTTGGATCCTCTTTTTCTGATATATGTCCATTGGGAAAGGTGTGAGGTGATGATTAAGGTTGAAAAATACCAAAATAACAACGAGAAACTGAAAAGACGGTTGGGTGAAGTCTGGATGTTATCGTTGACGACGTCCTCCAATCTTTGCATATTTTTATGCACCACATAGATCTAACATACCGGTTTGTTCTAACAAATTATATAGAATGTCAAAATGGGGTAATACCATGTTAAAAATTATATATATGTTTTATTTCTGATTTACCTCACTAAATGGGTAATAAGTGTCACAAATGCACAAATAGGAGGTAAAAAGTGGAGTTCACTCTTATTTTTATCACCCACATTTATGGATTTGCACTTTGTTCAAACAAATTATCACTTAATTTTATTTTCCTTATTTTACACTAGTAAAGCAACTCCCTTGAAATTTTTGCATGTGCAATCTTACTTGACTGAGTCCTAATATTACTCAATTGTACAATATCAATAGTAAACAGTAGATTCCACCATGTGTTTTCGGCTCTCCATGGCTCTCAGTAACTATCTAAAATGTGTAACAAATTCAATGACATGTTGCCTGACCACCAAAACGACATCAAGTATTTTCTATTGTTTTAAGGGAATGATGAAATATAGTACTTATCACTTATTTTATACATTCCTATTTCTAATAGAAAAGTTTTTCCTCAAAAAATACTATATGCTCCAGCTGATACCAATATAGAGAAACCTCACTCGATTGGGTCCTAATATGTTGTACTAATAAAATTCCAATAATTAAACCAAGGTATGCCATGCATTTTATTCTCTACTTTGTTTTTAAGAAACTATTTATTTGTAATAAATTTCAGGAGACGATGCACAACCACAAAACCAACAAAATGAAAGATCAAGCGAGTGAATCTTCGATTGCAAATTTTTCTGATCCTGAGGAGGCTATCGAGAATAACATTACTTCAACTAAGAAAAAGAACTTATTGAATAATTGGCCATTGATGTCTTCTATTGTTCTCTTCTGCATCGTGTGCTTTGATGATATGGCTTATACAGAGGTATTTATTAATTTTATGTATCATTTATCTTGTTACTTTAAAGACACAAAATTTCAAATCTGGAGTAGATGTTTTCAGTTAAAAAATATCGACTACCTCATTGTAGGGATATCGGAAAACACATGATAATGTCTACATTGTTTCCTTTATAACTACTAGCGGTCCAATATAGTAAGCCACATGATGCTAAGTCATATGCTTGTGTTGCCTAAGTCAAACGAAACGTGTACAAAGTGTATATCAATTACATCTAATGTACAAGATTTTTTCCGTGTGAGTACTTATTGATCAAATGAAGATCTTTAGGTCATCTTTGCGTCGATCATATGTTTGTTTTCAAGGGAAATTGAATTTTTATCACCTTAACTATCATGTTTTGGATTACATATATAGATTTTCTCTTTATGGGCTGAGAGTGACAGAAAGTATGGTGGACTAAGTTTTACGTCTGAGGATGTTGGCCAAGTTCTTGCAATATCAGGTACAAACATTCCTCTATATAATAATGGTCTGCATATGGTTCTGATACCAGTATCCTTAGATCCTAGAATTGTATTTTTTTTTAGGTTTCATAAATATAAAAAAATAGAATATGCATCAATATGTGCTCTACATATCTGTAAAATTTCAGTAACAACTATTTCCTTTGTCCACTACAAAGATAATGTTTGGATCTATAATACCAACTTAATACATTTAATACACATCCACATTATTGTAATTTTGTGCGGGCCCCAAATAAATAGAAATCAGAATGAAAGTTTTATAGGCACACAGTGTGAACCTATATGTACTTAAAACATCGTTTTTTTTATACCAGATGTGTGTTTTATTAAAGATCAAGCTCTAATGAATTCGTATTTTTTTTGGGAATTACACGTATATATCCGTATGTCCTCTACATAATTGTAAAATCTTAGCAACAAAATTTCCTTTTCCGCTACACATTTTTTTATCTATAATGCCAAATAATGCGTGTATTATAGATCCACATATTTGTATTTTTGTGTAGGCCATAAATATAAATATATCCGACTTTTTAGATACATAGTGTAATCTATAGAAAAATTAAAGGTAGATTGTGAGAATCTATAGATATTTTCAACCAAATTTCATGATTTTTGAAAATAGAAATGTGTATTTTTTTAAATAACTTTGTTCCAAGGAGTCCTGCTCTATTTGGGTTTTCTGGGGAGGGGTGTTGTGGCACCCGTGAGCATACGCTTCCCGTTTAAAAATGTGTTTAAATGCATTTAAAAATGTATACATATTCCAACAAAAATTCGATTAGATCTTAACATTCAATGTGCTCACAAAGTTGTTCGACGAAAAATAATGACATGATTTATATCACGTGTAAAAAATAAAAAATACAGTGCTAAAAATGCATTTCACGAGATATTGTTTTGTCTTTTCTACGCGGGCCACAAAACGTCAGTTTTCTGCGAAACTTGGCGTGTATACATAGAATATCGAGATGTAGAAGCTAATTTTTCGTTTGGCATTTCTTGATATTGGAAAAAAATTACGGTGGCAGGAGCATATGCTCCTATATATAATTAATTTGATAAACTTCACGTTCCTTATAGTATCAGTCGATACCTTTGCAGTAAATAATTGAGAAACCAAAGAGCGCATACCATTTGACAAGATAAGGATAATAATGATCTTGAAGCTTGCATACATTTGTTTGCAAATAAATTCATGTGTTGGTTACCTAATATTGGGATGTTTGGACACACTTTTATTTTCATGATAGAATAGATCATGTACATGTTTATTATTTTTCCATAATCATTTAAATTCTACAAGAAATCTTTCTTTTCACTAACATTTTTTAATACTGTATCACAATAATAATCAGTCCTAAAAATTTCACCCGTTCTTTTGTAGGTGTTTGCATTATTGTATATCAAACATTTATTTATCCTCATATTGTGAGAGTTCTGGGACCAGTCAAAACTTCTCGTATTGCAACTGTGAGTTCAAGTCAGATATCATGATTTTCCTAGTAAAAGTTTGCTTCAGTTTGTAGCAACTAAATTTGTATTCATGCTAATTTTGCAGAGTCTATCTATGGTGCTGCTATTTACGTATGCACCAATCACGCATCTCTCAAGACCTTGGTCATCAATAGCAGTAAACGTTGCATCTGTGCTTAAAAATATTTTTGTTGTGAGTGTCCAGATCCTCAATTTATGCATACATTTATTATGATTTGTCCTTCCGCTCGACCAATGAGGTGTTTTTACTTGTTTTTGCGAGTTCTCAGGCGATTGGGGTTTCATTAATTCTCAATCAGTTTCTAAATGTATAACTTCAGTTTTGTAAAAAGTAAATTTTTATTTTTTTTTCTAGGGAAGTGCAAGTTGTACTTTTAACTAAACTGGAATTGAATGAGACATAAGAAAATATCAATCACAAGTAAAAAAAAGAAAAAGGAAATATCAATCACCTAAACTTAGACATGCCCTTTTTTATGAACAATTGTGTTTTTTCTTCTAGTTACTAGTGTTGCTCTACAAGATTAACATAGTACAACAATTTTGTGTCAACATTCGTACTAACCTTGTAAATTTTCGTATACTTAACCAGGTTAGCATTGTTACATGTTGCTTCATCCTTCAGAATAATTCGGTGGTATGTGTCCTCACATTATATTGAGATACTAGTTTAGCATTGTTACATGTTGCTTCATCCTTCAGAAGAATTTGGTGGTATTAATTTTCTCCGTATGTGGGACTAACAGACGCAAGATCAAAGAGCAACTGCAAATGGCTTAGCCACAACTTTGATGTCTTTTTGCAAAGCAATCGCTCCGGCAGGAGCTGGCATTGTGTAAGTATAAATCCATGTGTTATTATTTACTAGACTACTCATTTTCTAGAAACATAATCCCATAACTTGTATTCCTAGAACGTTCCGAAGCTTAACTTTCTTTTCAAGGTTAAAATCGGTGGGAAATAAATAAATAAGATTAGCTTTCATCCTTAATTGGTTTTCATTTGTTATACAAATTATGCAAAATCCTGTTATAAATTGTACTTACATGTTTTATAAATGGCGATACTAATTAGTTCAAATGTAAGAGTTAGTTGATTATTCACAAAAGTGCGTTTTATGGGAAGGAAAATCGTCCATATATATAATGGTTATTTGGTAATGCAGGTTTTCATGGGCGCAGAAACGCCAACACGCTTTCTTCTTTCCAGGTAATTGATGCGTGCAAGCAATGCCATTGTTATCTAGACATAAAACAAACCAAGAATTTTAGTTTGCTCAGTTTATTATTAAGGCACATTAATTGAAAATAAATGTCTATTATAATTCAACACGTGAGATTCAGTAGACTTTATATGTTTTTGTTATATATGTAGGTGACGAGATGGTGTTCTTCCTTCTGGCGATTGTCGAGCTCGTGGGGCTCGTCTGGACATTCAAGCCGTTTCTCGCCGTGCCGGAACAATTTCCTTCGAATTAGCACTCCTGATTCAGTTTGTACGTGCTGGTATTGTACGTAGGAGCTGTTAGTTAGTCCTGCATACCGTAGCTGACGGCCTAGCTCACGGTTGAAATAATTTGTAATGAACGGTGGAAAACATGAAAATGAATTGGTTAGTCAAACAAAGAATAAATAAAGGCGCTGACGCAAAGGATATTTGATTTTCGATCGTCGTTCACCGCGAAGCGACACGAAGTCGTAAGTATCGTATGGCGGCCATGTTTGAATTCTTTTTCGTTGGTATAGACTAGAAGGAAAAGGCGCGCTTCGCCGCGCTGCCTGTCCCACATTGCCGTATGGACTCGCGGGCGAGATAGATCAGTGGGCTTTGACGTAACCAAGCCATGTCTGCTCATTTACTCTAGTTATCCTTTCTACATAAGGTAGATTATCTTCTTAGTTAGTTACTTCTCCCTTTTTGTCTCGATAGGCAGCTAGTTAGTCAGCTAGAAACACATACGCATAAGCAAAACGAAATTGTAGCATGAAGACCTAAAAAAGATTTATGAAAAACTTAGCATCCACGAGCTCCCTGAGAAAGTACTCAAGCATAGAGTGCAAATACTATAGTAGGCACGAGCTCCCTGAGAAGGTACTTAAGCATAGAGTGTAAATACTATAGTAGGCGCAAACAGTCACGGAAGGACAACAAACTGATTCATTACAGGTGGTAAATATAGAGTTCGACTGGATCACTATAGTTAACACAACACAGACAACAAGGGAAGCACTAGTGCAGTGCTAATATAGGGAGGCATCACTATAGTTCAAGTCGGCTTGCCGACACATCCAGGACGTATAGTAATAACAGGAGTTGAGCACAAATAGTAATACAATAATGCTACACTTACGGGATGATTTTACGGACTAGCCTTACGCACACGTCGTGACACTATGTGATTACCAAAGCCCCTGCAGTTGCTCCGATTTTTACTCCTTCAATTGATTCACCACCAACCACGTCACTCCGTAGGCAATTTTCCGTAAGAATCATACCGTAAGTGTAGCATGGTTGATAGTAATAACAGGAGTTGAGCACAACGCCGTACGTATGAAAACAACACCTAGCCTCACCTGCTCTTGTCCAGGAAGTGACCCTGCAAGATTTGGTGATCAACATGGTTCTTCTCGACCTGAATTGTACTCCACCTGAAGAAGTGGACCTCCCGAAGAAGAGAACCTAAACTGTACTCCGGCACTCTTTGGTTAATTTGCTTCCTTTAATGCAAGCAAACTTTTGGAAGATAACCTTGTCTGTTTATCATTTTTTATTGTATCATTATGTTCCTCACATTTTAATTCATACTCCATATGTGAGCTTGATACAACGACCTAACAGCTACTCCTAGCCATGAGGGCAATAGATCAAAATCAGTGTTCATCGGATTGAGACAACGCACAATACAGATCATCCTCCGAAGTGTGACCACACCTCAAGGAAGCAAACCACACTACTCAGTTTGATTGAACCAAAGAGTCAATTAGGTGATTTTTTAGATCAATTAAGTGAATTTAAATATTCTGGCATACACAAAGATTGAATGTAAAACCATATGAGTAAACTAAGCAACTGGGAGTATTTGTGTGAAAATATTTGCAGCATGTTACTGTGCAAGCAAGCAATTCTATTTGTTGCCGCAAGCAACATGCATAGAAACAATTTCCTAAACTGAAAAAAAAAATCAGTTGATACTGCTACGGCAAGCATTTAGTGCAAGCAATATTTAAGCAAGTAAGCACTTGCTACTGCTGCTAGCAAGCAGTGCAAGCAAGCACTAGCTATATGCGGCTCGACTATTGGAGTAAAAGCAAACAATGTGTACTATACTCCATTTACAGCATGATTTTCAGTTAAACAAGCAGCAAGCATTTATTCAAGAAAAATTTACTACAGTAAAATATTCAGTTAAGCTTGCACAAGCAAGCACAAACAATACACCTACTGCAAGCAAGCAAGCAGAAATTTATTAAGTTCTCCAAGATGGCTGACTGTAATCAAGAATTTGGAAAGAGCCGAAACAAACGCAATCGCAATTTTGAACTGAAATTCGCTAACACATCGAATTGCTGCCCAAACGAACCCTAAAAAGATCATTGCAATACATTCAGTCATTAGCTTGACAACAAATTATCCATGATGCTTGATTCTTTCACTACTCCTGGAGTGTATACGAACGGATCAATTGACTCGAGCGTGATCAAGGAGGTACCTTGGATGCCGATGCCAAGGAGCTCCTGGGCGTCATCACACACACCACCACCACTGCGAACAAACAGAATCAGGGATGCAGGCGGACGTCCGCTACGCGGATGCAGACTGTCCGCCTCATTCAGCACCTAGTTATCTCATGATCTGTATTCGTATACGAAAGCTAAGTTTTACGTATTTTTTTCTGGAGCGGACTGCCCGCCCCTGCCCGTTGGACTGCCCGCTTGCATCCATAAGAACCATCTCTCAAGCTCCTGCTTATTCTGAAGAGCTAACAACCTCTGAAAGTGCCAGTACTGCGATGTATTGCAATCACCGAACCAATGTACAGAAACACCACCGTCTGAAGTAGCATGTATGTCAGATACTCATATACAGATCAGCCAGGCATACACGGTTGCAGTTGACATCACGGAACTAAAAAAATACTTAGGATTTCAGAATAATATCGAAGCTAGATTTGGATTATTAGTAGGCCGATTTGATATTCACTGAGCCTGATTATCAAGTGATCATCCTTGCTTTGCATGGGCTAAAAAAACTTGCTGAAGTGCACTATTGCACTGAACCACAACCCAAATGTACGGTATGAAACAATAGTCTGAAACAAAACTGTAAGACTGAAGAAAAAAGTGCAGTACAGGTTGAGGAGCGCGGAGGCGTTGGTCCGTACAAAGAAGGTGAGCATGGCGATCATGGCGCCATAGCACGCCAGCGTCCGAAAGTGGTACTCCGCCACCTCGAACAGGCCCCACGCCACCGTCGCCGCGCCCAGGATCGACGCCGACACCTCCTTCCGCCTCCACTGGATCACGTTCGCCGCTGCGACGCATACACGGACGGCAGCGTCGAGGTCGCTTGGGGGCGAGAAGCCTGACCTCCTACACGACATGGACGCCGCACCCGGCCTTTAGATCCGGCGTCCACGGCCTTCTGTCTTAGGGCGCCGGTGAAGACCCCGACCGTGGAACAACCGATGCGGAGGAGGCCGAGAGACGCGCAAAGCCGAGACCGCACCGCGGCGGCGCCCTGGCGGCTGACCTGGGGAGAGCACGCGCGCCAACGGCCGGA
Organism: Puccinellia tenuiflora; assembly: GCA_012064385.1. Classification (NCBI taxonomy): domain Eukaryota; kingdom Viridiplantae; phylum Streptophyta; class Magnoliopsida; order Poales; family Poaceae; genus Puccinellia; species Puccinellia tenuiflora. The sequence continues at coordinate 691,811 of QRDG01000023.1, forward strand.
TGACCTGCAGAGCCGAGGCCGCACCACGGCGGCTTCCGAGTAGCGAGCACGCGCGCGGTGGTGGAACGCCCGTAGACAGGGGAGGCATGGCCGATGCTCGCGGTCCTCGCGGCGGACGGCTCGACAGACGACGGATGGCACGCGGACAAGGGCGACGGGAAGCGCGCGAACGACGACCACGAACGGAGCACGTGGACGGAGAGGCGACGGCCGGCGGAGCGCGGGACCGTGGACTAGGCCTGGCGGCGCGATGGAGGCCACGAGGCCTGGGCGGCGAGGAGGACGGCGGGCAGAGCAGCGGCACTGCAGCAGAAAAGCAACGGAACCGTAAGCGAAATTAGACAGAAAAGAAAGGATCCGCGAGCCGCCGTCAAATCGTACCAGAGCACCGGCGTCGCGAGACAGAGCGGTGGATGCAGCGGAGACGAAAGAAACGGGGTGCAGGACGCAGCGGAGACCAGAAAAATAACGACGGAAGACACGCGGCCGGCATGCAAGAAATGCCACCGTCCTAGAAACCGACCCTATCATGTGCCACTGACATGCGGGTCCATGCCGTGGACGCACGAGAGGCCAGAGATTCTAGGGAGTTTACATGTTTGAGGGGATGCATCGTCCAGGCATGGATTGTCAGACTAATCGACAGAGCTATAACTAATTAACCCAAATTTGTCAGAGATAGGAGTAGGCAGCAATTTGATTCCGTCTGTCACCATTGACAATGTCAGTAACTTGAGTGAGAAATCTGTGGCAGATGTAGTATGCATGTGGCCACTGGTCGACAGAGGATTCAATTGACTGGTCCACGCTTGCCATTTTGACGTACTCCTGTGACCGAGGAAGAAGAAAACTGATGGCCATGCCCGTCCATCGTCGTCTTCAGTTGGCGAGCTAGCGATCAAAATTAGCGTATTAATGGAGTGTGTATTTAATAAATTTATACGCTAGGACAAGCTATGTCGACATACGCAATAAATACGTTTGTTTCAATACATATTGATCGGGGTACCGCACGCATAGGACAAGTTGTTGAGCTTCTCTCTCAAAAAAAAGGACAAAGTTGTTGAGCCGTTGAAGGCCGAAACAGCCATGGGAGTGGAGCTGACGACGACGATTAAAAATGTTTGTTACTCCTGCCTTGCATGGTCGCAACATTAAACTCTAGAACCGTAGCCGAGTCGCGTGCACGACAACGAGCCGCTCCTACATCGTGGAAACATTTTTTTTCGAAACACAGTACAAACACATACACTTATATATACGTGCACATTCATTCATATGAACGCACACATGACACCCTACCCCTATGAACACCTCCGAAAGACTGAGTTGGCGGGCCGAGTCTTGAGATTGACAATGGCAACAACTCTTTCATCCCGTCCAACCATGCTATTTGGTCCCACCCAGACACTGTCATGCCTCCCTCGGCTCCTTCTGATAGGGATTATAAGCATCCCTCTAAGTTTGAGACCTTTAAAAAAATATGAATCCCCTTGTTGTGGGGTTGTCACGGCAAGTCCTTCCTCAGTGAACGTGAGTTCTGTGGCCATTGATGATCGAAGTACGTAGAAGTTGTTAATCTCGCTAAGGGACAAGGATTTACCCAGGTTCGGCCCCTCTTGATCGAGGTAAAGACCTACTTCCTGCTTCTCTTTATTACTTGGATTGGTTCTCGATTATAAGGCTCCGGCTCCTATCTGGGGAGTCGGCGACTATGGATCTCTTGGGCTTATCGATCTAAGATCCAGGACCCCACTTATAAAGGTGGCCGGGTCCCTGGATTTACAACTTACACCGAGTCACACTTGGACACGGAGTCCTACTCTAGGTCTTGCCCTTCCAAGTTAGAACTCCGGGTTGTACTTGGAGTCCTTCCTGACGAGTCCCTTCTCCGTTATGGGCCTTGGTCGGCTTGTCTCCAGCCCAGCCCATGTGACTTGACGTGCGACTCGGCTTTGGCCTTCTTGGTCTTGGCGAGTCTACTTTCCAGGTCCATGGGCCTACCTATAAAGTATCCCCCCATCAGTAGCCCCCAAATTTATCTTGGGCGCAGCTTTGGCGGCTTCCTCTTACTCCTTGGTTCGACTCCTTGGATCGACTCCTCAAACTTGAGTCGCCAGCTCATAAGTCGCTTGCCGCTAGCTCCAAGATAAATTCCTGTATAAAAACATAACATACACATAAAATTAGTCTATCCTCGCCCCTTATTCGAGTCCACCACTCTTGCCTTTGCATTAGCTGGCCGAGTTTGTTATAGCTCTTGTGAACAAGGACTGAAGAACATGACTCTTTTCAACTCTTGCGGTCACAGGACTCGTCTTTCTGAGACAAGCCATCTCTTCTTCCACTTCTGTGACTTCACTTTCTCTTATCATTCCCTGTTTGACTCTTAACCACTGAACCGTTATCCATAGATTTACCATGGACCGTTACTGTAACTGTTTAGGGTTTTTCCCTCCTTATAAATCACGAAGGGTAGGGTCCAGAGCCCTCACTTGTCCCTTTCGCCTCCAAATTTCTCTTTCTCCTTGCTCCCTTCTTTCCCGCGCGCAGCACACCCCGCACGCTCGCCATGGCTCCCAAGCGCGCCAAGGCAGCTTCCAAGGCCAAGGCCTCCGCGTCCAGCAGGACGATCGACATCGCCGCCGCGGCCGCCGCCGCCGCTAGAGCTCCATCATCGAAGCGCTCGATCTCCGCCGATTGGGGCGGATCTACTGTTACTGCCGAGCAACTTAAGGGGCATCGGCTTGCTGGCCTTCTTCCTTCCAATGTCAAGGCTCGAGACCCTGGGGACGAGGTGGTTCCCTCTCCCGCGAAGGACGAGATCGTGATCTTCTCAGAACATCTGTTCCGCGGATTCACGCCCCCGGGTAACCTATTCTTCCGCCAGCTCCTTGATTTTTACAAGCTGCGCATCCACGATTTGGCACCCAACTCTGTCCTCACTCTATCCAATTTCGTGACTCTTTGTGAGGATTAACTCCAAATCAAGCCAGACCTTAACCTCTGGCTTGAACTTTTCTATTGCAACCCCCAGCCCGAAACCTCTGGGGGCCCTCTCCTTCGATACGGCGTTGTTGCTCTTCAGCGTCGCCTCCACTCTATCTTCCCCAAGCCTGTTTTCCCTAACCGTGTCAAGTACTGACACAAAACTTTCTTCTACTGCAAGGACACTTTTCCTGCAGATGAACCTCGATTCCCTCTATTCTCTGAGGACCGCTTAGAGGCGACTCCTCTTATGAAGGCTAGGTGCTCGGAGGCTGCCCGGCCAAAGGTTGAGTCTTTGATCCTCCGAGTTCAGGCTCTTCTGTCTCATAACTTGGAAAACATGGACCTCGTACACTGCTGGACGACCTAGATAATTCAGCCGCTGAGTCCTAGGACTCGGCTTATCTGTCAGTACACCCGCTGCGTGACCGATGACCTCCGCACAACAGATAAATTGTCAGATGGTCCTGAACTTGGTCGGCTAATCAAAAAGCTGACTGGGAAGCCAGTGAAGGACCAAGCGCACTTTGGGCTCCAGCCCTTCTGCTCCACCAATCCAGCTCCTGATGTAAGCTTTTTACTTTGTTGCATTTTTAACTTGCTTTTCTCTGTCTCGTTTGCTAACTCATTCTCTCTGACTCTTTTGCAGCTAAGTGACTCCTTCTGGAAGCCAGCCTATGAAGCTGGAACTAGAGCTGAAACTGAAGCTGAGGCTGATGTCGGGGATATGGGACACGCGTACCCGCAAGGAGGATTAAACGTGGCCCATCCGGGGTGGCCCAGCAGGCCGACTCCACAGTCAGATTAGGACAAGGACTCACCTTGCCAACTTGTAATAGATTAGAAGTGTCCTACAAGGACTCGACATGTAAGCCGGCCTCCTCCACCTTTATAAGGAGGGGCAAGGCGCCCCAAAGAGGGCACGACCCAACAGACCCAACACAACCGGGACAGAGCCCGATAGATCTAGACAAGAGGAGCCGCCTCATCGGCGACTTCCACCATGAGAGGAATATAACCTAGCCACAAACAGCACGTAGGGATATTACTGGATGATGTTTCCCAGGTCCGAAGCTGTATAAATACTTTCTCCCGTGTCGTTCATCCACTAACCCACATCGACGATGCCCGCGCGTACATAGTCCCGTATCTTCACCGTCGGTTCATACCACGACATTTGGCGCCCACCGTGGGGCTAAGTGCGCGTGGATTCACAATTCGATGGGTCCAATCTTCATCAACGACGACGACGAGTTCATCACCGTATCAATCGAGCAATTCGAACGTATCAAGATCTTCATCTGCACAGCGGCCGCGGGGGCTCGACATCAACATTGCCCTCGTATACACTAGATCAGTCATCATCTGACCTCCATACGAGTCGAAAGAATCGGCGATTCGCCAAACCAGATCGGCGCCTGGGAATTCGACACCAGTGTCGTCTTTTGGGCATGGTTTTGTTATTGAGTCAGACAGCTACGTGGTGCGTGAAGGCAGGAGTTAAACTCGTGGTCCTCACATATGCTAGCCAATCGAAGCCACAGGTCCGATCCAATCAAACATGGCAAGTTCAGAAGAAGCAGTACTACTTCATGCACGGAGATAGAGGAAACCGGCCAGGAATCAAGTCAACGGAATCAAAGTCAGCAGATTCAAAAATCAAGGGAAAGAATGTTAATCAAAATAGCATGCATACGTACAAGCCCATGTATGATTCGGATTCCAAGAGAAAAGGCCCGAGGCAGAAAAAGCTGGGTCAGTTGGAGCCACGACAAGGAAGGAAGTCGAATAGAAGGAAATCAAATACGTCCGCAATGGATCAAACTGGATACAGTATGTATTAGTACAATTCAAGTGGAGCAAACGTACCAATATTGTTGTTTATTCCAGGGATCAACATCTAAGAAGCCGGCTCAATCCCCAAGAAATTATCTCACGTAATGAGATCAAGGCATATTGTGCAAGTCTCCAGCTACAACTAGCTAAAAAAGAGAAGCATCAGCAACTACATCGATCCTATACTTGAATTATGTACGTACGGCCGACGCAAGCTGCTAGCTAAGGAGGAACGAGTAAAAAATCCATCGAAGTATTTTCTCGATAGTTCAATTATGTGTACATATCAAGTCACACATCAGGCGAATTGGTTTAACAAGGCATCCGAGTTGTGGATGATTTCAACGCCAGCATGGTCTTCGTCAATCGCGCAGTGGGTGACTTCTATTTCACCGCGGCCAGCTACAACATCGACCTCGCCACGGCTGGCTTCAGCATCAATACGGCCGTGGACGACTTCGTATAGCATCATCAACAAGCCATTCCAGCTTAATAGCCGCAGTCCGGTTTATGTGGCATCAACGCCAAGAGCATCCAAATAACACCACAATAGTGGTTCAACAAAGGTTAGCGAGACCCAGAGAGTCTCGCAACCACGAGACATTATCGATCTTATACAAGTTGGCTTAGCCCAAGAGCGCTTCGCAACATTGTAAACAATGGTTCCTGGGGGCTTGAGACTTGAACAGTCCAGGTTTTGACCCTTGAACTCGGCCAGAAGCCATACAAATTAACAAACGAGCCCAGAGAGCTCCGCAGTACAAACGAGCCCAGAGAGCTCTGCAATATCAATGAGCCCAGAGAGCTCCGTAATACCAACGAGCCCAGAGAGCTCCGTAATACCAACGAGCCCAGAGAGCTCCGCAACACCAACGAGCCCAGAGAGCTCCGCAACACCAACGAGCCCAGAGAGCTCCGCAATACCAACGAGCCCAGAGAGCTCCGCAATAACAACGAGCCCAGAGAGCTCTGATTATTATGATCAAGGGGATAAAGCCGGCTTCTCTACAGTAAGAGTTTTGCCGAGACACCCAGTAAGTGCGTCTTTATTAACTTTGATCATTAGGTCCTTGGGGGCTTGTCTTTCAGGAAAAAGCCAAGCTTTAGACTCATTGACCTGGCTCAGATGCCAACTTATTCCTTAGTTTTATCTGGTAAGTCAGATGCATCCTGTACAGCAAACTGGCTGCTAATTAGCAAAGACCGGGCAGGGCCTACTTATTCATCAGTATAAAATTAAGAAGGGTTATAAGAACCAAATCAGCTCAAGCATCAATCAACTTCAAAAAGTTTTAAGCTCCGAGTTGCTGCAGGCAAGCAACCCAGCACTTGGGGGCTACATGTTATCAAATTTCAGGTTAAGTCAAAATAGAAGTTCAGAAGTTGGGAGCTCCAAGTTGTCGCAGGCCAACAACTCGGCGCTTGGGGGCTACTCACGGATCAGGTTTTTCTACTAGTTAAGCAGTAATCAAATTCCAAAAGTTTTTATCTCCAAGTTGTTGCAGGTTTTCAACCCGGCACTCGGAGGCTACATCATCTGAAAGTCATGAGTTATACATCAAGGAGTCCCGAGTTGTCGCAGGCAAACAACCCGGTACTCGGGGGCTACATCATGTGAAGATATGAGTCATCAATACAAGCTCCAAGCCGTCACAAGTTAACAACTCGGCGCTTGGGGGCTATACATATACCAGTGTAAACAAGCTCGAGCAAAGTCATACAACCCGTCAGAAGGACTCGGAGAAAATTTCCGACTCACTTCAAAACAAGTTGGCAAAAGAAGCCGGCATTAACAAGTCGCCCAGAGAAGCCAGCATTAACAAGTCGACAGAAGAAGTCGGCAGGAGAAGCCGGCACTGACAAGTCGGCAGGAGAAGCCGCCATAGACAAGTCGACCGGCGAAGTCGGCATCGACGACTCGACCGGAGAAGTCGGCATCGACGACTCAACTGGGGAAGTCGGCATCAATGACTCGACCAGAGAAGTCTACAGCCCGGCAAAATCTACAACGACAACCCGGCGACATCTACATCGACAACCCAGCAAAGTGTACATCGACAACCCGGCAAAATCTACATCGACAACTCGGCAAATGCTGAAGCCGGGTGCCGCGACGTCATCGATATCTACAACTCGGCAAAGCGCTGCATCTACAAGCCGGCAAAGAACCCGGCACAGACCCTGTGTCCCATTTCTTCAACAAATCAAGACCTTCTGCATGACTCTACGAGTCACCCGAAAGCTTGGGGGCTACTGTCGGGGATATGGGACACGGGTACCCGCAAGGAGGATTAAACGTGGCCCATCCGGGGTGGCCCAGCAGGCCGACTCCACAGTCAGATTAGGACAAGGACTCACCTTGCCAACTTGTAATAGATTAGAAGTGTCCTACAAGGACTTGACATGTAAGCCGGCCTCCTCCACCTTTATAAGGAGGGGCAAGGCGCCCCAAAGAGGGCACGACCCAACAGACCCAACACAACCGGGACAGAGCCCGATAGATCTAGACAAGAGGAGCCGCCTCATCGGCGACTTCCACCATGAGAGGAATATAACCTAGCCACAAACAGCACGTAGGGATATTACCGGATGATGTTTCCCGGGTTCGAAGCTGTATAAATACTTTCTCCCGTGTCGTTCATCCACTAACCCACATCGACGATGCCCGCGCGTACATAGTCCCGTATCTTCACCGTCGGTTCATACCACGATAGCTGAGGTTGAAGAGGAGACTCCTGTCACAGAGCAAACTACTGTGGCAGAAGATGCTGATGATGATGATGACGAGGAGTCCTCTCAAGAGGCTCCCGTTGAGGATGATGATGGTGATGAGGAGTCCTCTCCAAAGGCTCCTACCGAAAATGTTGTTGAAGAGGAGTCCTCTCAAGAGGCTCCCATTGAAAATGTTGTTGAAGAGGGGTCCTCTCAAGAGGCTCCTGTCTCCGAGCAGGAACACATGGCATCAAGTCCTGCAACTGTCCAGCCGACTTCGTCTGAAGAATCCTCAGGTGCGAAGAGTCATTCTTCATCTCCCCCAGCTCCTGCTAGGAATGATCTCGGGCGGCCGTCCCCAAGGTACCCCACTCTCGAGTCTTTGGGTCAAGCGGCTCCATTTCTAAACTTCAGGAATCTACGCAGAGCGTCATTGCTGCTAGGAAGAGGAAGCTACGTTTTGATGGACCTGCAGATAATCCAGATCCATTGCCAACTTCCCACCAAAGAAAGTCGACCTCCCCTCCTGAGAAGGCTGACTCCTATCACTCTGGCATGTCCATGCCATCTTCTGACTCTCAGGCCTCATTGGACATTGAGACCAACGTTGGGTATGACTTTTCTACTTACTTGTACTCATATGACTTCTGCATTTCCCTTTACTGAAATTTCTGCTGACTTCTGACTTTGTCTATTTCAGGGCTCGGCCTTGTCTGAAGGTCAACAAGCTCCAAAATATGACTGATGTCACCTCATCGCGTGGAACTTTCCCTCCGTCGACTTCCCAGACGACGAGCACAAAGACTGCTTCTTCAACACCTGCATCCACAGGCGTCGCAGTTACTACTACAGCTCCCACTATTCCCGAGTCCCCTTCAAGGACTCGGGAGGCGACTCCACTGGTGTTCCAACCCTCCTCTGGGACTGGGATTCCTGTCGCTGTGCCTCAAGCTCATCCGGCTCCTCCGAAGGCGGCTCCTGTAGCTCAACCGAACGACAAGCCGGCCAAGTCCTCCATTGACTACAGTCGACTTCGAGTAGCTGATAACTTGTCTTTCTCTAAAGCTTGGGCTGAGGCTGTCGACTTAAATGATCAATCAGCCAGGCTAAAGGATGACGAACAAGCGGGCCTTAGGTCTCTTCATATGATCCATAACGTAAGCTTTATGACTTCTATCCTTTATGCTTTCTGGTAGCCTCCTATTGTAGTAGTCCCCAAGCACCTGTCTGCGGTAACTTGTGACTAAGATAGGTGCTTTGCTCTGAACTTGAACTCAATTTCTTTGTAGAAAAAACTTGCACACTATAGCCCCCAAGCACTGAGTCCTTAGCTCTACTAGGACTCGGGGCTGTTGATTTACTGACTGTTGGGTTCTTGGACCAAAAAACTTTTCCACGAGTAGCCCCCAAGCGCCGAGTTGTCAGCCTGTGACGACTTGGAGCTCATGAGTTCTCTATTTGACTTGTAGATCCTGACTTGTAACATCTGATTTATCAATTCTGACTTGTCAATTCTGACTTGTAGTATCTGACTTGTCAATTCTGACTTGTAGTATCTGACTTGTCAATTCTGACTTGTGCCTGCAGAACCTTATTGCCAAGATGAAGAGGGATATGAAGGAGCTGGAGGACCAGGCAGCTGCTAGTGCCAGGTCTGCTCAGGCTGAAAAAGAGCACTCCCTTCAACTTGAAAAGGATCTGAAGATTCTATCTGCTGAGCTGGAGCAGGTCAAAAAACAATCTGCAGATGCCAAGAGAATTGCCCAGAAAGCACATACTGATCTGAAAGCGGTCTTTGACACCTGCCGCAAAGGCATTGGAGCAATGTGCCAACATATATTTGGTAAGTTTGTGTCTTTGCTTACTCCTTCTTTGCACTTTTCTGAAGTACTTCTCAACTAATATTCACTAATTTCCTTCTGTAGGGGCTGACTCCCAAAAACTCAAGCTGCCTATTAGTAAGCAACTCCATGAGATGCTAGACCACTGCCATGGACTACAAGAGGGAGCTCGTGCTGTGGTGAAGTACTTGAACGCCAAGGGCAAGTGCCCCAAAGAGCCTGAACGTCTGGTGGATGAGTTGTCCAGGGCACCAGGGTACATGCGCCTTTAGAAGCAATCCTCCTTGAGGAGAGCCTCCATCAGGATCCTTGCCTTAGCCCACAGCTACTACTCAACCTTCTTGGAGCCAGCATTGCTTACCATGGGGAAACCAGAGCAGCATGAAGATGGTACTCCATTCACCCAGGATGACTTCAAAGCTGAGGAGAAGTTGGTGCGCCCATATGCTTGTGAGATTGCCAACAAGATGGATCCTAAGATATGGGTTCATCATTATGACTTGGAGAACAAAAGGGTGGCCCCAGAGACCCCTGAGATCGTAAACTTTGGTCGTCCCTCACAGGACTCAGCTGGTGCCCCTCCTTCTGCTGCGCCGAGTTCTTTTACCCCGGCAGCTCCTGTTCTTGGCAACCCAGCTGGTGCCGAACCTATGCTGAAAACTCCTGCTGCGCCACTCCCTCAAGAGCTATCTCTGGAGACTCCCGCGCTCAAGAAGAAGGGCTGGCTCAACATATGAGGAGTCCTCGAGGCACTGGTTTCCAAACAAAGAAAGTTGCCACAAAGCCTCCTATGAAGCCGGCTCCTGCCTCTAATGTACAAGCAAAGGACAAGTCCCCTGCTAAGAAGGACTCCCCAGTTCCAGCCGAGAAGTCGACTCCTCTGAAGGATCATCCTTTGGATGACTTTTAAATTTTTGTAATGCTGCACTACTGGTGCAAATTTTTTAGGTCTTTTGAACTTATTTGTTCTGAAATTATGCCGATCGGCTTGTAATGACTTTCTTGTTAAACTGTGACAGTGCTATGTCTTATCTATGCAAGTCATTGTTTGGTTCTTATAACCCATCTAATTATCCACTGATGAATAAGTAGGCCCTGCATGACTTCTGATGGGGGGATACTTTACAGGTAGGCCCATGGACCCAGAAAGTAGACCCGCCAAGACCAGGAAGGCCAAAGCCGAGTCACGTATCAAGTCGCATGGGCTGGGCTGGAGACAAGCCGACCAAGGCCCATGATAAGGAAAGGACCCGTCCGGAAGGAGTCCAAGTACAACCCGGAGCCTTAACTTGGAAAGCCAAGGCGTAGAGTAGGACTCCGTGTTCTAGTGTGACTCGGTGTAATCTGTAAGTCCAGGGACCCGGCAGCCTTTATAAGCAGGGTCCTGGACCTTAGTTCGATGAGCCCAACCAGTAGAGAGAAACACCAAGTCGTCGGATCCCTAGAGAGGAGCCGGAACCCTGTAATCGATATTAGATCCAGAGCAATAAAGAGAAGCAGGAAGTAGGTCTTTACCTCTAACCAAGAGGGGCCGAACCTGGGTAAATCTGTGTCCCTAGGCGAGATTAATCTCTCCTACGTACTTCAAGCATCGATGGCCTCCGAACTCACCTTCCTGGAGGAAGGACTTGCCGTGACAACCCCACGACAGTTGGCGCCCACCGTGGGGCCTGAGAAGCGTGGAGTCGAGATCGTGGGAGCCGCTCGCCGGGCCATGGAGAAACTCGCCATCGGGCGAGTCTACACTGATGAGCATGGAGAAACAGAAATCGACGACTCTGGTTGGACTTCAGATATGCATGAAGTCGACGAGGGTTATCAGCTTGTCTTTGGAGGAATCAACGTGTTCGTCGGCATGGTTTGCGCGTCGGGTCTTCGCGCGAACTCGGCGGAATCTGTATCAGAGCCAACAGTTGTTGTCGAGTCCGACGGAGAGGAGTCGGTCGGCACATCAGAACTCGGCATCATCGCCGAGTCAGAGGAGCATCTTGCTGTCAACCATGAAGAGGAGTCGCTGGCGGAGCCATATATGGAGCCAGGTTACGACGCCGATTCAGAGTCTATCTTGCCCTTGTTCGAGGATAGGCTTGGGTATGGAATTGAGGAAGAGGACTACGAGGAGTCGCCAGTTCGCGCTCGCGTCGTCGGAGTCTACATGTCTGGAAACGGCGGCAATCAGTTTGATCCAACTCTGTTAACAAAGGAAATCAATGCAAGCAATGCAGCTGAGCGGGCGGCCGAGTTAGCCAGTGCGCGTTCTGCGATGGAGAGGCAATTAGCAGAGATCAACGAGGCAAATCGCAGGTTAGCAGAAGAGCGGGCCCGGGTCCAGACTGAAGCCCAGGTCCTGCGGAGTCGCCAGGAGGAACTCACCTCGATCCAGCATCGCAGAGCCAGGAGTCGCCTGCGCGGAGGAGCCATTGTCAACCCTATTGCTTTGTTCACCACACCCACTGGTCCAGGCGCAGGAGCCGGGCTGGGGAGTTCATCAGCTGCAGGAGGCGGCGCAGGGGGAGGAGCAAATCCACCACCACCACCACCACCACCAGAAGGACCCGGTGGCAGCCGTACCAACGGACCACCACCTGAAGGAGGAGTCGGAGGAGGAGCAACAGGTGGTATGGGACCTCCACCTGGCAGGTTCCGTACTCCAGAAGGGCATTACTCTAACCCAATGGACAATCTTCACGCGGCAACAATGAGATTAGAGAATATCGAGATACCAGAAGGACCAGCGGGCCAGGAGACCCGCCGTGCTATCGAGATGTTGAAGACAGCAATGACTCAGCAAGCTCTTTACCCAACGTTTCCAGATGCAAGCAGGCTGCACTCGACACCGTTCAACTCGGGTACGAGGAGTCGCCATGACGAGTCTAACCCGGCCAACTCTACAAGTGCAAGGCGCCGTGAGCAGGAGAGGAATAGGGTCATTATACCAACTGCATCACGAGCTCAGTTAGTAGTTGATGAAGCAAGACAGCGACGAGAAAGGGAGGCGGCCAGGACTCGGGAGGCTGAGAGGGACAGAGCCCTAGCTGGTGCAGATAACCAGCCTCAGCCGACCCGGGTGCACACAGAGGTGACTTTTCCTGGTACCTCTCCCACGCTGACAGGACCAGAGTGCCTGTCAGATGCCATCAGGTCCGAGTCTTTCCCCAGCGACTTCAAGGAGCCGCGTAAAGTTCCCAATTATGAGCCCAATATGGACCCGACCTCTTGGTTGGGTACATACGAGATGGCGATGAGTATTCGCAATGCCACAGGTAATTTGTGTGCCAAATTCATGTATCTTATGATGGAGGGAGCAGCCAAGGTGTGGATGCGTAACTTGCCTCCTAGATCAATCAATTCTTGGGAGCAGTTGAAGTCGGCCTTTGTTCAGAACTTCCAGGGAACATGCAAAAAGTTGAGTACCATAGAGGATTTGGAGCGATGTGTTCAGAGAAAGGGCGAGTCTGCAAGGCACTGGATGAGGCGAGTCTCGGAGATAATTAACTCATCGCAAGGACTCCCAACAATTTCAGTGCTAATGGCGATGGAAAGGAACTGCAGCTACAACCCCTTGAGCTGGAAGCTAGGTCGTATGAAGGAGAGCCTGAATCAAGGTATTCCCCTTACGATTGGTGAGATCATGGCAGGTGCTAATAAGCATGCTGCCACAGACAAAACAAAGGATCAGGAGGAAGGGACTAAAGGACAAGGTGGCAATGGTCAGAATCAGAATCAGAGTCAGAACCAGAATCAAAACCAGAATCAAGGTGGTAGCAAGCGGCCGTATGGAGATAACTCTGACCTAGTGGCTAACACAAATACTGGGGTCAGACGCAAGGATAATAATTCTCAAGGATACCAAGGCCGTACTCCAAGCACAGAGGAGGTCTTGAGGATTCCATGCCCTAAACACGCCAAGAACGGCAGATGCGGCCATACCTTGGGACAGTGCGTAGATTTGCAGCGTGCCGGGTTCCAAGGGCCAGGAAACAGAGGTAACAACAACGGGTATAGAGGAAACAATGATGGTGGACGACCTGGCAACCAGGGTGGAGGAGTCGGCAATAACCCTAACCAACCTCAGGGAGGAGGTAACCAACAGGGCGGGTTCCAGCAGAACCCGAAGCAACTCCAGGATAACAATGGGCAGTATTATGTCACAACTCGGCCACAGAACCCGAGTCGTGGCAGTTACCATGTCTTCACAACAAGCACGTCCAAACGTTCCAAGAAGTTAAAGGTTAGAGCTGTTAATGCAGTAGAGCCGGCGCTTCCACAGTGGCTCAGGTGGTCAGAGCAAACCATCACATGGAGTCGGGCAGATCATCCACCAAGAGTCGACGACCCAGGGCAGCTAGCCTTGGTGGTGGCACCTCAAGTTGGGGGCTATACATTGAACAAAGTGCTTATGGATGGTGGAAGTAGTATCAACATCTTATATTATGACACATTCAAGAGGATGCAGCTGCAAGATAGACAGCTAATTCCAACAGAGACAGTGTTCCATGGGATAGTACCAGGGAAATCGGCCAAACCCATTGGTAAGATTTACCTTGAGGTTGCTTTTGGTACAGTGGAGAATTTTCGTTCAGAGATTATGCCTTTTGAGGTAGTGGATCTTAAGAGTCCATACCATGCTCTCTTTGGTCGACCAGCATACTTTAAGTTTATGGCCAGACCATGTTATGTTTACTTGAAGCTCAAGATGCCAGGTCCAGCAGGAGTCATTACAGTTAATGGCAGCAGACAGATGGCATTGGAGTGTGAGTTAGGTGATGCAGCTATGGCTGAGACAGCTTGTGCTCAAGAGGAGCTGAAGTTTTACAAGGCAAACGTGGACCCGGAGGACAACTCGGTCCTTAAGAAACCGGCCACAGAGGAGAAGATGAAATTCAAGTCAGCTCAGGACACAAAGCAAGTCGACTTTACCCCTGGTGATTCTTCCAAGCAGTTCACCATTGGGGCACACCTCTCTGATAAATAGGAAAGCGTGCTCGTCGAGTTCATCCGTGAGAATCGGGATGTCTTTGCATGGAAGCCATCTGACATGCCAGGAGTCCCGAGAGAACTCGCCGAGCACAGCTTACATGTTAATCCTAATGCAAGACCAGTTAAGCAGGGTCTGCGCAAGTTCCATGATGATAGGAGGAAAGCCATAGGAGAAGAGGTGGCTCGGCTCCTCGCAGCCGAGTTCATCAAGGAGGTCTTTCACCCAGAGTGGGTGGCCAATCCAGTGTTAGTACCAAAGAAAACAGGAGAGTTGCGTATGTGCATCGACTTCACGGGCCTAAACAAGCATTGCCCTAAGGACCCGTTCGCACTACCTCGTATAGACCAGATCATTGACTCCACAGCGGGGTCAGAGTTACTTTGTTTCTTGGATGCATATTCAGGGTACCACCAGATCAGACTCAACGTAGAGGATGAGCTGAAGACGTCGTTCATTACGCCCTTTGGAGCATTTTGCTACACAACAATGCCCTTTGGACTCAAGAACGCAGGAGCTACATATCAGAGATGTATCCAAAATTGTTTCAAGCAACAGATTGGAAGGAATATTCATGCTTATGTGGATGATGTAGTGGTCAAGTCTCAGAAGGCCGACTCTCTGATAGCAGACCTGACAGAAACCTTTGATAACCTACGCAAGTACAAGATGAAGCTCAACCCGACCAAGTGTGTTTTTGGAGTCCCTACGGGCAAACTCCTAGGCTTCATTGTTTCAGAGAGAGGCATTGAAGCAAACCCAGAGAAAATCAAGGCTATTCACAATCTGCAGAAGCCGACTTGTCTAAAGGACGTTCAGAAACTCGCTGGTTGTGTAGCAGCTCTTAGTAGATTCATCTCAAGACTCGGAGAGAAGGCGGGTCCTCTCTACCGACTCTTGAAGAAGTCAGACAAATTCATATGGGACAAGGAAGCCGACGATGCTTTTGAAGGATTAAAGAAAACCTTATCATCAGCACCAGTACTTGCGGCTCCTACAGATAAGGAGCTCATGCTATTGTATGTGGCTGCCAATGAGAGAGTGGTCAGTGCAGTAGTAGTGGTGGAACGATCAGAGGAAGGAAAGGAGTACCCAGTGCAGAGGCCTGTTTATTACATCAGTGAAGTCCTCACAGAGTCAAAGCAAAGGTACCCTCAATGGCAGAAGCTAGTTTTATGGAGTTTTTCTTGCAAGTAGGAAGCTCAAGCATTATTTTCAAGAGCATCCAATCAAAGTGGTGAGTTCAGCACCACTAGCAGACATTATACGCAACAGAGACGCAACANACCAGAATCAAAACCAGAATCAAGGTGGTAGCAAACGGCCATATGGAGATAACTCTGACCTAGTGGCTAACACAATACTGGGGTCAGACGCAAGGACAATAATTCTCGGATACCAAGGCCGTACTCCAAGCACAGAGGAGGTCTTGAGGATTCCATGCCCTAAACACGCCAAAACGGCAGATGCGGCCATACCTTGGGACAGTGCGTAGATTTGCAGCGTGCCGGTTCCAAGTGCCAGAAACAGAGGTAACAATAACGGTATAGAGGAAACAATGATGGGGACGACCTGGCAAACCCAGGGTGAGGAGTCGGCAATAACCCTAACCAACCTCAAGGAGGAGGTAACCAACAGGGCGGGTTCCAGCAGAATCCGAAGCAACTCCAGGATAACAATGGACAGTATTATGTCACAACTCGGCCACAGAACCCGAGTCGTGGCAGTTACCATATCTTCACAACAAGCACGTCCAAACATTCCAAGAAGTTAAAGGTTAGAGCTGTTAATGCAGTAGAGCCGGCCCTTCCACAGTGGCTCAGGTGGTCAGAGCAAACCATCACATGGAGTCGGGCAGATCATCCTCCAAGAGTCGACGACCCAGGGCAGCTAGCCTTGGTGGTGGCACCTCAAGTTGGGGGCTATACATTGAACAAGTGCTTATGGATGGTGGAAGTAGTATCAACATCTTATATTATGACACATTCAAGAGGATGCAGCTGCAAGATAGACAGCTAATTCCAACAGAGACAGTGTTCCATGGGATAGTACCAGGGAAATCGGCCAAACCCATTGGTAAGATTTACCTTGAGGTTGCTTTTGGTACAGTGGAGAATTTTCGTTCAGAGATTATGCCTTTTGAGGTAGTGGATCTTAAGAGTCCATACCATGCTCTCTTTGGTCGACCAGCATACTTTAAGTTTATGGCCAGCCATGCTATGTTTACTTGAAGCTCAAGATGCCAGGTCCAGCAGGAGTCATTACAGTTAATGGCAGCAGACAGATGGCATTGGAGTGTGAGTTAGGTGATGCAGCTATGGCTGAGAACAGCTTGTGCTCAAGAGGAGCTGAAGTTTACAAGGCAAACGTGGACCCGGAGGACAACTCGGTCCTTAAGAAACCGGCCACAGAGGAGAAGATGAAATTCAAGTCAGCGCAGGACACAAAGCAAGTCGACTTTACCCCTGGTGATTCTTCCAAGCAGTTCACCATTGGGGCACACCTCTCTGATAAATAGGAAAGCGCGCTCGTCGAGTTCATCCGTGAGAATCGGGACGTCTTTGCATGGAAGCCATCTGACATGCCAGGAGTCCCGAGAGAACTCGCCGAGCACAGCTTACATGTTAACCCTAATGCAAGACCAGTTAAGCAGGGTCTGCGCAAGTTTCATGATGACAGGAGGAAAGCCATAGGAGAAGAGGTGGCTCGGCTCCTCGCAGCCGAGTTCATCAAGGAGGTCTTTCACCCAGAGTGGGTGGCCAATCCAGTGTTAGTACCAAAGAAAACAGGAGAGTTGCGTATGTGCATCGACTTCACGGGCCTAAACAAGCATTGCCCTAAGGACCCGTTCGCACTACCTCGTATAGACCAGATCATTGACTCCACAGCGGGGTCAGAGTTACTTTGTTTCTTGGATGCATATTCAGGGTACCACCAGATCAGACTCAACGTAGAGGATGAGCTGAAGACGTCTTTCATTACGCCCTTTGGAGCATTTTGCTACACAACAATGCCCTTTGGACTCAAGAACGCAGGAGCTACATATCAGAGATGTATCCAAAATTGTTTCAAGCAACAGATTGGAAGGAATATTCATGCTTATGTGGATGATGTAGTGGTCAAGTCTCAGAAGGCCGACTCTCTGATAGCAGACCTGACAGAAACCTTTGATAACCTACGCAAGTACAAGATGAAGCTCAACCCGACCAAGTGTGTTTTTGGAGTCCCTGCAGGCAAACTCCTAGGCTTCATTGTTTCAGAGAGAGGCATTGAAGCAAACCCAGAGAAAATCAAGGCTATTCACAATCTGCAGAAGCCGACTTGTCTAAAGGACGTTCAGAAACTCGCTGGTTGTGTAGCAGCTCTTAGTAGATTCATCTCAAGACTCGGAGAGAAGGCGGGTCCTCTCTACCGACTCTTGAAGAAGTCAGACAAATTCATATGGGACAAAGAAGCCGACGATGCTTTTGAAGGATTAAAGAAAACCTTATCATCAGCACCAGTACTTGCAGCTCCTACAGATAAGGAGCCCATGCTATTGTATGTGGCTGCCAATGAGAGAGTGGTCAGTGCAGTAGTAGTGGTGGAACGATCAGAGGAAGGAAAGGAGTACCCAGTGCAGAGGCCTGTTTATTATATCAGTGAAGTCCTCACAGAGTCAAAGCAAAGGTACCCTCAATGGCAGAAGTTAGTCTATGGAGTTTTTCTTGCTAGTAGGAAGCTCAAGCATTATTTTCAAGAGCATCCAATCAAAGTGGTGAGTTCAGCACCACTAGCAGACATTATACGCAACAGAGACGCAACAGGGCGAGTCGCCAAGTGGGCAATAGAGCTGGGTCCTTATCATATCACATATGAGCCCAGAACAGCAATCAAATCTCAAGCTTTGGTTGACTTCGTCAATGACTGGACTGATTGCACGTCCTCACCAAGTTCACCTTGCACCAAGTATTGGACAATGCACTTTGACGGGTCCAGACAGCTAGAAGGCTCAGGAGCCGGCGTGGTTTTAACTTCACCTAAAGGAGATAAGTTGGCATATGTCCTTCAGTTGCATTTTGATTGTACAAACAACATGGCAGAGTATGAGGCTTTGCTACATGGCCTACGTTTGGCCAAGGAGATGAACATCAAGCGTATCAGGTGCTTTGGAGACTCGGATCTCGTAGCTCAGCAAGTGTCTGGAACCTGGGACTCGAAGGATGCAAACATGGCGGCTTATAGAAGAGCAGTCGAACAGATAGCCGGGTTCTTTTCTGGTTATCAAGTGGAGCATATTGACAGGCGCAAGAACGAGGCCGCAGATGCGTTATCACGACTCGGCTCTCGTCGAGAGAAAGTACCACCAAATGTATTTGTGGACGAGCTTCACCACCCATCAGTCAAGTTGCCCACAGAGGAGGAGTTAGCCTTCCCAGATCCAGAATCGGCGCTTGTTGCAGCAGTACGGGCAATCCCAGCATGGACAGAGCCCTACCTTGCATATCTCCTGAGGGGTGAGCTCCCACAGGATGAAGTCAAGCGAAAGCAACTCGTCAGGCGATGCAAGTCCTACACAGTCATTGATGGCGAGTTGTACAGAAGGAGCGTCACTGGAGTCTACCAGAGGTGTGTGTCTCCAGAGGAGGGCAAGCAAATATTGCAAGAGATTCATGCAGGTGATTGTGGTCATCATGCATCCACTAGATCCTTGGTGTCAAAAGCTTTCAGACACGGGTTCTTTTGGTTAACAGCACATTTGGACGCAGAGAAGATAGTTCGAGTCTGTGATGGATGTCAAAGGTACGCAAGGCAAGACCACGTGCCAGCGCAAGAGCTCAGAACTATCCCTATCACTTGGCCATTTGCAGTTTGGGGGCTTGACATGGTTGGTCCTTTCTCAAAGTCGCCTTGTCAGAAGACCCATCTGCTAGTAGCAGTTGACAAGTTCACCAAGTGGGTGGAAGTGGAACCCGTCAGCAGAGTCGACGGTGCATTAGCTGTGAGATTCTTCAAGACAATGGTACCAACTTATAAGTTGGAGAGATGGCCAAGTTCTGCGGTGAGAACAACATCAGACTCGACCTAGCCTCAGTGGCACACCCACAGTCCAATGGACAAGCAGAGAGGGCAAATCAGGAGTTGCTGAAGGGAATTAAGCCTCGGCTCCGAGTCCCTTTGCTAAGAGCCGCCGGATGTTGGGTTGAGGAGTTGCCAGCAGTACTTTGGAGTATCAGAACGACTCCCAATAGATCCACTGGCTTCACACCTTTCTTCATGGTGTATGGAGCAGAAGCCGTCCTGCCAAGCGACTTGTTGCATGACTCGCCACGAGTCGCCAATTACGTTGAGACAGAAAATGAACTCGCTCGCCAGGACTCGGTGGACGCACTCGAGGAAGCAAGGGAGTTAGCCCTTGAGAGATCAGCAGTGTATCAGCAAGACTTGCGGCGATATCACGCACGTAGAATCAAGACTCGGACTTTCCAGGAAGGAGACTTAGTGCTTCGCCTTGTCCAGAATAGGGAAGGGATGCACAAGTTATCTCCACCATGGGAAGGACCGTTCGTCATAAGCAAGAACTTGCACAACGGATCGTACTATCTAATTGATGTGCGAGAGCCGGCGAGTGAAAGTAAAGGAGCTGATACAGCTCATACGTTAGATCCTTATGCAGAGGCAAAGAGGCCTTGGAACATAGCTCAGTTACGTCCATATTATACTTAAGTTGTAATAGTTTTATGAGTTGCAAGGCAAAGAGCCCAGTGAGCCATGCCTAGATGTAATCGAATTGTTATGATCAAATGAAATAAAGCCGGCTTTTGTGAACATGAGTCCTTTAGTCGAGTCACCCAGTGAGTGCGCTTTGTTCTTTAAACTTTGATCATCAGGTTCTTGGGGGCTTGCTTTTCAGTGAAAAAAGTTAAGCTTAAACTCTTGGACCCGGCACAGTAGCCAAATTTTCCTAGTTTTCTCGCTGGTAAGTTAGATGCATCCTGCACAATATGACTAATCTACAGGCATGATTTGTCTCCGGCTCTCATGAATCCTAAGGGGCATGAGTCGTTAGGAGCTTATCAGCACAAGCTGTAAGAGGAGTCATGCAGGGCCTACTTATTCATCAGTGGGTAATTAGATGGGTTATAAGAACCACAGAATGACTTGCATAGATGACACACATCAATCTCATAGTTTAACAAGCAAGTCATCATCAGCCGATTGGCACAATTCAAGAACAAAGTAGTTCAAAAAACCTAACAAGGTTTAAGCACCAGTAGTGCATAATTACAAAGTTTCAATAGCAGCACAGCAGTACATAGTTATCAAAAATCGTTCAAAGGATTGTCTTCCAGAGGAGTCGACTTCTCGGCAGGAACTGAGGAGTCCTTCTTTGCAGGAGATTTGTCTTTTGCTTGAGCAGCAGAAGGAGGAGCCGGCTTCAAAGGAGGCTTGGTGGCGACTCTCTTCGTTTGAAAGCCAGTACCCTTGGGGCTCCTCATGTGTTTAGCAAGCTCTGCTTGTTTCTGGGCGTCTCCAGAGATAGCTCTAGATGGAGTGGGCGCAGCAGGAGTCTTAAGTGTGGGCTCTGCACCAGGAACAGGAGCCGCTGGCGATGAGGAACTTGGACCAGTAGAAGAAGAGGGGACACCAGCGGGGTCCTGTGATGGGCGGCCAAAGTTTACTATAGCAGGAGTTTCTGGAGTGACTCTTTTGTTCTCCAAATCATAGTGATGAACCCATACCTCAGGGTCCATCTTATTGGCAATCTCGCAAGCATATGGCCGCACCAATTTCTCTTCAGCCTTGAAATCATCTTGAGTAAAAGGTTTGCCATCTTCATGCTGCTCTGGCTTCCCCATGGTGAGCATTGCCGGCTCCAGAACAGTTGGGTAGTAGCTGTGTGCCAGTGCAAGTATCCTTATGGCAGATCTCCTCATGGCAGATTGTTTCCACAAGCGCATGTACCCTGGAGCTCTTGACAACTCATCAACCAATCGTTCAGGCTCCTTGGGGCACTTGCCCTTGGAATTAAGATACTTTACCACGGAGCGAGCACCCTCCTGCAGCCCATGGCAGTGGTCTAGCATGGCATGGAGTTGTTGGCTAGTGGGCAGCTTGAGTTTTGGGGAGTCAGCCCCTGCAAAATAGAGAAGTCACGAGGAATAAGTCGCTGAGTTCTTTGTATCAAACTAAAAGAAAGCAAGTGCAGCAACTTACCAAAGATATGATGGCACATAGCCCTAATTCCCTTTTGGCATACGTCCAAAACAGCCTTTAGGTCATTGTGTGCCTTCTGAGCAATCCTTTTGGCGTCAGCCGACTCTCTCTTTACTTGCTCCAGTTGAGCAGACAAGGCCTTCAAGTCCTTCTCAAGCTGAAGGGAGTGTTCTTTTTCAGCGATGGCAGACCTGGCACTAGCAGCGGCCTGGTCCTCAAGCTCTTTCATGTCTCTCTTCATCTTGGAGACAATGCACTGCAATCACAAGTCATAAAGCACAAGTAAGCTTCACAAGTCAAGTAGAGAACTCATGAGCTCCAAGTCGTCACAAGTTAACAACTTGGCGCTTGGGGGCTACTCAGGAGTCAATTTTTTCCTAACAAGTTAGCAAAACACGGTTTCTAGTAGACAAGTCATCAGCTCCAAGTCGCCACAAGTTAGCAACTTGGCGCTTGGGGGCTACTCGCAGAGCAGAAATTTTTCTTCAGGTTAAGTAGTAGTAAATTACATATATTGGTAGCTCCAAGTCGTCGCAGGCTGACAACTCGGCGCTTGGGGGCTACTCGTGGAAAAGTTTTTGGTCTAAGGACCCGACAGACAGTTAATTAGCAGCCCCGAGTCCTAGTAGAGCTAAGGACTCAGTGCTTGGGGGCTACAGTGTGCAAATTTTTCTATATAGCAGTTGAGTTCAGTTTCAAATCAAAGCACCTATCCTAGGCACAAGTCACCACAGACAGGTGCTTGGGGGCTACTGGGATAGGATGATGCCATGGAAAGCATAAAGAAGTAGAAGTCAAAGAACTTACTTCATGAATCATGTGAAGAGCTCTAATAGCGGCTTGCTCATCGTCCTTCAGCCTCGAAGATTGATCGTTCAAGTCAATGGCTTCAGCAAAGGCTTCAGAAAATGACATATTATCAGCCACCCGGAGTCGGCTGTAGTCAGTTGATGACTTGACCTTGATATTTGGAGAAGCTGTAGGAGTCGGCTTCACAGGAGCCGGATGACTTTGAGGTGCAGTATCAGGAGTCGCAGCACCAGAGCAGGGCTGGACTATTGTTGGAGTCGCCGCCCGAGTCCTTGAAGGGGACTCGGGAATGGTAGGAGTTGTAGTTGCACCAGCTGATGCAGCAATGGAAGGACCTGTCCTCGTGCTGGTCGTTTCAGAGGCCGAAGGAGGGACAGGTCCACGCCCAGAGGTAACATCAACCATGCCTGGGAGCTTGGTCACTTTAGCACAAGGCCGAGCCCTGAAATATACAAAGATAGAAGTCAGCACCAGACTTAGTGAAAAGGGAAAAAGCAGAAGTCATTTGAATACAAGTACAGAAATAAAGGAGTCTTACCCAACATTGGTCTCCAGGTCCAAGGAGGCCTGAGAGTTTGAGGAAGGCATTGACATCCCGGAGTGATAGGAGTCGTCCTTGTGGGGAGGAGAAGCCGATTTCCGCTGGTGCGAGACTGGCAGAGGCTCAGGAGCATCTGCAGGCCCATCGGAGCGCAGCTTCCTCTTCCTGGCGGCAATAACACTCTGCATGTGTTCCTCAGGCTTAGTAGGTGAGCGAGAGGACCCAAGGTCTCGTGAGAGTGGTACCTTGGGAACAGCCTCTCGAGATCCATTATTGTTAGAGGCTGGGGAAGAAGAAGAGTGACTCCTGGCTGAAGACTCTTCAGACAGCGATGGCTGAGCAGCAGCAGAAGTGGTGTCAGCTTGTCTAGTGACGGGAGCCTCTGGAGAGGACTCGTCATCGTCAATCTCCTCCATGATGGGAGCCTCCCGAGAGGACTCCCCTTCAATAATGTTCTCAGTTGGAGCCTCTGGCGAGGACTCCTCATCGGGGAGCATCATCTTCAGCGGGAGTCTCCTGCGAGGACTCCTCGTCATCATTGTCAGTATCTTCTGCCACAGCAGTTTGATCTGTGGCAGGAATCTCCTCTTCAGCCTCGGCTTCAGCTTTATTTTTAGTACCAGCTCCAGAGGCCGGCTTCCAGAAGGAGTCGGTGAGCTGCAACAGAGTCAACGAAAGTGAGTTAGTAAGCAATACAAGTGAAATCAAGATAGAAATAAAGTAAAGTGTAAAGCTTACATTAGGAGCTGGGTTGGTAGAGCAAAATGGCTGGAGCCCAAAATGGGCCTGGTCCTTCACCGACCTCCCAGTCAGCTTTTTGATAAGCCGACCAAGCTCGGGTCCATCAGATAGTTGCTCCGTCACTCGAAGATCGTCACCAGCGCAACGAGTGTATGAGCAGATCAGTCGAGTCCTAGGACTCAGAGGCTGGATTCTCCAAGTGGTCCAACAGCGGACCAAGTCCATGTTTTCGAGATTGTGGGACAAGAGGGCCCGGATTCGAGTAATCAGAGACTCGACTCTTGGCCGGGCGGCCTCTGAGCACCTAGCTTTCATAAGAGGAGTCGCTTGGAGGCGATCCTCAGAGAATAAAGGGAGTTTGGGTTCACCTGCAGGGGAGGTATCCTTGCAGTAGAAGAAGATTTTCTGCCAGTCCTTGATACGGTTGGGGAAGACTGGCTTGGGAAAGACAGAGTGGAGGCGCCGTTGAAGAGCAACGGCGCCACATTGGAGAAGAGGGCCCCCAGAAGTTTCGGGCTGGGGGTTGCAGTAGAAGAGTTCGAGCCAAAGGTTGAGATCTGGCTTGATCTGGAGGTAGTCCTCACACAAAGTTACAAAATTGGAAAGAGTGAGAATGGAATTAGGAGCCAGATCGTGAATCCGCAGCTGGTAGAGATCGAGGAGTTGGCGGAAGAAAAGATCACCGGGGGGAGAAAAGCCACGGAACAGATGCTCCGTGAAAACCACTACCTCGCCTTTAGCGGGGGCGGGAATAATTTCATCCCCTGGGGCTCGAGCTTGGGCGTTGGAAGGAATCAGACCTGTGAGCCGATGTGTCTTCAGTTGCTCCGCCGTGACCGTAGATCCACCCCAATCGGCAGAAATCGATTGCTTGGATGAGGATTTTGCGGCGGCGGCGGCCGCGGCGGCAATGTTCACCGTCCTACTCGACGAGGAAGCTTTGGCCTTGGGTGCGGACTTTGCGCGCTTGGGTGCCATGGCGTGCGGGCGGTGTGTGCTGAGCACGGGAAAGGATGAGCGCAAAGAGAAAGGAGAGGATTTGAGCTGAAGGGGCAAGTGAGGTTTCAAGACCTAACCTTTCGTGATTTATAAAGAGGGTAAAACCCTAAAGAGTTACAGAGTGGGTCCACAGTAAACTGTGGATAACGTTTCGGTGATAAACGATTCAGCAGATAACAGTCAGAAAGGACACAACAGAGAAAAGTCAAAGTCACAGAAGTGGAAGAAGCCGGCTTGTCCCAGAATGGCGAGTCCTGTGACAGTAAAAGTCAAGTTATTCATCCCTTGTTCGCAAGAGTCGCAGCAGGACTCGGCCTGTTAGTACAAAAGGCAAGAGTGGTGGCTTGAACAAGGAAAAGGATGGACTCATTTTATATGTGTATTATATTTTTATGCAGGAATTCATCTTGGAGCTGGCAGCAAGCGACTTTAGAGCCTATGGCTCAAGTGGAAGGAGCCGACCCAGGGAGTCGAACCAATGAGTTGGAGGAAGTCGCCAAGCTGTGCCCAAGACAAATTCGGGGGCTACTGATGGGGGGATACTTTATAGGTAGGCCCATGGACCCGGAAAGTAGACCCGCCAAGACCAAGAAGGCCAAAGCCGAGTCACGTATCAAGTCGCATGGGCTGGGCTGGAGACAAGCCGACCAAGGCCCATGATGAAGAGAAGACTCGTCCGAAAGGAGTCCAAGTACAACCCGGAGCCTTAACTTGGAAGATCAAGACGTAGAGTAGGACTCCGTGTTCTAGTGTGACTCGGTGTAACATGTAAGTCCAGGGACCCGACAGCCTTTATAAGCAGGGTCCTGGACCTTAGTTGAAAAAGGCGCAACCAGTAGAGAGAAACACCAAGTCGCCGGATCCCCAGAGAGGAACCGGAACCCTGTAATCGATATTAGATCCAGAGCAATAAAGAGAAGCAGGAAGTAGGTCTTTACCTCTAACCAAGAGGGGCCGAACCTGGGTAAATCTGTGTCCCTAGGCGAGATTAATCTCTCCTACGTACTTCAAGCATCGATGGCCCCCGAACTCACCTTCCTGGAGGAAGGACTTGCCGTGACAACCCCACGACAGATCCAGATCTAGGGTTAGCCATTGTTAGCCTCTCCGAGCTCGCCAAGCTCTCCTTGTACTGTAACCTCTCCAAGCAGTGCAATACAACTAAGGCAGGACGTAGGGGTTTTACCTCTTCAAGAGGGCCCTGAACCTGGGTAAACGCCATGTGTTCATCTCTGCAGTGCCGTCCCGCAGCGATCTCAGCGGGCACCGTCGCGGAGGCACGTTGAGGGTTGTTTGATTCCGTGTTCAGCCCCTTACTCGATACCTAGCGAGACACACCCAGTTCCTGGGACAGATCTCCAACAAGAAGTAAAAAATAGCCAAAGTACACGTATGTACAGATAAGATAAGTATTAACAAAAGCCGCTTCAGATCTTTGCGGGCAACTTGTTCTTCAAATCCAAAATCATCCAAGCAACAGTTCCTCAAATTCTAGCATAGATGATGGCAACACACCTGGGAGCCTCTAGAACCTGGCAATACAGAATGCCATCAGTAAAACATTTTGTGCACTGGAGACAAAGGCAACTCCTCAGTTATTCAAAAGAAAGGTAGAAACAGGATGTTGAGATGATCAGGAACTAACATTTTTTAGGGTATCCCAAAGCCCACTAATCCTACGCTGAAAGAAAAAACTGCTAAAGAAATGTATAGGGCCAACTACAATATAGTGATACCAATATACCATGATTAGATACATGCATCTAATTTTACACCACTAGTACAGCACCAAACCAAATCAGCGGATCATCCGGAGCCAGTCTGGGCTTTATCCTAGCAACCAAACACAACAAGAGAAGGCACTAGAAAAACCATATTAGGAAATTTCAGATCGAAACAGAATGTAGCTTGAACCCCACTATCTAGTCCTAGCAACCGCTAGACTAAAATCATGTCTGCAGACTTCTAAAATCAGCATTTTTTAACATAACTACACTAAATTCTGCTAATTTTGTTGCAATATCCGTCATGGAGAACAGGGCGGTATGCTAGAACGACTTTCTACCAGTTTAGATGGTTTTACCCAAAGGTTGCATCATTCATGCGCATTGTGGCAATATGGATACTGAATACAAACATTGGTTTCAGGCCAGGTGTATCCACTTTTACCTTAGTCTTGCAGAGCAAATTTAAAGTTATATTCGTTGGCTGAGTCCCAGAGTTGCGGATTGAGATTAACTTCAGACCAGACAATGGCCAATATGCAGATATCTTGAAAAAGGCATCAATTGCACCAACCAAATGAGCTACAACTGTTTCATCTTTGTCTAAGTACTCAAAAGAATGCCTGCAAGAAAACAGAAGTGTTTTGCTTTGAATGTTGAACACAAAGGGACACAATTATATGCATATAATATTAATGCTGATGACCTATAATCAGTTTTTGTTGCCTATGTGCATCATATGAGTCTGGATTCAATTGTCGTACAGTGTAGATCATTACTCAGAAGTGACCAAGAAATATTAATGATTAAATTGTTCTTTCTATGTTTGATGTCAAATTGTAGTACCCCTCACTGTATTTTTCTCAAAAACTCAGCTAGCTGCGTGTCTTCTTTTACTAGAAAGGAAAATATCTCTCATAGTAAAATCAATCTGAAACAAAACCATGTAAATGGCTCCCAGCACTATTGATAGAAATACAATAACATAACACACAAGGAGTACTATAAATAATTACAGCGTAAACTGCAAATCCATGAACAAGCTTAGGGATAATAGATTCCTTGCAACAACTACTTACAAAAGAGAATAGCAGCTACAAATTTATAAAATTATTATCAGAATGCTAGCAGATGGAGAATACTGTCACCTGGAACTATTAGCACCATTCACTAGCGATCGTCTTAGAATATTGATTACAATCTATTGTTGACATTGCCGAATGAGACATCCCAAGGATGGAACTGAAATGACCTCTCTACAAAGGAAGATGACACTTTTTGTATCAGCAGTTGAGCACACAGATGAAGAAGAACTATTGAAAGTAGTACACAGTACAATTCGCAAAACTGCGTCTTTTCAATATTTTGGGAAAATAACACAAAAGGAAATGACACCGGCATGTGAAGCTTCTTGGTGTTCCATGTTGTTTAATATTGGTTTGTTTCAATTGTTTCAACAAGAGAACCTTTTTTACAAACAAAACACAATAAGACAGCTTCATATGAGAAGGTAAAATATGCATACCTGGAGGACTTGAGCTTCTCAATCAGTATATCTACACAGACATCGGCAGGAAAGATCTGGAAAAAAAATGATCAGTAAAACATGATACAACAAAGTTATCTTACAATGGACTTCAAAAGATCAAAAAATAGCAATTTGTTATCAAGAACCATAACATTGTCGGCAAAATTGAACTACATGAAGTACAAAAAAAGGAAAAAAAAGAAAATTTGACACAGCACTAGTTTGGCATGAATATTTAATCGGTGCTACTAACCACCCAAATGCTGGAACCAATGAATTAGTATAAATGCAAATTTGATTGTCAATGATAAATTTGAAGAAATAATGTATGATAGCACAATGCAAAATAAGTATCTTAATACAATTAACAGATTGTGTCTAATAAAAAAAGGTGATCCTTAATGCTGTGTCCCTCTCACAAAATACTGTTGACCAAATCAAAATATAAATTTTGAACAACGACACAAGGGAACTCTACTTTCTCTGAGACTAACATGCTCTTGTAATAAAAAGATCTAAATCAAAGGTCTAATTACCACAAAAGGTTACTAAAAGCATCTAAATAGCTTTTCTTGGATAGAAATGTCAAATAAGGTAGAAACAGAATAATAGGGCACTAAGTGGGTGAACTATGGCTTAGAAATTCTGACCAAGAATAACAACATTCAATAATATATTTGATGCTCCATTGCATATTTGCACTCATGGAGCAGTGCTTACAGGAGAGGAAACTATAAAAGGCCCATACCACTACTTCGAGTGAAACAAATGACCTAACTACAGGCCCTAATAATTGCATTTAGTTCTACAAGTATACTTCTGGCTATATAAGTTGGTTGCGTTTCCTTCAGTTCACATTGTAAACAGAAAAATTATTACCAATAAATGTCAGCAAGTATTGTTACATAGATCAATTAAGGTATTCAAAACTAAGACTCGAACCATTATAATGTCTTGCATCCATAGTTCCATATAGAACCGCCATGTGAATTACTGGAATGTATATGAAACATATGACTACATAAAAAATAGAGAAGGACAAAGGTGATCTAAATTCTAATATCGTTCAACAGACCAGCATTGCACATACTCTCAAATCAACAACATGTGAACCAAAAGGGACATATGGCAAGAATATTGAGTAACCTACCATTTATTTAGCTTCTAACAGTGAGAAGCAACAAGAGTGCAAATGTTGACATCGATCCAAAAACTGTACCCTCATGTTTCTACCTGTACAAAAAAATTGATAGATTAAAGAAGCATCTTTCGTACATGCTCTTCAACGACAGCATGGATAGTAGCATACTATTAATAGTTGGCCTCCCAATTATTGTTTTGAATAATAATTGGAATTATTGGCATACATTATGCAACCATTCAATTATTCCCTAATTCTTGCATTCTCCAAACAAATGAGGTAATGACATCTAGAGTCAGGTGATGTCTCTAATTCATTTGTAGTGTTCTGTCAGATATAATCATGTAACTCAATATTTATAAAAAACCACAAGATTGTTTAGCAGAAAACATATATTATCCTTGGACTGCAAGGAGATATCCCAGTGGATCATACCAAAGTTCCTTAAGTTACTAGAAAGCAAGATATTCCTTTCTCAGTGTCAATATAATGATGTGGTAGATGAGCTTCAGGCATGTGCATCTGATGTAATGAATCAATGCTTTGACTGACAGGTATATTACCTAGAGGAACATTATGTCACTAATTCAACCTTTATGGCCAGCAACATCATTTTTTAGTGAAATATCTACTACATTGCTTGACTAACTACTCAACAAATTTCCTAATATTGATCTTCATTGTTCTTTGGTTACCATGACTAGGTGCAAAACTGATTCTTAAGAAGCATATGCAGAACTTGTCCCTAACAACGTAAAACTAAGCGGTGGAAGAGATATAAAGACACCCCTGAATCTATATCATGGTCAAACACGGAGGCTGAATATATATAAGGACACCCCATTGAACTTGATTTAGTAAATGGAAATGCGCTTATGATTAGAGTTAATTTAATTTACTTAAATAGCACCTAACTAATGCATGCATTTGCCATTCACCAGGAGCAGTCATTCACCACCCACACACATCATACAATGAGTGATGCATGCAACTGGCACATGCATCTCGCTATGCAGAAGCTACATGCATGCCGATGAAGAATGTTACTGCAGGGAGCTCGACAAGGCGAGGAATGTATCTCAAGCATATCACTCTATATAGATGCAATGAACTAAAATAACAGCAATAGACAATTGTTCTTGAACAGTGCCTCAATTATTTGATATTTTCAACACTTGATTAAACTAGCTATCATTAACCCCATCACCATAGATGAACTACTCAACATACCACCAAATAACATCTAGATTGAAATCTGCTAGGGCCATGCTTAAAGCAAAACACATCAGGAAACTATTTCTCGTAACAATCTAACAATCCACATGAACACTCATAATTATACAACAAAGGATCAAAGCGATCCTTACCACAGCATGACAAAGCGATCCTTACCAGAGCATGATGAAGCGATCCAGCAGAAGCAACACCATTGGGCAGCGCCGTCGGCCACCAACCGCTGTCCAGCTACCGTCGGGGAGGAGGTTCAGGAGCATGGGATGTCGAGGAGGAGGTCGTGGGCGTTGAGGATGCAACCGGAGGCGCTGGTGTGCGGAGCTACGTCGGCAGGTGGTGATGCTGGGAGCCTTCGGTGATATCCGAAGTGACCGGCAGGGGAGGCGGCTAGGGTTTCCCATGAGCATGCACAGGCACGGGCGAGAATCGAGGAGGCAGGGAACTAGAAAAGGAGAAGGTGTCGGAGCTGGGCATCGAGCTTGGCCTCGAGGGCAGTGAGCTTATCCTGGAGGGCCTGGACCTCCGCCTCCCGGTCGGAGAGGGACTTGGGAGGGACTCGGCGGCGTGGGTGGCGACGGCCGTCTCGAGCTCGGAGACCGCGATGGCGATCTGGTAGTTGCGTCGGTCCATCTGGTCGTCGTGGTCGCGGCGCGCGGCGACGATCCGGGCGAGGAGGTCGTCGACGATGTCGAGTTGGAGGATATGAGAGAGCAACCAGATCTGGCTCGCGGGAGCTACGCCGGTGAGCTCGAGCCACCCAGCTAGGGTTAGGGTTCTGCGGGCGAGCTCGATTGGGGCGCGTGGTGGCGAATCAGAACCGCAGCCGCGGGGAACCGATGGAGGAGAGCAGGGCGGAGCCACGCCGGCGACCTGCGGCGTGGGAGATGGCCTGCGGCGGTCGGAGGACCGGCGGTGGCGGCGAGTCGCCAGAGAGGAGGAGAGGATCGAGAGAGAAGTGTCATGCGTGAGAGAGAGAGATGAGAGAGATGGGCCTGGTTTTACCCCAAACTAGTTGGGCCTAATGGGCCCGTAAACCAGTCTAGTTGGACCCTGTAACCACAATCCAGATAAATCGTTCCAGCCCAACTAAATTAAATTATCCAAATCCAATAATAAATAGATTAAGAATTACAAAAAAAAATACCAAAAATTTGAACAAGGTAAAATAAGATAAAAATAACTTTTAAGTACATAATAATCATATTTAGGATTTTCTTAAATACATTCACTATAATGAATTATTAAAGTTTTAGGATTTTCTTTAGCTCACAACATATTTAGGTATGCTTAATCTTACAGTCTACTCTTTTAACTGCAAAAAATCTGCTGCACATGTTCTATGTTTAGCTCTACAAGAAAAAAAACTTGTGCACACTTTCTAGGTTTAGCTATGCCAAGAAAAAACCTGCACTGAAATAACAATCTGAATACTAAATAACAAGTGTGATAGGTCGGCAAGGCCCTGCCCCGCGAGCAACTAACCAGCACAGATCATGACACGTTCTACTCTCACCAACATCGTAAATCAAATTAAACAGATTATAAAATGAAGCATATGATAAGGAAACAAGGGTGGTTTTTAGGGAGTGATTTTCCTTTTACCAAC
The DNA here is from genome assembly GCA_012064385.1 of Puccinellia tenuiflora. Lineage (NCBI taxonomy): Eukaryota > Viridiplantae > Streptophyta > Magnoliopsida > Poales > Poaceae > Puccinellia > Puccinellia tenuiflora. Next base: position 723,686 of record QRDG01000023.1, read on the forward strand.
AAGCGGTAAGGTTTTTAGAACAGATAATAAATCCACAGAATGTATGCACACATATATACTCCTATGATTTATCTGAAGTTCTGAACTACGAATTATTCCAAGTTTGCTACTACTTCTAGGCTGACCGAAAATCAATGCTTCACGTGGTTCTACTTTTGGACATTTCTTCTTCATGAGACCTTTGCAAAAGATCAGCCTTAAAAATATTATAAAAAAATGTAGTATGGAAGAGTTATATGTCCAATGTTCATATGCGTTTATGGTTCAGAAAACTCACAACAGTATTTTCTTTAATTTGACTTCTATTTCTCTCCTTCCGGTGCCTCTCTGCAAAACCATACAAAGAAAAGGCATGATCAGATCTCCACTGAGAGAAGGAGCATGTATTATTTTGTATAGCATTTTACTGAGCTACTTCACCTTAAGGTTCACAATGGAAAGAAAAAACACACACACACATAGTAGAGAATCGATCCCTCCACCAGCGCAAAAAAAAAGGAGAATCGATCCCTGCACTGTTATATTCCAAGCACTTGCAGAACCTGCAATAATCAAGAAAGTAACAATCACTTGAGGAATGTTGCTTACACGAAGCAAATCACATGAAAATCTACAGGAGTTCAATACAGACCAACCGAAACAAGAAATGCACAAGTCATAATTCAGCTCATTGTACCTACCAACGCGGTTGATCTGCTTGGAGAAGGAAAGACCTGTGTAACTTCTCCATGGGTTGGTTACTGGACATGTACAATTGGTGACTCTGTGCCTCTGTGGTCAGAACTCATGAACTGTAATGGAAGAACTCCAGTTACCGGTAGAGACGACCTGGGAGTTTAAGACTCGAGGTACTTGTGGAGATTCCCATAGCTGGCGCGGGAGAAGTAGTCAACATGGTCCCTCGTCGATGGCCGAGCGCAGGTTCCATGGCGCTGCCGCCGCCACGCCTCTCGTGCCTGTGCCCACAGCGAAGCAGATGGCGGCCGTGAGCTCGTGGCTTCGGCTGCGAGCAGGGGGTGGGACCAATGGCGGCGGAGGCAAGCAGGTACTCGATTAGCGCGAAAGTGACGAGGAACTGGATTTCAAGGGATCGATTCCAGCGTTCGGTCACTCGATTCGGTTGCTAGAGGCCTCGATTATGCACATCAATATTTGAAGTACTTGACCATCTCACATGCCATCCTCCTTTACACCGAATGACCTATTGGGACACTTCTCTAAAGTGCCACTATAGGCAATGACCTATTAGGGCACTTTAGAGAAGTGTCTCTATAGGTAATGACCTATTGGGGCACTTCGTTAAAGTGGCACTATAGGTAATGATCTATTGGGGCACTTTAGAGAAGTGACTCTATAGGTAATGACCTATTGGGGCACTTCTCTGAAGTGCCAATATAGGTAATGACCTATTGGGGCACTTTAGAAAAGTGCCTCTATAGGTAATGACCTATTGGGGCACTTCTCTAAAGTGCCTCTATAGATTATACAAATAGAGCCAGTTTGTTAAAGTGCCCCAAATTCTATATGAATTTGGGGCATTTTATTCAAAGTGTCCCTAAATTGCTAACTTTTAGGGCACATTCGAAAATGCTTCTGTGAAAGTGCCCTTAATTGTAGACCGTGACGTAGTGCTAGCGACTGCTACTATCCCAGTCTAGGGAGCAACGCGTGAAAGTTTATTAGACATTACATAGTAAAGCATATATCTCAAGTTTCAGCTGTACTTTACTAGGTTGTGCAGTTTTTTCTAACTTGAGAAACGCCTGCAACCAGCACACAGCCACCCCTATATATTAGGAAAAATATTCAGAATCAAAGGCAAACGCCTGCACACAGCCACCCGCTATATTAGAGAGAAAATACGGTACTTTCATGCAAGTAATGCAGAATCATTTCGTGTATGGTTTATGTCGTGATGAAGATTGCTTTCCGTAGCAGCTTATTTGTCTTTTGGATGCTCAGGTCACGTTAGATACAGAGGCATTCTTTGACAGACCCTATGGCGATCTGGCATGTCCGGGTGGAGATGATCCAGCAATTCTATTTGCGGTTGATTTTGGCGGATGGTATAACTCGATTCAAAACCTGCAGGCAGCAACTCTTCTAATAGGATACATCACATTCATGTGTCATTGCTGAAACATGTCATCATACCTTACAAACATTTGCTCACTATTTTGCACTTCTCAAAAAATATGGATCATTCCACTCTTCTGTCAGACAATATCTTGTGTTTAAATGCGCTCTGTTTCACTCCATCCATCGCGCTATGAGTATTCTGCAGGACATTTTATTAACTTTGTGCCTCTTGTTCTAAAGTTTGTAATTAATGTTTTCTTGTCTGAGGATAAGCCTTGATTTTTTTTTCATGGTGTATTCTCAAGCGGTGGGCATTTCTTTCTTTGACAAGTAATTCCAATTCAAGTCAAATTGATTGTTCATTGATGAAGGCTCGTGCGTCGCCGGTGTTGGAGTAGATGATTGAACGGCCATCTTACATCTACATCCCTACTCCTCCCAACATTTTATCCGTCTTTGTTTCCTCTACTCTCAATCCTCATTGGGAGGTGAATACCTTCACGAAGTGGGGTGAGGTGACGATTGTGACACAAGTCTCGTAAAACCTCTGAAACTGGCCAGATTATGTGATATGTTGTGGCTATACCAACGAGAACTTTACTTTATAAGTCTTCACAACGGAACTTTTTCTTACCCGTTGCAACGCACGGGCATATTATATTACCTAGTATACAACAAAGATGCAATTACAAGTGATTTGTTGGCCAAGGAGCTAGCTATCACACACGGAAGGCTAGATATCGGATCCATCCACACACACACACGGCAAGCTAGACATCAGATCGAAGCAGGAATGGACTGCGGCCGTGCTTGCACCTGCCGAGATCAGATCGAAGCAGGGATGGACTGCGGCGGTACAACCACTCCTTGCACCTGTCCAAATCGAAGCGCGCTGCGCTGGTCTCGTCTCCTGCTCGACGTACGCGTGCGCGCCCTTGTCTCCTGCTAGACCTGCGCGTGCGCGCCGGTGACAGGCGCTGGATCCGCATCTCCGTCCACGCCAGCGGCGCTGACTCGACGTTTCTCCAAGGATCTGCGGGGAGCGGCGGCTTCGCCGGGAGGAGGGACGAGATCGGGAGGAGCGCGAAGCGACGCCGGTGGACGAGCACGCCGGGGATGGTGGATTCGCCATGGCCGCCGGTGGTGGAGCTCGCCGGGGCGTCGGGAATGGCCGGCAGAGGACGGGAATCGATAGGGGAGGTCGTGGGGGAGCTGTGTAGATCACCGGCGGCGCGGGAGGCACCGGAGATGGCCGGAATCGGTCGGGGACGGTGGCGGCAGAAAGGGGATCGGGGTGAAGCGGAACGTTAGGGTGGCAGTTCAGCTTGGCGCGCGGAACGGAAAGGGAGGATCACCCAACTTTTAGTTCCTTTTCGGTTTATAATTAATTTTCGTCTCACCAGTATTTTTGGTTCACTATTACTTTTGGTTCAGCGATATTTCTCGTTCATTATTATTTTCTATTTTACCTGAATTTTAGTTTCTTTCCGGTCATCGGTCTTTTTGATTCACCCGAATATTAGTTTTTGAAAATGGTTCATATTTGAAAAATGTTTTTTAAGTTTCATATTTGAAGAAAATTTATTTTGAAAATGGTTTAGACTTTGAAAAGTGTTTTCAAATGTGAAAGAAAAAAACAGATTTCAAAAAATGATGAAAATTAAAGAAAGGGAAAATTTGTTCATGAATTCAAAAAAAGTTCATGTGTGAAACAATTATTCATATATTTAGCCGAAGACTGGGAATGAAAAAAGATAACATATACGAAAAGTGAAGGAAAAAAGAAACAGAAATGCAAGCCGCAAGAAAAAACAATTGTAAACAGAACGAACAAAAAATAAAGAAAACAAAAAATAAATAGTAGAATAAACAGAAAAGAAAAACACGGCCGGCCCGTGCGAGGAAGTACTGGACGTGATCTCGTACTTTGTGCGGGCGAGTCCGATCGCTCGACTCGCTATGAGTGAGCAAAAGGCCCCCCCTCCTATTAGCCGACGTGCGCTGAGCGCTTGCTCCCACGTGCAGGATTTCATCCGATTCAAAATATGTGTCGTTAGTTGTGTTTAGGAAGTATACATGTTTAGTTGTTTCGCTACGACACTTAAAGCTCTCGAAGGTAGTACTAGTTATGTTTTTTCTATTTTATTTTCTCTTTTTCTTTCTCGTTTTATGTTTGTATAGTACAAAATTGTTTTCACGATTTGCAAAAATAAAAACAAAAAAAATCATTGTGAAAATAAATCACATATATATAAAATAATTGAAAAAACATTTATATTATTTGAATGATTTTAAAAATGAAAATTTATATTATTTCAACGAAGTTTTTAATATGAAAATTTATGTTACTTGGATTTTTTTCAAAAATAATTTATTTCATTTGAACGTTTTATTAATATGAATATTTATGTTATATGAACAATTTTTCAAATATTTATTAATACTCATATTTATCTTATTTGAACAAAGAAAATGGAAAACAAAAAAATTGAACTGTAAAACCTGAAAAGAAATAAAGAAAAGAGAACCTAAAATAAAGAAAGAAGTTAACTGAAAATAAAAGCAAAAAGTAAAAGAAAGAATAGGGAGAGAAAAAAATGAAAAAAAAACAAAAGAAGTGTGCCAATGATGGGCCTGTGCCAGAGATGAGAGGGGTGGGGGTATGTGGAGCAGTGTTAGCGTCACGGTATGTGGCAAATAGGATTTGCCACTTATGTGGAGCTTAGTAGCACTTCTGGATATATTCTTTTTTTCAATAACACTTTTCTCTTCTAGTTTTCTTTCCTTTTCCATTGGTTATGACGGCGAAGTAGGAACAACACCTAGTGAAGAATGCAAAACGAGCACCGGAGAGGCCATCTTAAGATGGCCTTGAGTGAACTCCGGGTTTTGGGCATTAATTAATTGTGTATTGTATTTGTAACACACATTGCCCCATCTAGTGAATCTTCTTAGATTACGCATCCAAAAAACAATGAACCCTGTTTACCATGCTTTAGCATTTGCTCCCTTCTTTTAGATAGGAATCGACATGTTAGATCGGTGTGGCACAACAAAAACGTGTACAACTCGAATGGAGTCATCGACGATTGTGTCCAGCCTTTGATTCTTCGTCGATATTCCTCGCCATCCTTCTTGATATCCTCGACCATCACCTTATACATTGCCACAGAGAAAGCGATCCAAAATTTCTTAAATGGCATAATTTGGACCACTTTTGCTAGATGGGTAATTGGCGCCAAAATACACAACTAGATGATTTTTTTTTTGAAGTATATGCACCCGAGAAAAAGTTAGCTCGATTTGTAGCTAGGCCCCCGAAAGTCTAAAATATGTATACCAATAGACATGTTTGGATAGGTTACTCCGATCAGTGTTCTAGTATGTCGTTCGAGCGGAGTTTTCAAATCACGAAAAGCATGCATATTAGTGTGTATATTTTCAAAGTACAAAATGTTTGTGATGAGGATGTGCTAGCTGGCTTTACTAGACTCTAGATGCACACACACGTGGACAATTACACGGATCGGCTCCGTTTACTTCTCGCTTGCGGACTCTTGATGCTCCATCCATCTGTAGGAATGTAACTTGCTTATGTTCAATCATGCATGCTGTTGAGCTAGTAGTTACGATGTGCCCGCAAATTAAAGACAAATTCTACGTGCCTGCAACTGTGACACCGGTGTTATATATACCCTCGGTCTCTCACTGGGTTGGCATGCCATTAACTGCAATGTAGAAAGTAAAAAATATGTCACGCATGTGGTCTCATGAACTCCACAAAAAACATCTGTGTCGGAGAATCTAGGAAGAAAGGTCAAAGGAGACTTGTGTAGTGTGTAAATACACATACATACATGGCTAGTCAACCCAGTCAAAGCATTGCAGCTAGCTAGCTGGATCAGTCAGTTAAAAAAAAAAAAACGCGCTAGCTGGATCAGTTTAGCTACTGCAATTCTGCATCCACGTACGTACGTACTATAGCGAGCTAGCGAGTGTACACTAGTACTTCTTGGCGGCAACCGTGTATCTGTCTCAAAATTAACGAGACAAACCACAAAAGTTGAATTTTGGAGCCACACGCTGCAAATCGATAAGAGGAACAAAAGGAACAGCAAGCTTGTTTTTTTTTTTTTTTGAATGTTTGAGGGTGCCGAGGCACCCAATTTCATTGAGCTCAAAAGAAGATTATAGAGAAATTACGAAGTCTTAATCATTGAGAGCAAATGCTGCCTGAACAACCGGACAGGTGGTTCCACTAGTGGAAACAGGGGCTTCGGTTTGGCCCTTCCGTCCCGGTTCCCTTACGGACCGGTACCAATCGTGGCACTAGTCCCGGTCATTGGTCCCAGGGCGCCCGCCAGGACCAGTCCCGGTTCGTAGGGGACCTACCGTCCCGGTTCGTGTTACGAACCGGTGACAAAGGGATGCGGGAGGAGGCGACAGAGGTGGGACCAGCCCGGACAATGCACTGTCCCGGTTCTATTTACAGACCGGGACTAATGGAGGGACTTTAGTACCGGTCCTTGTTACGGACCGGGACTAAATATATTCTATATCATCTTCCACCCCCCGACCCGGCCGTGGCCAGGCCGTGGCCATTTTTTAGCTCCGGGTTCATCTCCATTTTCTTAACCCTTGCTCCTCCCAACCACGAGTTCGGCCCCTATTTTCTCCACCATTTGTCAAGTTTGGCGGCACCTCATCTACCCGACGGTTAGCACTCCGGTGTTCCTTTTTTAGCTCATTTTGGTGCTACTTAGCAAATTTTATTTTTCTAGTGCTAGCAAGGTGTTTGATGAAATGCCTAAGTAAGAGATTTCATTTTTTTTACATGCAATTTTAGCTCAAATTAAAGTATAATGTATTGGGTTTACAGTTGTCCGGTGACCATCTTTACCATCGTCGATCGCCCGCGCCATCCCGTCGCCGGCACCTCCTCGGTGAGTCTTGTTTTTATCCCTTTTTAACTTATTGATATACTTTAGATGCATGTATATTATCTTACTTTTTTTATATGTATAGTGTGTCATGGTTTTGATATCCGTCCCCGTCGGTCCTCGTCCGGTCTATAACGATCCGGATGTCGTTGTTGAACCGGAAATTCCAACCGACCCTATCATCGAGTTTTTTGAAAATGAAATTAATGATTTGAAAGCAAAACTGGAAAGAAGTGAAAATCTCCGTCTCCAAACCCTAGAAGAGAAGATGAAATTGGAGCTCCATATTGCCGACATCGTCGATGAGCACAAGATCAAGATGGATGCAATGCGCTTGAAGATTAGAAAAATTAGAAATTATGCCATTCATAAAGAGGCTTGGTATCATTATGGTGTTGGTTCGATAGTTACCATAGTTGTGATTTTTATCGCATTTGTTGTTGGGCTTAAATTCTTTAGATAGTTGTATGTTAGTTTGAACCAATGTATGTTTGTGAGACTATATGTATTACATTTGGTTATTTGCTCTACTTTGGTTTGAATGTGATGAACTTATATATTAATTCACTTTATCACTGTTATATATTGAAGAAATAGTGTTAATGGTTTTTTATATTTTATTTATATAATGCAGATGAGTCAGATGAGTCGGCAATGGATGTACAGTGACCGACGTTATCCCGACTTTATTAATGGCATGCATTATTTTCTCCAAGTGGCTGAGAAAAACAAGCCGCCAAATGGTTTTATTTCATGTCCATGTAGTGTCTGCAAGAATACTCAGGACTACTCTACCTCACAAACCATTCACATCCACCTGTTGAAGTCCGGTTTCATGACCGGTTATAATTATTGGACCAAGTATGGAGAAAGAGGAGTTATAATGGAAGACAATGAGGAAGAAGAGGATAATGACAACTATCCTATGTTCACTGATCACGGTGGTACATCAATGGGGGAAGATGAAGCTGAAAAAGAGCCCATTGTTGATGAGCCCGATGACGATCTTCGTCGGGCCATTCTTGATGCGAAGATAAACTGTGGAAGTCAAAACGAGAGGTTGAAGTTGGAGAGAATGTTAGAGGATCACAACAAATTGTTGTACCCAAATTGTGAAGATGGGCAGAAAAAGCTGGGCACCACACTGGAATTGCTGCAATGGAAGGCAGAGGAAGGTACTTCTGACAAGGGATTTGAAAAATTGCTGAAAATAATAAAGAAGATACTTCCAAAAGATAACGTATTGCCCCCCAGTACGTACGAAGCAAAGAAGGTTGTCTGCCCACTAGGATTAGAGGTGCAGAAGATACATGCGTGCATCAATGACTGTATCCTCTACCGCGGCGAGGAGTACGAGAATTTGAATGCATGTCCGGTATGCGGTGCATTGAGGTATAAGATCAGGCGAGATGACCCTGGTGAAGTTGAGGACGAGGCGCGCCCCAGGAAGAGAGTTCCTGCGAAGGTGATGTGGTATGCTCCTATAATACCATGGTTGAAACGTTTGTTCCAAAACAAAGAGCATGCCAAGTTGTTGCGATGGCACAAGGAAGACCGTAAGAAAGACGTGATGCTCAGACACCCTGCTGATGGGTCGAAGTGGAGAAAAATTGACAGAGAGTTTCCGACATTTGCAGATGACGCAAGAAACTTAAGATTTGGTCTAAGTACAGATGGCTTTAATCCCTTTGGAGAGCAGAGCTCCAGTCATAGCACCTGGCCTGTGACTCTATGCATCTATAACCTTCCTCCTTGGTTGTGCATGAAGCGGAAGTTCATTATGATGCCAGTACTCATCCAAGGCCCGAAGCAACCCGGCAACGACATTGATGTGTACCTGAGGCCATTAGTTGAAGAACTTTTACAATTGTGGCGCGAAGAAGGTATACGTGTTTGGGATGAGCACAAACAAGATGAATTTGACCTACGAGCATTGCTGTTCGTGACCATCAATGATTGGCCAGCTCTTAGTAACATATCAGGACAGTCAAACAAGGGATACAATGCATGCACACACTGTTTAGGTGATACTGAAAGTATATATCTGGGAAACAAGAATGTGTACCTGGGGCATCGTCGGTTTCTTCCGGAAAGGCACAACGTAAGTGTGGCACCCCCTTCTGACACAGGTCGTCAGAAAGGCGGTCGCCCCGTGCGCCAGCCCAGGATATCCGGACGCACGTTACGACAATGCAACATAGCGGAAATATCATTACACGATCAGGCCCAAAGGGCTACAAATGGTTTACATGGCCATCAAGGCAAGAAAATTTATCATTGCCAAGTATGGCACGGGACGGAGTTTAATCGGCAGCGGAAGATAATGGTACGACAACGTCTTGGTGCGGCTCCATTCCACAGGCATCTGGCTGGGCTACTGATCCTAGCACGTTCTTGCTCCATCTCTTTGCTATGGTAGAAGGGGAATCCTCACCACGTCTGGCCACATGAAAAGCCAGTTTGAGTACAATGATGTACTCGCAAGTAACAACCACAAGACATGAACAGTCAAGCAATCAGGCAACAAGTAACTAGTGACAGAATATAATCTAAACATGGCAAGTGTCTACTCACGACATTCCAAGTGGATAGCAACAGGGTAGCACGACAAATCATGGCATAAGTAGATGATGGGGTATCACCAGTACAGAGTCCAAGCCAGGTGGGGTTGGATCGTGCACCGGCGATCAGACAAGAGAACTTACCTGTGACGAATAACGGAGGTACCCATTGGTAATAAGTATTATAACAAACCTGTCACAACTAGGCCCAACGGCCTCACCACATCTTTCCACTGCTAGGCCCACTGGCCTCATCTATCCACTAGGTAATGCACGGACGATGTTGGCTCAGGCCTAACTCTAGGCCCCCAACGATCGCACCGCCATCCCTCAACGCGGGTAACCATTCATAACTGAGGTAACATTCCCTGCATCATCTTATTGTTTACTTAGTGAAATCAGGTTGTTCATCTTACTTTCACACCGAACTTAAGTTTAACCTCCGGACTCGACAAAGGACAATAGTGTGACCGACACTGAACTGTTCCATAACCTAGGAACAAGGCTAGCTGCTAGTTGATACACTCTCGAGAGGTTGCAGTTACCACCCATCTAAATGCACCTTGCTTCGCGACGGCAAGATACAATTACATAACCGTTCACGCTACCAAGACACTCCGTGTATAGCTACCGACTTACCACTCGGGCTAAGTCTTATGACGAAGTGAATCCGGCACGTCCCCAACTCATGAGCAACGCCTAGCTCCGGAACCCTCACAAGACTAGCCCCGACCACAACTATGCAGTATCCGACTAGACTTGCCAAGTGGGTAGCATCAAAGGAGGCGTGATAGGTTACATAGGCTATGGCTCTCCCATTTGGGCGACAGTGGTAGTGCGTTCAATGATCAGATTGGTGGCACTATGGACTGACCCTATCGAAGCTTGGAGGGTTGGTTCATTTAATCCAGTTTCTTTCAACAACAATTCCAACAACAGAGGGTTAGTCCAACACAATAAATATAATATCATATCAACATGAAACAGATTAGTCCAATGCAAAATCGTAATATCATATCAACATGAACAGAAACAAACTGCACCCAATATTTCAAACAATATATAGTTAGTTCAATCAATGGTTAGTTTCAACCGGGCGATGGCGGAGATAACTCCGACCAGTGACAGCCACAGGTTGAGTAAAAGAAAAATAAACAGCACAGTTGGTTAGCGTCAACCGGGCGATGGCGGAGATACCTCCGGCCAGTAGCAGCCACAGATCGACTACAAAAGTTAGTGGAGGCGTCCACGCGATCCCGTTCCGCCATTCCCTTGACTGCGGCGGTTCCTCCAGTCCATCGTCGCCGGAATGGGGAGTGGTGCATGGTACCGTCCAACACACGCCACAACTCTACAGAAAAGTAGACGAGATTCAATCCACGTGGGCGGTGCCCAACATGTATTTAGTCGCCGGCCGGAACTCAACCCACACTTGATGGGTTTATCGTATTACAGGAATGAAAACAAAGTCACGATATCTCGTGTTGCATAGTTGACAGGATATAAACCAAAGCCACGATATCTCGTGACGCACAGTTGACAGATGATAAGCAATCATAAGAAAGAAAGCATCCATTCCACTCGAGGATTAACTCGACGTGGTGTCAGCAATCTTGGCAAAAAGACCCAAATGAAAAGCCAGCGTCCCAAGCGTCGCAGTCAAAGCGGGCATACGCCAGCCAAGTTTGACGGAGGGAGAAGAGGCAAATAACTCTTTGGCAAATGCCCCCAACTCCGAGGATCATAAGACGACATTCGTCCGCTCCTCACCTCGGCGAAGGAGAAGAAGCAAACAATCATGGGAACGCATGTTATAGTTATCCAGTTAGATGGTTCGACAAAGCCACGCAAGTGCGAGGCGCACAATTTATTCACTCGTCATTCTAATGCACACATGGATGATGAGTGGAACATGGCATCACTATCTATACTTGAAATTAAACATGGCGTAGCTACCTAAGCTTGAAATAAACATAGCATGCAAATATACACATGAAATCACCGGAACCAACATCAGCATCGGCTAGCAATAAAATATAACGCGCATGTGTGACATGATAATCTGCAACCAAACAACACCGCTTGAGTGTTCATAGCAAGTGGTTAGCTTGCCTTCGAAGATCGACACCATTTGGCTTAGGGGGTCACGGGCACATGACGGGTTCGGGTCTCGATTTGCCGGTACCGCGGAATACCTATACATGCATACGCGGGTGCTGAGCATATAAACATTTTACAAAAATGTGAAACCTATACCACTGGATAGATCTTCTCAAACCATGAATTTAGAAATTTGAATCACCTCGAACGGAGCTACGGTTCAAAAGTTGTGGCCGTGCGATGATTAGCTAATCGCTGCTCACTTCGGAAAAAAAAACTGCATTGGGCTGCTTCTGAACCGGGCCGGACTGGTCGCGTATTATCTAGAAATACGCTTTCTCCTCATGAAAGCGTAAACCTGAAAAAAAAATGGGTTACGTCTTCAGCTAGCTCAATCGATCGATCGAGAGCTCTTCTCCCTGGCTCCCGTACGGAAGGGCTCGGGAACGGCCGGGGAGTGGCCGGCCGCCGGCGGCAGCCATCTCGGCAAGGCCGGCCGGGGACGGCGGCGAGGACGTCTAGCCCCACCGCGGCTGGGGTCAAGCGGGCGTGGACGGGTACGCCCCCTGCTGCGTGCGGCGCCCGCGTCCTCCGCGATGCGGCCATGGCCGGCTCCGCCCGAGTGGAGGCCGACGCCGGCCGTTGGGCGCACGGGCAGGCCAGGAGACGGCAGAGGCGGGACGGAGGTGGTGGACCGCGGCTAGGAGAGGTGAAGCCGACGGCGGGGAGGCTTCCTGTGCGTCGTGCGCGAGCTCGCACGATGACGGATGAGCGTCGTCGACGCCGACCGATGGGCGCCCGAGAGCACGTTGCGACGGCGCGGACGGGATTGCCGTGCTCGTTCGCGTCCGCGAGGAGGGCTAGGGAGTGGGGAGGAGGCTGGGGGTGGTGTCGGGCGAACCATGGCCATGGCGGCCGTGCACGAATCCGAGCGTGGTTCGGGCAAGCCGAGCTCCACTTTGCTTCTCTGGACAACGGGGAAGGTAGAGGAGAAGCAGTGGAGGCAGGGGGAGTGTGGGTCTCGCTCGGGGGGGGGGGGGGGGAAGCTCGAGCTGCTCCTTAAATAGCCGGGAACGAGGAGGCAGCGGGTTGCGTCGTTTCAACGCAACGACATAGCTCAAGGATGGGATCGGAGAACTGGATAGGGACGCCGAGCTGGACAAGCAGTAGTCCACAGGGAAGCTACTGTGCGGGGATTAGGCAGGGTTTAGACTAAGTGGGGTTTAGGGTTTGCCAAACGCGCACGTCCGGGATGCCTAGAGCGCGACGCGAGTGACATCGTCGCGTTCCCGCTGACTCGGGGCATGAAATGGAAAACGGGTCGCACCACTGGGTTCGTAACGACGAGACCAACACAACAAAACTAGAATTACTCAAAGGCGACAAACTTTTATGTATAAGATTTCCAGAAAACCGGGGTTGCGCCAGGTGTTCGATGAAATGACAGAGGTCTTCCCCATCTCATAAAAATCCCTAAAATTTACAGTAGGCTAGGATAGGTGTATGTAGTATGCTGGTGAAGTTTGAGCCCAATTGGGTACCTGGAGGTTGGTCAAAGAATTTGGTGTCCAAAAATGCCCTAATGGCATGGGTATGCCAAATGAACTAAATCAAATAATATTGACATGATCTTCTGGGTATGGCGTTCTGTATGGGAGTTTGTCATCTTGGCAAAGCACCAATGCCCAATGATTTTTGTGTCTAGGGTTTGCTTTGGAAATTGCTATTATGCATGAAAGGAGCATTATAAAGGAAGTACCCCAAATATTTCTCAAATGAGGTTGGGCCAATGGAGTGAAATGTTGAGGAGGTGGAATTAGGCATATTCCCAAAATTGTAGAATTTTTTGATGAGTGGAAGGTGTCTAGATAATTTTTGGATTGAAAATGGCATAGTAGGAAATATTTATACACTTGGAAATATTGCATGGGACTATGGAATACTTTTCCATTGGGGTGATGTATAGGTATGAGGGAACCATATGGTAGCTTGGTAGAATTTATATCAAGATAGAATTGTGGTGGTGGCTTTTGGTAGGACAGATGGGAGGGGTTTTGGAATTGTCAAATGGAATCACGGTTCGACCGGCAAAACAATGGTATGAAGTTATGGTGGAGGTTGACAAGGTTCGAGGATCATTGGGAAAATTTCTAAGAGAGCGAAACCAAAGTCAAATCAAAGACCATCGGGTTCAAAGAAAACACTTTGAAAATAGAAAAAGTTTTTCAGTTATGAGAAAACACTACTAAAAATAGGGACGAATTTTGGGGATGTTACAAACCTTCCCCCCTTAAAAAGAATCTCGTCCCGAGATTCGGAGACTAATAGAGATTCCCGGGGTTATACAAAATATTTCTTGTATGGTTTAATATATCCCTATATTTAAAATATTTTAAAACTTTTTCTACCCGATACTAGGGTTTAACACTCAAAAGGGTTAACACTTAGCGGAATATTTTCTACAACGAACATTATCAAGGCTTGATATTCTTATCACACTCAATGCAATCTAAGGATGGCATGGCAGGGGCTCACGAAATCAATCAATATAGGATTTGCTACTATGGTAAAAAAAAATTATACCTAAGGTTTTAGTTCAGCCAAACACAAGCATGGCAAGATCAAACAAGACCTACACACATAAACCACAAAACCATGGCAAAACAACAAGCAAGTCTACAACCAAGCTAACAAAACACTCTACAAAAATCCTTTCGTGCTCCAACGATGTGGGACACTCAAAAAGCATAATAAAGCTTGCGATGGGGGTCATCGTGGAGGGCTTGGGCCCTTTCTTTAACATGAGTTCTCACAAGGTTCATATTGGGTGAGGAACCTTGTGTCGTCACATGTATGAGTTTTTTTTCCAAACCTATACACGAGCCAACATTAAGTGAGCAGGACACCGTGGTTGTAGTGTCTCATTGATTACTTCCACTTAATAGTTAAACCTGTGCAACACACCCAAAATAATTCTCATACTAGAAAATAATATCTTTCAAAGTTTGCGTTGATTTTACAAGGCGTGCATAGGTGTCTGGGTTCACACATACCACTCTGTTTTTATGTGATCTGTCAGCCCTTCAAAACTTTTCAACTGAAGAAAGAGGACATGGTATCTCGTCCCCCGTCAACCAAGTGGTTAACCAGGAAATCTGAACACCAAGTTTTATTACGGCTGAGTCGTCATCAACCAGAAAACAGTCAACAACTTGCCTTACAAGCCAACACAAGGGAAACAAACAACCTTACAAACTCTCACCTACCAACTTAGGACTCCTCACTTGGTGGGGACTTGATCTGGGCATCCACTTTGTTGCCTTTTGGATCTTGCTGTTTTGGTCCTACGCAAAGCTTGGTATCCACTGTGCTCTTGTCGGTGGGCTGCGGGACTCGGGCAAGGGCTTGCCTATTGGAATGGCATTCCTCCAAGTGGTAGGCAAGAATGCTTCCCAAGGCGGCGGTGTAGGCTTTGAGGTGGGACAAGGTTGCGTTGGGCATCACCCCAATGCTTACCATGGGATGGATGGGCTTGCAAGAGAGTTTGGCGGGAAGAAGCGAGGCGCAGAAGGTTCTGTCGCGGCTTCCTAAGGCACTTGGAGTGACATGCACGTCGGCATGATACTCGCTCACGCAGGAGGAGAGGTTAGACCGGTATACACGGTACACCGGCCGAGAAACACAACCAATAATATCGTGAGCAGCCTCCCACAGCAGAGGTGGAAAACTGGGGTGAAACTCAGCGGTGGTCTCGAAAATAAGGGTGATTTCCAACTACCAACTCCAGCTAAGGTACTTGCGAGAGAGGAGAGCGCAAGACTCCGGAGTGGGATCTGCTTCAAGAGAGTTGGGTTGCAAAGGATAGCAAGCGAGGGTGGGATTTTATAGGTATCCAGGACTTGGGTCCCATACTAATGGGTAGTGTCGATTCCTTATCAAGGAAGAAACCGGCAAGTCGCGTTGGGAAAGGGTTGGGACAAGCTTTTCTACACCATACTGTTGACCGACACGAGCCATGCCAGTTAGGCGGAGACGGGTTAAATCCATCGGGTCGTTGTCGGGCAAAAGTATGGCGGGGCTCTCCATGCTAGGGTAGTCTACAGCCAGCCTGGTGCTCTGATACCATGCTCTGTGGCACCCCCTTCTGACACAGGTCGTCAGAAAGGCGGTCGCCCCGTGCGCCAGCCCAGGATATCCGGACGCACGTTACGACAATGCAACATAGCGGAAATATCATTACACGATCAGGCCCAAAGGGCTACAAATGGTTTACATGGCCATCAAGGCAAGAAAATTTATCATTGCCAAGTATGGCACGGGACGGAGTTTAATCGGCAGCGGAAGATAATGGTACGACAACGTCTTGGTGCGGCTCCATTCCACAGGCATCTGGCTGGGCTACTGATCCTAGCACGTTCTTGCTCCATCTCTTTGCTATGGTAGAAGGGGAATCCTCACCACGTCTGGCCACATGAAAAGCCAGTTTGAGTACAATGATGTACTCGCAAGTAACAACCACAAGACATGAACAGTCAAGCAATCAGGCAACAAGTAACTAGTGATAGAATATAATCTAAACATGGCAAGTGTCTACTCACGACATTCCAAGTGGATAGCAACAGGGTAGCACGACAAATCATGGCATAAGTAGATGATGGGGTATCACCAGTACAGAGTCCAAGCCAGGTGGGGTTGGATCGTGCACCGGCGATCAGACAAGAGAACTTACCTGTGACGAATAACGGAGGTACCCATTGGTAATAAGTATTATAACAAACCTGTCACAACTAGGCCCAACGGCCTCACCACATCTTTCCACTGCTAGGCCCACTGGCCTCATCTATCCACTAGGTAATGCACGGACGATGTTGGCTCAGGCCTAACTCTAGGCCCCCAACGATCGCACCGCCATCCCTCAACGCGGGTAACCATTCATAATTGAGGTAACATTCCCTGCATCATCTTATTGTTTACTTAGTGAAATCAGGTTGTTCATCTTACTTTCACACCGAACTTAAGTTTAACCTCCGGACTCGACAAAGGACAATAGTGTGACCGACACTGAACTGTTCCATAACCTAGGAACAAGGCTAGCTGCTAGTTGATACACTCTCGAGAGGTTGCAGTTACCACCCATCTAAATGCACCTTGCTTCGCGACGGCAAGATACAATTACATAACCGTTCACGCTACCAAGACACTCCGTGTATAGCTACCGACTTACCACTCGGGCTAAGTCTTATGACGAAGTGAATCCGGCACGTCCCCAACTCATGAGCAACGCCTAGCTCCGGAACCCTCACAAGACTAGCCCCGACCACAACTATGCAGTATCCGACTAGACTTGCCAAGTGGGTAGCATCAAAGGAGGCGTGATAGGTTACATAGGCTATGGCTCTCCCATTTGGGCGACAGTGGTAGTGCGTTCAATGATCAGATTGGTGGCACTATGGACTGACCCTATCGAAGCTTGGAGGGTTGGTTCATTTAATCCAGTTTCTTTCAACAACAATTCCAACAACAGAGGGTTAGTCCAACACAATAAATATAATATCATATCAACATGAAACAGATTAGTCCAATGCAAAATCGTAATATCATATCAACATGAAACAGAAACAAACTGCACCCAATATTTCAAACAATATATAGTTAGTTCAATCAATGGTTAGTTTCAACCGGGCGATGGCGGAGATAACTCCGACCAGTGACAGCCACAGGTTGAGTAAAAGAAAAATAAACAGCACAGTTGGTTAGCGTCAACCGGGCGATGGCGGAGATACCTCCGGCCAGTAGCAGCCACAGATCGACTACAAAAGTTAGTGGAGGCGTCCACGCGATCCCGTTCCGCCATTCCCTTGACTGCGGCGGTTCCTCCAGTCCATCGTCGCCGGAATGGGGAGTGGTGCATGGTACCGTCCAACACACGCCACAACTCTACAGAAAAGTAGACGAGATTCAATCCACGTGGGCGGTGCCCAACATGTATTTAGTCGCCGGCCGGAACTCAACCCACACTTGATGGGTTTATCGTATTACAGGAATGAAAACAAAGTCACGATATCTCGTGTTGCATAGTTGACAGGATATAAACCAAAGCCACGATATCTCGTGACGCACAGTTGACAGATGATAAGCAATCATAAGAAAGAAAGCATCCATTCCACTCGAGGATTAACTCGACGTGGTGTCAGCAATCTTGGCAAAAAGACCCAAATGAAAAGCCAGCGTCCCAAGCGTCGCAGTCAAAGCGGGCATACGCCAGCCAAGTTTGACGGAGGGAGAAGAGGCAAATAACTCTTTGGCAAATGCCCCCAACTCCGAGGATCATAAGACGAAATTCGTCCGCTCCTCACCTCGGCGAAGGAGAAGAAGCAAACAATCATGGGAACGCATGTTATAGTTATCCAGTTAGATGGTTCGACAAAGCCACGCAAGTGCGAGGCGCACAATTTATTCACTCGTCATTCTAATGCACACATGGATGATGAGTGGAACATGGCATCACTATCTATACTTGAAATTAAACATGGCGTAGCTACCTAAGCTTGAAATAAACATAGCATGCAAATATACACATGAAATCACCGGAACCAACATCAGCATCGGCTAGCAATAAAATATAACGCGCATGTGTGACATGATAATCTGCAACCAAACAACACCGCTTGAGTGTTCATAGCAAGTGGTTAGCTTGCCTTCGAAGATCGACACCATTTGGCTTAGGGGGTCACGGGCACATGACGGGTTCGGGTCTCGATTTGCCGGTACCGCGGAATACCTATACATGCATACGCGGGTGCTGAGCATATAAACATTTTACAAAAATTTGAAACCTATACCACTGGATAGATCTTCTCAAACCATGAATTTAGAAATTTGAATCACCTCGAACGGAGCTACGGTTCAAAAGTTGTGGCCGTGCGATGATTAGCTAATCGCTGCTCACTTCGGAAAAAAAAAAACTGCATTGGGCTGCTTCTGAACTGGGCCGGACTGGTCGCGTATTATCTAGAAATACGCTTTCTCCTCATGAAAGCGTAAACCTGAAAAAAAAAATGGGTTACGTCTTCAGCTAGCTCAATCGATCGATCGAGAGCTCTTCTCCCTGGCTCCCATACGGAAGGGCTCGGGAACGGCCGGGGAGTGGCCGGCCGCCGGCGGCAGCCATCTCGGCAAGGCCGGCCGGGGACGGCGGCGAGGATGTCTAGCCCCATCGCGGCTGGGGTCAAGCGGGCGTGGACGGGTACGCCCCCTGCTGCGTGCGGCGCCCGCGTCCTCCGCGATGCGGCCATGGCCGGCTCCGCCCGAGTGGAGGCCGACGCCGGCCGTTGGGCGCACGGGCAGGCCAGGAGACGGCAGAGGCGGGACGGAGGTGGTGGACCGCGGCTAGGAGAGGCGAAGCCGACGGCGGGGAGGCTTCCTGTGCGTCGTGCGCGAGCTCGCACGATGACGGATGAGCGTCGTCGACGCCGACCGATGGGCGCCCGAGAGCACGTTGCGACGGCGCGGACGGGATTGCCGTGCTCGTTCGCGTCCGCGAGGAGGGCTAGGGAGTGGGGAGGAGGCTGGGGGTGGTGTCGGGCGAACCATGGCCATGGCGGCCGTGCACGAATCCGAGCGTGGTTCGGGCAAGCCGAGCTCCACTTTGCTTCTCTGGACAACGGGGAAGGTAGAGGAGAAGCAGTGGAGGCAGGGGAGTGTGGGTCTCGCTCGGGGGGGGGGGGGAAAGCTCGAGCTGCTCCTTAAATAGCCGGGAACGAGGAGGCAGCGGGTTGCGTCGTTTCAACGCAACGACATAGCTCAAGGATGGGATCGGAGAACTGGATAGGGACGCCGAGCTGGACAAGCAGTAGTCCACAGGGAAGCTACTGTGCGGGGATTAGGCAGGGTTTAGACTAAGTGGGGTTTAGGGTTTGCCAAACGCGCACGTCCGGGATGCCTAGAGCGCGACGCGAGTGACATCGTCGCGTTCCCGCTGACTCGGGGCATGAAATGGAAAACGGGTCGCACCACTGGGTTCGTAACGACGAGACCAACACAACAAAACTAGAATTACTCAAAGGCGACAAACTTTTATGTATAAGATTTCCAGAAAACCGGGGTTGCGCCAGGTGTTCGATGAAATGACAGAGGTCTTCCCCATCTCATAAAAATCCCTAAAATTTACAGTAGGCTAGGATAGGTGTATGTAGTATGCTGGTGAAGTTTGAGCCCAATTGGGTACCTGGAGGTTGGTCAAAGAATTTGGTGTCCAAAAATGCCCTAATGGCATGGGTATGCCAAATGAACTAAATCAAATAATATTGACATGATCTTCTGGGTATGGCGTTCTGTATGGGAGTTTGTCATCTTGGCAAAGCACCAATGCCCAATGATTTTTGTGTCTAGGGTTTGCTTTGGAAATTGCTATTATGCATGAAAGGAGCATTATAAAGGAAGTACCCCAAATATTTCTCAAATGAGGTTGGGCCAATGGAGTGAAATGTTGAGGAGGTGGAATTAGGCATATTCCCAAAATTGTAGAATTTTTTGATGAGTGGAAGGTGTCTAGATAATTTTTGGATTGAAAATGGCATAGTAGGAAATATTTATACACTTGGAAATATTGCATGGGACTATGGAATACTTTTCCATTGGGGTGATGTATAGGTATGAGGGAACCATATGGTAGCTTGGTAGAATTTATATCAAGATAGAATTGTGGTGGTGGCTTTTGGTAGGACAGATGGGAGGGGTTTTGGAATTGTCAAATGGAATCACGGTTCGACCGGCAAAACAATGGTATGAAGTTATGGTGGAGGTTGACAAGGTTCGAGGATCATTGGGAAAATTTCTAAGAGAGAGAAACCAAAGTCAAATCAAAGACCATCGGGTTCAAAGAAAACACTTTGAAAATAGAAAAAGTTTTTCAGTTATGAGAAAACACTACTAAAAATAGGGACGAATTTTGGGGATGTTACAGTAAGAAGGAAAGGCAAGCATTTCAAAGGTTTGCCAGATCACCGGCCAAAGCCTAGACGGCCTACTGGGGATGTTATATATGATATGGTAAAGGATTTAAAAGTAATCTTTGGAAAGAGTCTTGGCGGACAATCTGTTCCAAATGATGCTGACGGACACGTGCCGATGTGGAAGAAGAAATCTATATTCTGGGAGTTACCCTATTGGAAAATCCTAGAGGTTCAGTCTGCAATCGACGTGATGCACGTGACGAAAAATCTCTGCGTGAACCTACTAAACTTCTTGGGCGTGTATGGGAAGACGAAAAATACACCGGAATCACGGCTGGACCAGCAACATTTGCACGAACGAGACAACCTGAATGCAGAGAAGTATCAAGGTCCTGCCAGCTACGCTCTTACCAAAGAAGAGAAGAAGATCTTTTTTGAAGTACTAAACAGTATCAAGGTCCCGTCAGGCTTCTCGTCGAATATAAAGGGAATAATTAACATGACAGAGTTGAAGTTTCAGAACCTAAAGTCTCATGACTGCCACGTGATTATGACACAATTACTTCCGATTGCACTGAGGGGGCTCCTACCGGAAAATGTTCGAGTACCCATTGTTAAGCTATGTGCATTCCTCAATGCAATTTCTCAGAAGGTCATCAATCCAGTAACTCTGCCGGATTTACAGAAGGAAGTGGTCCTATGTCTTGTCAGCTTCGAGTTGGTGTTCCCACCCTCCTTCTTCAATATTATGACGCACCTCATAGTTCATCTAGTCGAAGAGATTTTCGTTCTCGGTCCCGTATTTCTACACAACATGTTCCCCTTTGAGAGGTTCATGGGAGTCCTAAAGAAGTACGTTCATAACCGTGCTAGGCCAGAAGGAAGCATATCCAAGGGCTATGGAACAGAGGAGGTCATTGAGTTTTGTGTTGATTTTATTCCTGACCTCAAGGCAATCGGGGTTCCTCAATCACGCTATGAGGGGAGACTGCGGGGAAAAGGCACGCTGGGAAAGAAAGCAATAATATGTATGGACGGGCATTCTTATAGTCAAGCACACTACACGGTTCTACATAATTCCAGCTTGGTGGCTCCGTATATCGAGGAACATAAGAATATTCTACGTTTGAACTTCCCAGAGCAATCTAAATATTGGATTGATGAAGAACACGTGAAGAATTTCGGAGGTTGGTTGCGAACACGTCTCTTTAATGACAGCACTGTTGGAGAACAGCTATACTTGTTGGCCAATGCACCATCTTCGACTATATTGACTTATCAAGGGTATGAGATAAATGGAAATACATTTTACACGGCCAATCAAGATAAAAAGAGCACCAACCAAAACAGTGGTATCCGCTTTGATGCAACAAACAGCAATGGGCAAAAGGACACATATTATGGTTACATAGAGGAGATATGGGAACTTGAATATGCACCATTTTTTAAAGTCCCATTGTTCAAGTGCAAATGGTTCAACCTGACAGGCGGGGTACATGTAGACCCGAAGTACGGAATAACTACAGTGGATATGCAGAATCTTGGATACGACACCGAACCATTCGTCCTAGCCAGTGAAGTGGCTCAGGTTTTCTATGTGAAGGACATGTCTAGCAGACCGAAGAAAAGAAAAGATAAGCAAGCAGTGAATGCATCGTACGACGTCGAGCCAAAGCGCCACATAGTTCTTTCAGGGAAAAGAAGCATCGTGGGAGTGGAGGACAAGACAGACATGTCAGAAGATTACAATAAGTTTGATGAAATTCCCCCCTTCACAGTGAAAATTGACCCAACCATCGCGTTGAATGATGAAGATTGTCCATGGATACGACGCGATAAGAAGAAAAAATGACAGACACGAAGAAGTGTTGAATGATGTTGATGTATTGTGGTCATTTGTAATAATGTATGAGATATTTATTTATCCTAACTTGTTCTATACATATGTGTAATAATTGGTAGAATTTTGTTTTGACTGTTAAAAAGTTGAGGGTTTTTCATTAAATATTTAAAATGTTAAATATATTTATCCTAACCTCGGATTTTATTAGTACAACGGTTTTACTCAACTCATCTATTTAAATGTTCAATATATATAACATATTCATATTTACATTTGAAAACATGTAAAGTTTATAAAATATGAACATTTGAAAACATTCATAAAATGAAGAAAAAAATACAAACGGCCGTTTAGTCCCGGTCCGTGCCTACAACCGGGACTAAAGGCCATTTTCGGGCCGCTGCGAAACTTAGCGCGCCAAATAGAACAGCCGGCGGCTCTCTACCCCGTGGATGATATCACGGAGAAGACGGAGTGTGAGCTTCATATGTTAATGAAGAACATATCCTTCAAGGTGGCGGTCGGCTATGCGTTACCAAACGAACCTGGAGCAAGCTACCATCTTGGTCAGATTCCAGCTGGCTATGCTCGTGTCGGGGTGGATGCTATTATACCGGGATTTGAGGCACTTGAGCTTGACTATCCTGGAGGTGACGATGAGACGACACTGGGACAAGTCAAGCACGGTTTCGTTCTATGGAACAAGAAATACATCGTGCTTCCAGGCTCAGCACCAAGGCCACCGACTCCTCCAAGTAGAAGTCCACCACCTACAAGTCCACCCTTCCTACCCCAGAGGGACCCCAGCGCGAGTCCGTCTCCATCTCCAGCTACACCAGTACGGTCTCCATCTCCAGCTACACCAGCACGGTCTCCATCTCCAGAGCCAGTCCAGCGGTCTTCGCCTTATAAGTGGTTTGATGCGAAGAGGGCCGTTAATGGTTCGCCTCCTAAGAAGAGACAGAAAAAGCCGCGAAAAGTGAAGACTCCTGAGAAGTTACCTTACGAGAGGACTGTCGAGGAATCCGAAGCCATCAGGAGGGCCGAGGTTACAACCCATTTTACAAAGAAACCGCCCCCGGAAGAACTACCCAGCATCAAAGGGCTTCCTCGTGACAAACTACATCACACTATTAGGTGCTTATACAACCCTCCACCAAGGCCATCATCAGACTATGAGCGCTCTATTGAAAAGTCATACGACTCGGTGTTGGAGAACCGGAAATGCGGGAAACAGATAGCCCAGCTGGGACAACAAGCTACGCAATCGCTCCCTCCGCTTAAGGTACTTACCGACAAAGACGCCCACCGTATGGTACCTCAGGGAAGTGTCCGCCACTTCCCTGAGGAACCTTATAGGGTGCCTTATCAATATGTTCAAGGCAAGTCTTTGGTCACAACTGAGGTGGTCAAGTTACTACCAACAAGGATGCGTCAGTTGAATTCATGGTACATGAAAGTCGCAAAGAAAGGTATAATAGGTATCATGGCAAAAGTTAGAAAGGAGGAACACTTCTACGATGACTACGGTGTGCAAATTGATTTCTCCGAACTTTTCCAATTATACAATGGTTTACCCCTCGATAAAGCAATCATCAGTATCTTTTGTCTGTAAGTTATTTATTTTTGTAATTTAATTAAGTCTTTATATATATATATATAGCTCACAGCACATTCTAATTTTGGTACGCTATTTGTGCAGAAAGAAGATGATCGACTACAAAAGGGAAATAATAAAACCGGTGGAGATTGGTTTCATGGACCCTAATGTTATTCATGAAGTGAGCATAAGGGAGAAACCACAAGTTGTAAAGGGAGTAATGATAGAGGCTTTCAAGCGACACCAAGACAAAAAAGAAATATTTCTTCCTTACAACTTCAGGTAAGTGTTACTAATTGCTTGTACACATTCTATTTTTGCTCACCCGGTATCTTAAGTCTAATTGATGAGTTATATGCGCATGCCTCTGTATGTAAATTTGCAGCTACCACTTTATTCTCGTGGTCATTAGATATCACCAGGGAATAATTGAAGTCTACGACTCATTAAGGAGAGACCCTAGAGAGTACAAGAGCTTGTTTGATGTCATGAAAGAGTAATTTAAATTCTTATCACATTACTATACCGACCTCTCTTTCATTCATTTCGTGATATCAAGTAATTAATTAATAACAGATGTTTTGTTCTTTCTTTGTCGAGTAGAGCATGGCAGACATTCGTCAAGGAAGTACCCGGTAAATGGCACGAGAAGCTGGTATGGACTCTGAACCAAGTAAGTAGTACTATACCTATATCCATGAATTAATGTAGTTTGCAATACCATTACCAAACTTAATGTGTTGAATTCTATTCTCGAACAGTGGTGTCTGGAACAGCCAAAAGGGACCCTCTTATGTGGGTACTACGTTTGCGAGTACATTCATAGGATGACTTATGAAAAATTCGAAAATCGAAGAAACGCAGAGGTACGTAATTATACATTGTTCACAAGTTTTTTTTGACAAAATAATATGCATATCAATTGTGTGGAGTTTCATTCATAATTGTTTAATTTTCTCCTTCTTTTAAAGATTGTAAGGAAGCGGGCCGGCCTCCTACCAGATGACCGTATAAGAGCAATTGGGGAGGAGCTGGCGGGATTTCTTCTTGATGATGTCATACCTGAAAATTCAGAGCACTATTATCTACATATATAAATGTACTATGATTTCATGCATGTATAATTAATGCATTTGAGTACTTTGTGTACGGAAACGTGACGACAAATTCATGTGTTACAATTAATTTGTAAGTGTGTTATATATATGCATCAACGTGTGATCATAGTACAATATAATTTATATCGACGTATCGACGTGTTTCCGAAACTATCCAAAACCCCGGCACTAAACACAGTACACGACACCCGGTCCGTGCAATTCTGAAAAAAATTATAAAAGAAAAAAAAAGGCCTAACGGTAGTCCCGGTCCGTAACACGGACCGGGACTAAAGACATCCAGCCCGCGGGCTCGCCCGTGGCCACGTGGGAGGCACTCTAATCCCGGTTCGTAGCCAACCGGGACTATAGGGGGGGGGGCTCTAGTCCCGATTTGGTAGTCCGGGTTGCCCAGCCGGGACTAGAGGCCGTCTGGAACCGGGACTACTGCCCCGTTTTCCACTAGTGTTCCGCTATGAGCTACGCATGAACTAGTAGGCGGCGATGTAAAGGATCGCTTCGCTTCATGAGCACAATTGTTACCTACTCCATTAAAATCTCTTCCAATATGATATACTCCCTCCATATCAAAATGTAAGATAGTTTTAGCATTTTTCACATGAATCTTACACTAAAACATATCTAGATACGGATGGAAAGAAAAATGCTAAAACATCTTACATTTTGATACGGAGAGGGTATTTTAGAAGACATGCCATCTGCAATGTTCTAAAATTGAGCAACAGGTAGGCGGATTTCCCAAGGGATGAGTTGTTTTTGTTGATCTTTATTACTAACAAGGTAAGTCACGTAATTGTAATTTTTTCTTCGAAATGGGGTAGCCCCAGCCTCTGCATTAAAAAGATGCACACAACTTTCTATTTCATTTATTCAACATAGCTAGCAAAAAGCCTTATAAACAACGATCATACACGTCCAAGTCGCCAAACAGTGACAAAACACTACAACTAGCACAACCGATAGAATAAAATAGCGCCTTATTCCCCATCCACAGCCATCGTCGGCTCAACAGTCAACTCAAGAGATAGCACCTTGTGCGCACGCTCCGGACGTCGCCTCCGCCATCTTTCTTCAACCCATCTTCAGCATATAGAACGAAGCTAAGACCCTTGCCAGGCCCGCCATTGACACCACCAGGATGCCAAACATCGCCTTCGCCCTACGCGCGTGCACCAACACACATCTGTCAACGAGACCCCGCGGCGCCGCGTCGTCGAGACTCGTTGTCGTCGATGCAGAAGATGAAACACCTCTATCCACCTGTTGCCTTCCCCATCCAGCACTTGCTCCAAAAACGATGCTCCCAGGAGGGAGAGCGACACTGAAAGCATCGCCATCGTCCGATCCGGGAGATCCAGATCTAGGGTTTCCCCCGGAGCAGCCCGAGCAACGGGGAGGCGATGGCTGCAAGGTCGATGCCTTGAACAAGGGAACGGCACAAAGATGCCGCCATCGCCTGCCCTCATTGTTGTAAGAACACGGTTTTCACCGGCTGCAACGCCTCCAGAAACTCCCAGTCGGCCGGATCGCCGCCGATTGTGCAGATCAGCTCCACGCTAGTCTCCCAACCGTGCCGCCAATGACCAAAGGCCACAGACGGCGGATCTAGGCGGGTTCCCAGACCCACGGCCGACCGCCGCTGCCAACCATGATCCACCTCCGCAGCGAAGGCGAGGAGGAGGAGAAGTTGTTGCCGGTCGCTGCCTTGACCAGGGACGCCGCCTTGGCCGCTGCCTCGGCCCTCTCCGATGTGGCCGCCCCAGCCGCCCCAAGGAAGGAGTGATACGTGTCAAATGTATCTATAATTTTTGATTGATCCATGCTAGTTCAGTGATGTTGTCACATATTTTTATTATCATATTAATCATTTTTATGCATTTTGTTGGACTAACCTATTGCAAGATGCCTAGTGCCAGTTTCCTGTTTTTGTTGTTTTTGTATTTCAGAAAGTACACCACAGGAAATATCGTCGGATTGCGCTGAAAATTTACGAAGATTTTTTATGCGACGGAAGGAACCAGAGGATCAAAGGGTAGCCTGGGGGGCCACCCTGGGGCCATAGGAGGGTGGCGGCCGCGGCCCCCTAGGACCCGTGGGTGGGGCCTGCCCCTGCAATCTGGGCACCGCCTCGGCCCCCTCCGACGCCTATAAATTCCCTTTAAACCTAAAAATGACGGGGCGGCCATTATTTTCCAGATAAGTCATCCCGACGCGTCGTCATCTCAAACCCTAGTTCGGGGGTGATTCTGATGCAGATCCCGGCACTCTGTCGGATGGGAGATCGATCCCGGAGGGCTCTTCATCGTCATGCCTTCCTCCGGGATGATTTGTGAGTAGTCCGACCTTGGACCATGGGTCCATGACAGTAGCTAGATGGTAGTCTCTCTCTCTTGTGCTTCATGTCTTATGATCTTGTGAGCTGCCTAACATGATCAAGATCGATTATTGTAATGCTATGTGATGTGTTTGCTGGGATCCGATGGATTATAAAGTTATGATCAGATTGTGCATGATTCTTATATGTTGATTTATGTTCTTGCATGCTCTCCGATGTGCGTAGTTACTTTGGCCAAGTGATTGTGTGTATCTCCAAGAGGGAGTATTTATGCTAGATAGTGGGTTCATGCCCCCTTTTGTTCCTGGGCACGAGTGACAGAAACATCTAAGGGCGAGGGTGTGCTATTGCTACTAAGGGTATAACAGCGGTGTTAATGTCTATTTTGATATTAGTATTGCTTACTTCATGCGCTTTAATTAATGCAAATGTCTGTTGCTTGCAACTTAATACCGATGGGTGACAGGCTGGATAGCGATCCCACGGTGGTCTTTTTAGACAAAGATGCTGTTGGACTCAACGGTCTTTGTTCATTGTCGTGATGCCTACTTAAATATTATCATGTTCTCTTTGTCATAGCTAGATTAAGTTTGTGTTATAATATTGTCAATTGCCCAGCTGTAATTTGTTTACCCATCATATGATTGTTCTATTTACTTGAGAGACTCCACTAGTGAACCCATGGCCCCCGGTCCATCTTTTTACATTGATTGCAACCTTTAATCATCACTTTTCATCATCATTATTCCACTGGTCCATTTTCATATTTCATCTCTTTCACTATACAATTAACCGCTTTGTTTTCTGCGTGACCAGAAAGATTGACAACCTTTCCGCCGTTGGGGGCAAATTATTTTGGTTGAGTGTGTGCAGGTCTACGTCTGTTGAAGATTAAGCGCCAGAGATCTTCAACATTCACTTTGTTGTTGATTTCAAGGTCCTACTGGTTCGATAAACCTCGGTTCATTATCGAGGGAAAATTGCTGCTTGCTACATCTTCGCCTTCGCTTGGGGCACCACCCAACTCTTCATCAGTAGCAATCAAGCTCTTTTCTGGCGCCATTCCCGAGGATCTTGGAGCTAAAGCAAGGGGAGTCTCATACTCTCAATCACTTTACTTTGTTTTTGTCTTGCTTGTTTTATTTCTCGTTAGCTTATTTTTCTTATTGCAAAATTTTAAAAAATCCAAAAAAATTAGTGTAGTCTTTATTCCTGTCTTGTTATTTTATCTTATCATTATGTCTAGTTCTTGTCCTCCTGTTGAGACACCCGAGTCCGAAGTCCTCACCTTCAAACAAAGAGGTGGGGAGAGTTTGAAAGATGCTTGGTATAGGATTAATAATGCTCGTCATAGATCCACCCAAAAGCCTTTGGCCACTGTTCTCCTTAAAAAAAATTATGTTGGCATTACAAGTTGGTATAGGTATGTCCTAGACACTATTACAGGTGGAAACTTCCTAGGGATTAATGCTTTGGAAGCTTTTAATGTTATAGAGGGTCTTGTAGGTATTCCACCAACTAATGATGGCAAAATTGAAATCACTTTGGAACATGTTATGCAAAGGTTAGAAGTTATAGAAGATAATGTACCAAGTGTGGACATGATAAGGGAAATAGATAAGGGAATTCTTGATGGTATTAATAAGCTTGATGGGTGTCTAAAAGATATTGCTAAAAGTATTAAGTCCCTTGAACCTACAAAAGCTTGTGATCAAACTATAAGAATTGATAAATTGGAGGAAGTAATTGATACCTTGGGAACCACCTTTTCTTCACTCAAACCTAAAAAGAAAGCGGTTCCGGCTTCTAAAGTGCCTAAATTCATACTTGTGCCAAGGAATACTACTAAAGTTAATATATCGTCTGCAGGAAAAGAGGAGTTGAGGATGGTAAAGGAAGCTCCAATTTTCAAGGATTCAAGGGGAGGAGCCCCCGTGGGTAAAACTACTTTTACCCCACCAATTGTTGCTACCAATAGTATTGCTGGAGGTCCTTTTCCAAGTTCCACAATTCATGAACTTTATAAGAATGATGATGCACTCGATTTTGAAAAAACTTAATATTTGGCATTGCGCCTAGCTAAAAGGCGTTAAAGAAAAGTGCTTGTTGGGAGGCAACCCATCTTTTACTTTCAGTTTGCTTTTTACTTTTCTTGAGTGTTGAATTTGTTGCTTCTGTAGCAACTTCATTGTATCTTTTTCTTTTGGTTTTTGTGCCAAGTTTAGCCTCTAACGCATTGAAAGTGCGAGGTGTTGTTTTGCTGTCCAGAAACAGATTTCTGTCCTTCACTGTTCAAAAATCCAAAAAATCTCTGAATTTTATTTTTTTCTGAAATTTTTAGACAGAAAGCCTGATACTTTTATCTATCTTTCGTTAGTTTTGAGCTTTCCGGTTTGAGCTACAGAAGTGCCTCGAAAAGTTCGATCTTTACACATTGTTCAGATTTTGATAGATTCTGCTTTTATTTTGTATTCGTCTCTTTACTATCGTCAAATATGATACTCTTGAGGTGGAGTGCCACATTGAGGCTTAGTGAATAGTAGCTAATGCCTAATGAAGTTGTTTGCAATTTGTTTTGAGTTGAACACATATGCATTTTTAATTTATGAGCACTAACCCTCTAATCAGTTTATGAGAAGTTTTGTGTGAAGGGAGTTTTTAATTTCCAAAGGAGAGGATAATGAAAAAATTGAAGATGGATCAGAGCTCAAGCTTGGGGATGCCCCCATGGCACCCCCTCTGAATATCAAGAATTATCAAGCGTCAAAGCTTGGGGATGCCCAAGGCATCCCCTCTTCTACATCGACTATCATGAGGTCGTCTTCGTTGAACTATGTTTTTATCACTTTACATATTATGTGCTATGCTTGGAGCATCTTTTTTACTTTCAGTTTTGTTTGTTTGATGGTCATATGCTTTTTGGATCCTTGCTTTGTTTGTGTGGGAGAGAGACACGCTCCGCTTTTTCGTTTGAATACTCCTGTGCTTCGCTTATATTTTGTTGAGTATTCTTAGCTACTGTTTGTTTGCTAGTAAGCTCTCGCTTTTAGCTTTTATCTTATTAGAGCTGCTAGTAGTTGTTGTTAAACTCTCTTGTTCTTCACTTATATTTGTTGGAGAATTGTTATTGATAAATTCCTTGAATTGTCAAATTGACAAAATGCTATTCATGTGATAGTGGAATGAAACGAAAGCCTGCATAGTATTGTAGATCATTGTGTGGATACTTGATACTTCTCATTTGTTTCGAGATATTAAGATGAATGATTAAACTTGCTGGTTATTTGAGTGTAATTGATTAGTAAAGAAATACTGTTAAAAGCTTGAAATTGTGTGGTGTTTCGTAGTTGTTAATTCATTAAGCTAATCTTTCCATCAAAAGAATTGTTTGGTCAACAAGGGAGACGGTGTGGAGCTTTTATGATTATGATTGACTTATGTCTTATGTTACTCTATTACCGGTTAATGTTAGATGTTTGCTTCAAATACCTTCTCTGTTAAGCCCAAAAATTCGTACTGAGTGTATGGTTCACTTGTGCATCCAAATCCCAAAGCCAAACTATCTTGCCAGCCGAGTCCACCATATCTACCTATGCATGGTATTTCTTGCCATTTCAAGTAAATTAGTCATGTGCTATCTTTAAAAATTCAAAATACTCTCTATTTGTACCTTTGTTTTTAAGCTCATGAGGGAGCAGTGGAGAGCTAGATATAACTCGTGACGAGCAAGGTCATTTCCCCCTTTCACCCGGTGTCGATGGATTACATCTTCACTTGATCAACCTGAGAGCAGCTTAAGCAAAAAGAGAGACTATTTGCTACCCGCATGGGTAGCTACACACCCATGCATTATACGGAGATGCAAGCCGTATGTATCCGTTTAGCTTGTTTTCCTAGTAAAACACGGATATTTGATGTACAAAACTGGTTTCGGAATTTTCAAAAAAATATTTTTTGTTCGTAATTTTAGCTTTTTTTCATAGTTGACTTTTTTGTTGACTTTTGGGTCAAACTTAACTAAAAAAATCACAGCGGATGGAAAAAAATTCGAAAAAATTTCAAAATACTTTTTAATAATTCTATCAACTCTACTAGTGACATCCCCCTTGTCTACTTGAGTAATCTTATTTTACCACTACATATACGTTTCGGTCAAACTTAGGGTGTGTAGCTACCCATGGGGGTAGCAAGTCTTTTCCGTAAGCAAAAATATAAATATAACTCACCATTCTCCTCCGCGCAATGAAAATCTGAGAAATCAGCTCTAAACATTTGACAGTGCTGAAACCAAGGAGAAAGAGGAGCGTACTCGCTCCTCTAAAAACCAGCTGCTCTCACAAGTCTAAAAGCCTTACTTGTTATGGGGGACTAGATAGCTTCTCTGTTGTGAAGTCGTTGACGAAAGCATGCATGTCTCAAAATTGTTTTACTTCTGTTGCATAAAAATAAAAAGCTCTAGCACATGACTAATCCCTGCTTACCTCTGTGAAGGGCCTTTCTTTTACTTTTAATGTTGAGTCAGTTTTCTTCTTCCTTCTATCTCCACCAAAGCAAACATCTAGCATTGATCCTGGGTATCATTGATCATATTGCATCGTCAGATTAAACATGAATCTTTATATTGACTTTACCGTTGAAAGTTGAAGCTTTTTGCTAAAACTTACATCTTCTTTGTTTTGGTTCTCAAACACTTTTGTTATGGAACTATTACCTTTATGAATCAATCAAATATGTGGATCACATTGCTTTCATGTCTTTAACGTACTATTTATGAAAGGTTTTGCTTGAATGATTCAACTTGGTTATTCATTGATTTCTTGCTATCAACTATAGACAATTGTTTTGTATCAGTTCATTCACATCCTATGCTTTACATTACTATCTTGATCACGATTGTGTTGGTTGCATGTCTCATCAAAAATTATTTTGTTATCACTTACCTACTCGAGGACGAGTAGGAGTTAAGCTTGGGGATGCTGATACGTGTCAAACGTATCCATAATTTTTGATTGATCCATGCTAGTTTTGTGATGTTGTCACATGTTTTTATTATCATATTAATCATTTTTATGCATTTTGTTGGACTAACCTATTGACAAGATGCCTAGTGCCAGTTTCCTGTTTTTGCTGTTTTTGTATTTCAGAAAGTCCACCACAGGAAATATCGTCGGATTCCGCTGAAAATTTACGGAGATTTTTTATGCGACGGAAGGAACCAGAGGACCAAAGGGCAGCTTGGGGGGCCACCCAGGGGCCACAGGCGGGTGGCGGCCGCGGCCCCCCTAGGACCCACGGGTGGGGCCCGCCCCAGCCCTCTGGGCACCGCCTTGGCCCCCTCTGACGCCTATAAATTCCCTTTAACCCTAAAAACGACGGGGCGGCCATTATTTTTCAGAGAAGTCATCCCGACGCGCCATCATTTCAAACCCTAGTTCGAGGATGATTCTGAAGCAGATCCCGGCACTCTGCCGGAGGGGAGATCGATCCCGGAGGGCTCTTCATCGACATGCCTTCCTCCGGGATGATTTGTCAGTAGTCCCACCTTGGAGCATGGGTCCATGGCAGTAGCTAGATGGTAGTCTCTCTCTCTTGTGCTTCATGTCTTATGATCTTGTGAGTTGCCTAACGTGATCAAGATTGATTATTGTAATGCTATGTGATGTGTTTGCTGGGATCCGATGGATTATAAAGTTATGATCAGATTGTGCATGATTCTTATATGTTGATTTATGTTCTTGCATGCTCTCCGATGTGCGTAGTTATTTTGGCCAAGTGATTATGTGTATCTCCAAGAGACGGTATTTATGCTAGATAGTGGGTTCATGCCCCCTTTTGTTCCTGGGCACGAGTGACAGAAACGTCTAAGTGTGAGGGTGTGTTGTTGCTACTAAGGGTAAAACAGTGGTGTTAATGTCTATTTTGATATTAGTATTGCTTACTTCATGCGCTTTACTTAATGCAAATGTCCGTTGCTTGCAACTTAATACCGATGGGTGACAGTCTGGATAGCGATCCCACGGTGGACTTTTTAGACAAAGATGCAGTTGGACTCAACGGTCTTTGTTCATTGTCGTGATGCCTACTTAAATATTATCATGTTCTCTTTATCATAGCTAGATTAAGTTTGTGTTATAATCTTGTCAATTGCCCAGGTGTAATTTGTTACCCATCATATGATTATTCTATTTACTTGAGATACTCCACTAGTGAACCCATGCCCCCCCGCTCAATCTTTTTACATTGATTGCAACCTTTATTCATCATCATTACTCCACTGGTACATTTTCATATTTCATCTATTTGACTATATAATTAACCACTTTGTTTTCTGCGAAACCGGAGAGATTGACAACCTTTCCGCCGTTGGGGGAAAACTATTTTGGTTGAGTGTGTGCAGGTCCACGTCTGTTGAAGATTAAGCACCAGAGATCTTCAACATTCACTTTGTTGTTGATTTCAAGGTCCTACTGATTCGATAAACCTCGGTTCGTTATCGAGGGAAAACTGCTGCTTGCTACATCTCCGCCTTCGCTTGGGGCACCACCCAACTCTTCATCAGTAGCAATCAAGGAGCCGCCGCGTCCTGCCACCCCCGAGCACCTTGGGCACTGGGGCCAACCGCCACTGCGGTCCATGCCGGCGGCAGCAGCAGTGGGGGAGCCTGATACGTGTCAAACGTATTTATAATTTTGGAGTGATCCATGCTAATTTTGTGATGTTGTCACATGTTTCTATTATCATATCACATCATTTTTATGCATTTTGTTGGACTAACCTATTGACAAGATGCCCAGTGCCAGTTCCCTGTTTTTGCTATTTTTCTATTTCAGAAATTCACTTCTGGAACTATTCTCGGAATTGGGCGAAAATTTACGGAGATTTTTATGCGAAATAAGACACCTGAAGACAAAAGGGGAGCCTGAGGGGCCACCCACAGGCCAGGGGCGGCCCCCTGCCGCGGCCCTAGGGGCACCCGCGGGTAGGACCCGCCCCTGCCCGTGGGGAACCCCCTCGGCCCCCTCCGATGCCTATGAATTGACATTAAACCTAAAAATATCGGGGCAGACATTATTTTCCAGAAAAGTCATCCCGAGGCGCCATCACCTCAAACCCTAATTCGGGGGTGATTCTGAAGCAAATCTCGGCACCTTGCCGGAGGGGAGATCGATCCCGGAGGGCTCTTCATCGCCATGCCTTCCTCCGGGATGATTTGTGAGTAGTCCCACCTTGGACCTTGGGTCCATGACAGTAGCTAGATGGTAGTCTCTCTCTCTTGTGCTTCATGTCTTATTATCTTGTGAGCTGCCTAACATGATCAAGATCGATTATTGTAATGCTATGTGATGTGTTTGCTGGGATCCGATGGATTATAAAGTTATGATCAGATTGTGCATGATTCTTATATGTTGATTTATGTTCTTGCATGCTCTCCGATGTGTGTAGTTACTTTGGCCAAGTGATTGTGTGTATCTCCAAGAGAGAGTATTTATGCTATATAGTGGGTTCATTCCCCCTTTTGTTCCTGGGCATGAGTGACAGAAACGTCTAAGGGTGAGGGTGTGCTGTTGCTACTAAGGGTAAAACACCGGTGTTAAAGTCTATTTTGATATTTAATATTTCTTACTTCATGCGCTTTACTTAATGCAAATGTCTGTTGCTTGCAACTTAATACCGATGGGGCTGGATAGCGATCCCACAGTGGACTTTTTAGACAAAGACGCAGTTGGACTCAACGGTCTTTGTTCATTGTCGTGATGAATACTTAAATATTATCATGTTCTCTTTGTCATAGCTAGAATAAGTTTGTGTTATAATCTTGTCAATTGCCCAGCTGTAATTTGTTTACCCATCATATGAATTTTCTATTTACTTGAGAGACTCCACTAGTGAACCCATGGCGGTCCATCTTTTTACATTGATTGCAACCTTTATTCATCACTTTTCACCATCATTACTCCTCTGGTCCATTTTCATAATTCATCTATTTCACTATATAATTAACCGCTTTGTTTTCTACGAGACTGGAAAGATTGACGACCTTTCCGCCGTTGGGGGCAAAGTATTGATGACCCACAAGTGTAGGGGATCGCAACAGTCTTCGCGGGTAGTTTGACCCTAATTTATTGATTCGACACAAGGGGAGCCAAAGAATATTTATAAGCCTTAGTAGTTGAGTTTGTCGGCACAGTGGAAACCAGGGTACCACGGGCCGGCCTGCCAGGGCCCACAAGATTCTCCGGATGATTTCTGCTAAGGACCAGGCTCCCCAGCCTGGCGTGCCTCACGAGGGATTTCCCTCGCGAGGGATCTTTCTCTCCTCGCCGAGGATTTCCTCCCTTGGCGAGGGACCGCACCTCGACAAGGCGTCTCCGACGCCATCTGCAATTCTGCTAAGGACCAAGCCGAATGGGCTCGGCGAGGCTTTCTGCCTCGCGAGGCTCCTCCCTCGTGAAGCCGTCTCTGCCTCTGCGGTAGAGCGCACATGGGCTCTGCGCCATGTGCAGGGTGACGCGCGTTCCTACACGCGATGACGACGACGCCGCAGTTGCCGTTTCCATGTTTAAAGCGGTCAACAAAGCGGCCTAAAGCAAAGCGGACAACGAGTATTGCCTCTTTGGTGATAAGGGAACCGCCTGCAGCTACACTCCAAGGATGACATCACCGTGGGTCACATCCCACCTCAGCAAGCGCCAGCCCACCGTCCGGCTGGTCGGTGGCCTTTTTCAGCTTTGGTGACGCCGCTCCCCTGCCGTGGACCGCGTCCACGAGCTTTACCTTTATGGTGGACTCCACCTTTATCGTGCACCCTGCTCCTTCCTTCGTCACCATGTGGTAACCCTTCCCGCCCAAATGTTTGGGCAGAAGAGGTCCAACGCCTATAAAAGGAGAAGGGGCACGCCCACGCAAAGGGGGGGGGGAATCGAGGAGTTTAGATCAAACCCTACATCTGAAGACCAGCAAGTAGCCATTGTTAGCCACCTCAAGCTCATCAAGCTCCCCTTGTACTGTGAACCTCTCCAAGCAGTGCAATACACCATAGCAGGACGTAGGGGTTTTACCTCCCAAAGAGGGCCCTGAACCTGGGTAAGATCTTGTGTCCATCTCTGCAGTGTCGTCCGCAGCGAGTCCGACGAGCACCGTCGCCGGAGCACGTTGAGGATTGCTTGACTCCGTGTTCAGCCCCTTACACGATACCTTGGAGACACCCCCAGTTCCTGGGACCATTCTCCGACATCTGGCGCGCCAGGTAGGGGGCTGAGGCGCGTCTTCATCCTCGACACAGCTATGGCCGGTTCTCGCGCCGAACGTCTCGCTCGTCGGACGGCCAGCGCCGCCACCGCTCCTGCGGGCCGCCCGCGCGGCCGCCCGCATGGGGACTCCGCTCCTGAGCGCCGTGTCGACCCCGAGCCCCGCGTCGAGCACCCGGAGGACGACGACCACGACCACGCTGAGGACGACCTCGGCGAAGAGGAGGCTTCCTCCTTGCACCCGTCTCGGGACCGTGCTGCCTCCTCGCTAGGCCGCCCTGCGCCCAGCCCGGCAACTGCGCTTCTCATGGCGCAGGAGCTGCTGCAGTACTGTCCTACGCCGGAGGCCTGGCTCAACCGCCTCACGGAGCTCGTCGGCGCCGCTCGCGTCGCCGCTCCTGCCCCGTCCCGTTCGCTGGTCCCTTCGGGCCGCATGGGGGACGGGGCGCCAGGCGCTCCTCCCGCGCCTCCTCTCCATCCTGCACCTGCTCCAGCTCCACCGGTTGCACCGCAGCCTGCTCCAGCGGGGGCTCCTCCTCGCGACAACCGCGCTGCCTCGCACGCGTCGTCGCCGCACGACTGCCAAATTGTGCAGCGAGCCCCCGAGGACGCCCGCCTGAGCATCGAGCGCCAGCAAGACAAACACAACCGCGCCGTCCAGGACGTCGCCACCGTCGGGCGCCATCTCCGCGCCACCCTCGCCAGCGGTCCGGTCACCTACGGCACGACGGTTGCGTTCACTCGCACCCTCCGTCGCGTCGTCTGGCCTGTCAAGTTCAGGCCGGACTTGCCTCCATGCTACGATGGCAAGAACAAAACAACCCCCTGGAGTTCCTACAGCTCTACACTCTGGCCATCCAGGCCGCCGGGGGTGACGACAAGGTCATGGCGAACTGGTTCCCCATGGCCCTCAAGGACTCCACGTCCTCATGGCTCACCAATCTCCCCGCCGAGTCCATCAACACTTGGGAGGAGCTCTGCCGGTGCTTCGTCGCCAACTTCAAGGGCACATACGAGCGTGGCCTCACGTACAACGACCTCCGCGCCGTGCGTCAGAAGCCTGGTGAGACCCTCCGCAAGTACATCCAGCGCTTCAGCCAGGTGCGCAACAAGATCCCCAACGCCACCGACGCGCAGGTCATTTCGGCCTTCCAGGCTGGAGTGACAGACGTGCGGATGCTCGAGAAGCTCGGCATCCACGACAACATCACCACCGTCGTCAAGCTCTTCGACTTGGCGGACAAGTGCGCCAAGGCTGAGGAGGGCCGCTTGTTCATCAAGAACGAGCCAGGGGATCCCGCCGAGGAATCCAAGAAGAAGAAGAAGTCCACAGAGAAGCGCAAGACCACTGCGGTCCTCGCAGCTGAGCCCGACGCCAAGCAGCCCATGCAGGCAAGGTCTTCCGGTGTGGTTTCTACTGGCCCTCGGTGCTTCAAGATGCAGCTGCCATCGTCCAATCCTGTGACGCCTGCCAATTCCACGCCAAGCAAATTTACCAGCCCGCGCAAGGACTCCAGACCATCCCGCTCTCCTGGCCGTTTGCGGTCTGGGGGCTGGATCTGCTGGGGCCCTTCCCGCGAGCGCTCGGGGGCTACCGCTACCTCTACGTCGCCATCGACAAATTCACCAAGTGGCCTGAGGTGGAACCCGTGCGCACCATCCCGGCGAAATCGGCGGTAAAATTCATCAGAAGCCTGGTCTGCCGCTTCGGTGTGCCCAACCGCATCATCATCGACAACGGCTCGCAATTCATCAGCGGCGCCTTCAAGTCCTACTGCGGCAGCCTCAGCGCCCAAATCTGCTACGCCTCGGTGGCGCACCCACGAAGCAACGGACAGGCTGAAAGAGCCAACGCCGAGGTGCTCAAGGGCCTCAAGACGAGAAGCTTCAACCGCCTCAAGGCCAGCGGCAAGCACTAGATCGACGAGCTCCCCTCGGTGCTCTGGTCCATCCGCACCACGCCAACAAAGCCCACTGGTGAGACGTCGTTCTCCCTCGTCTATGGTGCCGAAGCCGTCCTCCCCAGCGAGATCACTCATGGCTCTCCGCGAGTCTTGGCTTTCAAGGATGCTGAAGTGGACGAACTCCGCAACGACGACCTGCTGCTGCTTGAAGGGCTCCGCCGAAATGCGGCCCTGAGAGCGGCAAGGTACCAGCAAGACCTCCGTCGCTACCACAGCCGCCACATCCGTCCACGCACTCTCGAAGCAGGAGACCTTGTCCTGAGGAGAATCCTCTCCAGGGCAGGCCTCCACAAGCTCTCGCCGATGTGGGAAGGCCCCTACAGAGTCGTGCACATCACCAGGCCTGGCTCTGCGTGGCTCGAGACGGAGGACGGCGTTCCTGTCGCCAACCCCTGGAATATCCAGCACCTGCGCAAGTTCTACCCCTGATCGCCACCGGCGAGCAACTTTTTGCATCACGGGAGAACCACGCGCCATCATCCTCCACGAGGAAAAACTTTGGGCTCCCCTCTCTACTATACGTTGCCGCGGGCCGTTCGAGAAGACTCCCAAGCCACCAAGCCTCGGCACGGTAACCTCTTCAGGCACCATGCCTTGGCGAGGTGGATCCCCATGCCGGTCATGGTGGAATGCAGGCTAAAAGCCACCCCCGCCTAGGGGCCCCCTGAGCTCTCTCTACACGCGTCTGCCCCGGGCACGCCCCTCGAGAGTCTCAGCCACAGCATGTGGACCCCATGCCCAGAGCATGGCGGATTTTTTTGTGTTTCTGGCCACGCCAGTGTAATGAACCTATGTTTCAGGTCAATTTGAACCTTTGCGCATCGCGCCAGCATATTTCGTTGCTTCGGTAAGCTCTAGCGTTATTTGCTTTCCTCTCTCGCTCGTATGATCCCTCATGTGTATCTCGCGAGCGGGGGCTAGCAGGGTGCCATGCCACGGGAGCATCCCGGCAGCACCTAAAACCCAAGGGATCCGAGCTCTGAACTCGCGGGTCAGCTCTCATGCATGTCAACTCCCAAGGAGCTCTGAACTCATGGGTCAGCTCCCGCGCACGTCAACTCACCAAGGATCACCAAAACCTTGGTGCTTGTTCTCCTCGCAAGACACACATGAAGGAACCTATGAGCACCATAAGTTATCTAGCTATATACTGCTTGTGGGTATGCCTATCTCTCCAAGTGCAGGAAAGCAGGCTCTCCAAGCCTCAGGCAACATCAGGAGAAAAACATCTCGCCAGGGAACCAGCACCCTCTCCAAGGCGAAAACGCCTCGTCAAGCTAAGTCTAAACACTTGCTCGAATTTCCTCTCGCTGGTTTTTGCCCCTCGAGTCTCTTTTCTCTCTTCTATGCCTCATGGGCTGCTTGCACGTCGAAGGGGGGCCCCAAGCATCGCACTTCGAGGAGCCCTTACTTCTTGAGGCCTCACGCACCCCCCGGCCTTGTGGAGCCCTGACTCTCACATACCGAAGCGGCGGTGGTGTAGCGCTAAGAGAGGGTCCTAAGACGTAGAGCGAAAAAGGCATGAAGGGAAAAGACAAAAGCCACCCGAGGGACACTCACAAGCGCGTTCAAAAGCTTAAAGCAAGTCTTTACAAAGTTGTTACAACCAAAATGCTAAGATAATGTGCCCCATGCACGTCCAGCTCCAGGAGAAGCTTAAGCCGTCGCGCCTCCCGAGGTGCCCACTCCGTCCACGGCAGCTTCCGCCTCCAGGGCAC
The DNA here is from genome assembly GCA_012064385.1 of Puccinellia tenuiflora. NCBI lineage: Eukaryota > Viridiplantae > Streptophyta > Magnoliopsida > Poales > Poaceae > Puccinellia > Puccinellia tenuiflora. The sequence goes on from QRDG01000023.1 coordinate 764,146, forward strand.
CTTCCTCGCCGCCGCCTTCGTCTTCATCGACCAAGACTTGGTCGTATTTCTTGGCGAGCACCTCAGCGGCTTCCCGCGCCTTGTCGCGGATGTCGACCGGCGCCATCACGGCCCCGAGGTCAAACGAGGGCCAGAGCCTCAGGAGGTTGCTGAAGACGCGGCTGGTGGCGAGGACGAGGAGTTCGCGGCTCTCCGCCACGACGCGCTCGTCGAAGCGCTTCGCGACCTCTTCAAGCTCCCCGAGGAATTGCCCGAAGAAGTGCATGTACGCGGCCTCGTCGTCGATCCCTCCGGAGGGGAAGTGGGGGACCTCGATCCTCATGTCGTCCCCAACGGCGTTCGTGCAGCGGATGAGATCGTGGAGCATGACCTGGCGCTGGTGCGTCATGGCCCGGCCGTGGTGCGCGGTATCTCGCGCTTGCTCCGCGCGATCCGCGGCCGTCCCCACCTGCTGCTAGAGGTCGCTCAGGTCCGCCTTCAGGGCGGCGATCTCCCTCTCCGCGCGAGTCAACGCCTCCTTGGTGCGCTGGAGGCGAGAGGTCAACTCCCTCTCCGACTTCTCGAGCCCTTCGATCTGGTGCAGGAACTCGTTGCGTTTGATGGTGAAGCGCTCTTCCTGCTTCTTGGCCTTGGCGTCGTAGTCATTGGCGAGGCTCTCGCGGATGCGCTCGACCTTGGCATCGGCCTCCTCCTGGGTTCGTTTTTGTTCAGCGCGAGGTCGGCGTTGGCCATGTCGTGGCGCTCCTTGCAGGTGGCCTCGCTCCTGGCCACCGAGTTCTCGCGCTCCTGCAGCTGCCCCTCGCGGGTGGCCTGCTCCTCCTCCAGCAGGTGGACCTGCTCCTCGCGCTGGTCCAGCTCCTTCTCCCAGAGGGAGAGCTCTTCCTCGCGCTTCTTCAGCTCGGCCTCCCGAGGCGCCAGCTGCCCCTCGCGGGCATCTAGCAGCTCGCGGAGTTCCTTCAAGCTGGCCCTCGCGTCCTCGGACTCGGCGGCAAGCTTTTGCTCCGCGGCTGCCAGCTCCTGGTGCTTGGCGGTGGTCTCCGCCTCCAGCGCCTCCCGGGCGGCGTCCAGCTGGTCCATGACCTCAGCCGCCTCCCGCTTGACGCTGTCGCGGGTCTCCTTCGTGAAGCGCATCGCTTCTTCGCGCACCGCCTGGGCCGTCGCGTCCTGCCGATGGCACATCTCCACCCTCTCGTGGAGGAGGGCCCAGGCGTCTGCGAGCCTTGTCCTCCCCTCCTCCCGGGCGCGTTCTTCCTCGGCATATTGTGTCTCCAGCTCGTCAAGCGCCTGCCGCGCTTGGCCGAAGACAAACCTTCGGCGGGCCGCGCGAGGGTGCGGCCCCTGCAGCGCCAAGGTCCCCACATCGTCGCGGGGCGCAGAGGCCTCGACACTCGTCGAGACACCCGGGGCCTCCTGCCTCGGGCTCACGGCCGTTTCTGGTACGGCCTGGGGGCTGGCTCGGTCGCCTCCCTCGTTGCCCAAGGCAAGAGCCCTCTGGGGGCTGGGCGTCCTCTCACCCCCGGCTCCGTCGCTCGGGGGCTCCAGAGGCGCCTCCACCTCCGGCTCTTCAGGGGCGCTCCCCGCCCCCTCCATGGTGGCCGCATCCGCCGCGGCCTCGGGCGCGTCCGCCCCCCTTGTGGGAGCCTCCTCCGCCAGTGGAGGCGGCTCCATGACGATCTCTTCATCCACCGCTTCCTCTTCCTCGCGGTGCTCGGCCGCAGGAGGAGTAGCAGCCCGAGTTGGCGGGGGCGTCGCCAGCTCAATCACCTCCTCCTCACGGTGCTCGACCACGGGGGGAGAAGCTGCCCTAGCTGGAGGCGTCGTCGCCTCCTCGACCACCACCACCTCCACGCGGTGCTCACCCGCGGGAGGGACTGTCTCTTGCTGCGACTCGACAGCCGCTTGCCGCAGCTCGTCAGCCGCCTGCTGCGGCTCGTCAGCCGCCCGCTGCGGCTCATCGGCCACAGGTGTCTCCTCGGCGGCGCTGGCGGTCTCCCCAAGCTTGCGGAGACGTCGCCTCTTCGGCGCCGTGGGTACGCTGAATAAACACAAACAAAGCAAGGACCCTTCAGGAGGGGATTCTCAGAAGCAAAATGCTGAAAGAAAGAAAGAATCAAACTTACTCGTCGGCCGCTCTCCACACCCTCTTCTTCCCTTTGGACGGTTGGAGGGTGCTCGCTCCGGCCTCTTCGGGAGGCGCCGCTGCCTCCTCGGGAGGAGCATCCCTCGAGGCGGCCCCGGCGTCCCTGTCGTGGAGGGCCTTGGTGCGGGGCTCGCGGCACCCTCTCCTGCTGCTGCCCTCCTCCTCTGTGGGGCGCTGGGAGCGAACCACGCGGAAGACGTCCTCGTCGCCGCTGGAGGAGATCTCCTGGAGGTCCACGCCGGGCGGCGCGTTCCTTGAACCTGCGTCGCCCCCCGAGGGGTCGGCACCTCTCGAGGCCTCGTCCTCGCGAGAGGGGTTGGCGCCTCGGGAAGCCTCGTCCTCGCCAGAATCTTGATCCTCGTCCGGCTCCAGCGCGTCGCCCACCTGCTCCTGTTCCGCCGCCCACGGGTTGCGGTGGGACCCGACGAGCCTCGCGGGTCTGATGCCCCATTCATCGAAGAGGGGTAGGAGCCCACGGGCCTCATGCACGCTCTCATCCACATAGACGAACAGCGGCAAGGCGTCGTCGTTGCTTGGGGGCGAAACGGACGTCGTGGCGAAAAGGACCTTCATGATCTGCTTCAGCTCACCTGGGGTGAGGTCGTCGGCGCTGAGGCGCATCCTATCATCTGGGCCTGAGTAGGTCCACATCGGCTCCGAATGCCATTGAAGAGGAGCAATGCGGCGTGCAACAAAATCCATCGCCACCATCCAGCCAGTGAGCCCGGCCTCTCGGAGCACCTGAATACGCTCGTACACCGCCTCAAGCTTAGGGCCCTTGAAGTCGCCGCTCGCCCAACGCGCCCACTTCCTCGGGGGTGCCACGGGTACCTCCAGGTGGCGGTTCGACGACTTGGTGCCAACAAAAAGCCATTTCTGGCGGAACTTCTCCACTTTCTTCGTCACCTCGGTGATGGCATTCTCACCCTGCCACGCGATGGGGATGTATTCTTCACTTCTGGCGGCGGCGATGCGGAAGGACACGCATCCAAGCCGCTCATCCTGTACGGTGCTCCGGAGGGAGTAGAAGCTGCGAAAAAGCGCTACCGAGGGGCGAATGCCGATGTAGGCCTCGCAGAGGTAAGCGAAGATGGCGAGAATAAGGATGGAGTTGGGGTGGAGATGAAGAAGCTGGATCTGGTACGTCTCCAGAATCGCGAAGAGGAAGTCGGATAAGGGAGGAACCAAGCCAGCGTAAAGAGTATGTAGAAAGATGGGGTAGTACCCCTCGGGAAGCCTGCTGCCGGTCGGCCTCATCTCGGTGACGCCATGCTCGTTCGTGTTCGAGGCCACCAGGTAGCGCACTTTCGCAATCGCCGCCGCCAGCGCGGCGCCCCGCGCTGCCGCCGCAGACGTGCCGGTTTGCATCGCGGCCTTGCCCTTCTGGCCGTCGGTTGCCCTCTTGGGAGCCATGGCCGCCGGAAGGAAGCTTGAAGACGAAGACCTCGGAACCGACGAGCTCTGAGAGGAAGGAGAGTTTTCGGAGAAGAGGGCGGCGGAGTAATGGGAGAAGTGACGGGCGCTGTCTGCGCACCAGGCTTTATTGACCGGTTGCCCCGGACGTGGCGGGCCCCACCGGGTTGCCCGTTGAAGCCGAGGAGATCGTGGCCGCGGCGCAACCGCAGCGCTCCACGTGTCATGGCCCAGGCAGGCGTCTTTGGGCCCTCGACGCTTCGCCTACGTCCATGGCCTTCGGCGTGCCCATCGCGGGCCTGGGGGCTACTGTCGGCACTGTGGAAACCAGGGTACCACGGGCCGGCCTGCCAGGGCCGACAAGATTCTCCGGATGATTTCTGCTAAGGACCAGGCTCCCCAGCCTGGCGTGCCTCGCGAGGGTTTTTCCCTCGCGAGGGATCTTTCTCTCCTCGCCGAGGATTTCCTCCCTTGGCGAGGGACCGCACCTCGACAAGGCGTCTCCGACGCCATCTGCAATTCTGCTAAGGACCAAGCCGAAGGGCTCAGCGAGGCTTTCTGCCTCGCGAGGCTCCTCCCTCGCGAAGCCGTCTCTGCCTCTGCGGCAGAGCGCACATGGGCTCTGCGCCATGTGCAGGGTGACGCGCGTGCCTACGCGCGATGACGACGACGCCGCAGTTGCCGTTTCCATGTTTAAAGCGGTCAACAAAGCGGCCTCAAGCAAAGCGGACAACGAGTATTGCCTCTTTGGTGATAAGGGAACCGTGTGCAGCTACACTCCAAGGACGACGTCACCGTGGGTCACATCCCACCTCAGCAAGCGCCAGCCCACCGTCCGGCTGGTCGGTGGCCTTTTTCAGCTTTGGTGACGCCGCTCCCCTGCCGTGGACCGCGTCCACGAGCTTTACCTTTATGGTGGACTCCACCTTTATCGTGCACCCTGCTCCTTCCTTCGTCGCCATGTGGTAACCCTTCCCGCCCAAATGTTTGGGCAGAAGAGGTCCAAGACGCCTATAAAAGGAGAAGGGGCACGCCCACGCAAAGGGGGGGGGGGAATCGAGGAGTTTAGATCAAACCCTAGATCTGAAGACCAGCAAGTAGCCATTGTTAGCCACCTCGAGCTCTTCAAGCTCCCCTTGTACTGTGAACCTCTCCAAGCAGTGCAATACACCATAGCAGGACGTAGGGGTTTTACCTCCCAAAGAGGGCCCTGAACCTGGGTAAGATCTTGTGTCCATCTCTGCAGTGTCATCCGCAGCGAGTCCGACGAGCACCGTCGCCGGAGCCCGTTGAGGATTGCTTGACTCTGTGTTCAGCCCCTTACACGATACCTTGGAGACACCCCCAGTTCCTGGGACCATTCTCCGACAGAGTTGTCAATTCAACCACACCTGAAAAGGATTTCTCTCGAAGCAATTTATCAGTAGTAACGGTGATTTGATGGCAGCAGTAGAATAGTAACAGCGGTAATAAAATAAAGACAGCAATGATGATGGTAAAAGTAATGATTGTAAACAGCGGGATTAAAACACCGTAGGCATAGGGACAGATAGACGGGAGTTGCATGAATAAGATAGCTCATGAAATGAACATAACTAAGCACGAAGCAAATAAATATATAAATAGCATCCAAGTATCAAACAGTCATAGGCATGTATTCCTAATTTAGCCGTACATGCTTACAATAAGAACTTGCACGGCATCTTTTGTCCTGCCATCCGATTTCAGTCGGGCCAATTAAGGAACAAATGGCAATTAAGGTGTTCCTTTTAATAGAACACCGGATCAAGCATTAACACACAATGAATACATGTAACCCTCGAGTTGCCAACCATTCCCATCGATGTCCCCGTTTCTGTCACTCGGGTTCTCCGGTTCCGGTTGACAACAAGTACATACAACTAGTAGATAGGATCCAAACAACAATTATACTCATGCAAACATAAGTGTTCAGATATGAAAACATGGCACCCGGGCCCAAAGTGACAAGCATTAAGCATAACTAGTTGCACCAACGATGATTAACACAAATAGAGGATACTAGGCATCGTGCCCTAACAATTTGGCATCGAATTACATGAGCAATCTTATTCAATCCCTTCCATCCCCTTGCCTACACCAGGGAACTACTCACACATGGAGAGGCATTGGCGGTGACAATGGCGGCGATCTCCACTCCGGCAGGGTGTCGAAACAGTGATCCTGGACCCCGAATTTAGGGTTCGTGATGGCGGCGGAGCTCCGTAAGGTTTCTGGAAAAAGTGTTTGGGGGCTCGTCATTTTAGGTCGAGAGGGAGCTTATAAGCGAAGGGGGATCGCCAGAGGAGATCCTAGGGGCAGGGGCGCCCCCCTGCCGCGGCCTAGGGGCCACCCGCGGGTGGGGCCCGCCCCTGCTCCTGGGGTGGCCCCCCTTCGGGGTCTTCCGCTTCCGAGGCTTATTCTTCTTAAAAAATCCTTTTTATAATTTTTCTGGAATTTTCCGTGAACTTCTGAACCCTGCACAAAAGAAAGACACCAAATGCAATTCTGCTGAAAACAGCGTCAGTTCGGGTTAGTTCCAAACAAATTCATTAATAATCAGAGGCAAAACAATAGCAAAGTTTTTGGAAAAGTAGATACGTTTGCGACGTATCAGCTCCCCCAAGCTTAGCTTATTGCTTGTCCTCAAACAATTCAGTTGACAAACTGGATGCAATAAAAGAAACTTTGACAAACACATTTGCTTCATTTAGAGCATAGAAGTTTAAACCATGATCAGTATTTTAGTAAGCACAAGAGAGAAGTTACAAAAACAATAGAACTAAAGCAATCATGAAGACTTATGCAAAACTCACAATATGCTAACAAGTAATAATTTAAACATGCAAACAAATAGCACCGATGCAATGCATATAACTAGGCATGGTAAAGTGATCTCTCGCTTGCCCCTTTTGTGGGGCAAAACATAAATGCCTGGCACCTCTTGAGACATTAAACGGTGACTAGATGTAAAGTTATCAGAATTGAGAAGTATCTCAAACATGCTCCAATCATTAAAACTTTGGGACAAATCACGTTATACTCAGAATGACAGCAATGCTCTATAAGATGGTGCTCAAAGAAGGGTGATGAATCAACATTAATATATAAAAGAAAGGCCCTTCGCAGAGGGAAGCAGAGATTAATCATGTGCTAGAGCTTTTTATTTTTATAAGCAGAAGTAAAACAGTTTCGAGGGATGCATGCTTTCGTCAACGATTTCACAACAGAGAGGCTATCTAGTCCCTCATAACAAGCAAGGCTTCTAGACTTGTGAGAGCAGCTGGTTCTTTAGAGGAGCGAGTACGCTCCTCTTTCTCCTTGGTTTCACCACTGTCCAATGTTTGAGCTGATTTCTCATATTTTGCATTGCGCGGAGGAGGATGGTGAGTTATATTTATATTTTGCTTAAGCTACTCTGGGGTTGATTCAAGTGAAGACGTAATCCATCAACACCGGGTGAAAAAGGGGGAAATGACCTTGCTTGTCACAAGTTATATCTAGCCCTCTACTGCTTCCTCATGAGCTAAAAACAGAGACATAAAAAGAAGCATTTTTTTAATGATTTAAAGGTAGCACATGACAAATTTACTTGGAATGGCGGTGAAATACCATATGTAGGAAGATATAGTGGACTCAAATGGAATACTTTGGCTTAAGGAAAATGGATGCACGGATGGACAATTACACGCAGTGCAAATGGAGACTAGCAAAAGACTCAAGAGCGACCGATCAAGAGCAGTACTGTCATAATCATGCTTTGCGACAAAATCAATCAATGAATAAAGCATAAGAGTGATACTACAATTCTAAGCACAATAAACCGTCAAGGCTTAACAGACTTTATTTTTAGTCTTTTACATGTGTGAACATGTGCCAAGTCAATCCAAATAAATCTTTTGGAGGAGGATCTCACTTCACCATACCATATAATAAACAATGCAAAACATGATCACGTCTACACGACAAATTATCCACTCTTAACAAGTTGAGGCTAAGCATAGGAATCCATAAAAACTAAGTAATATCATCTACGCAACATTCTACCATAGCAAACTAAAACATGAGCATGAGGATAAGCATCTGTACAAAAATGAAAACAAATAGAGTTCATACCGAATTTCCTCATCAAATCCACGTCGCAATATCATCATTATTGCATAGACGCTTGCACAACCGAAAGATATGGAAATAATAAAAATGTGCAAGTGTCGTCACAAACACTGGTTGAACTCTGAAACAACTACAAAACGAAGAAGACGAGAAAATATTTTTGTGTTTTTGGAATAGCGAAAGGAATAGCGCAGAACTAGAAGAGAAATCTTTTTGATGTTTTCAATTTGGAAAGAAGCGACTAAAAACGAAGTAGAAAACAAACGAACAAGAAACAAAAGAAAATATTTTTGGTCTTTTTGATTATGAGAAAGAAGAGGCAAACAAAGAGGAAATCTTTTTGGGTTTTTGATTAATAAACAAAAAGAACAACTAAGGCGACTGAGCAAATTGAAAAGAGCGAAAAGAAACCAAAAGGAACACACTAACGGATACACAAAGGAATGATGAACACACCGACATAAAGCATTTAAGTGAACATAGTAAAAAGGTGTCGGTGAGAGATACGTACTCCCCCAAGCTTAGGCTTTTGGCCTGAGTGGGGCTCATCTACCATGGTGGTGGCACGCCCCAGTTAGCGCCCGTCTGTGGTTGCCACTGCATATCCTGTGTCTCCTCCTCCGGCTCCTCCTTAGGGACTAATGATGCAAGGTACTTGATACGTCTCAAACGTATCTATAATTTTTGAGTGATCCATGCTAGTTTTGTGATATTGTCACATGGTTTTACTGTCATTTATATCATTTTTATGCATTTTGTCGGACTAACCTATTGACAAGATGCCCAGTGCCAGTTCCCTGTTTTTGCTGTCTTTTTGTTTCAGAAATTTACTTCTGGAAATATTATCGGAATTGGACGAAAATTTACGAGGAATTTTTACTCGACGGAAGGCACCAGAACACCAAAGGGCAGCCCTGGGGGCCACCCACAGGCCAGGGGCGGCCTGCTGCCACGGCCTGGGGGCCACCCGCGGGTGGGGCCCGCCCCTGCCCGTGGGGCACCTCCTCGGCCCCCTCCGACGCCTATAAATTGCTATCTGACCTAAAAACATGGAGGCGGCCATTATTTTCCAGAAACTCGACCCCAACACGCCGTCACCGAAAACCCTAGTTCGGGGTCCAATCTGAAGCTGATCCCGGCACTCTGCCGGAGGGGAGATCGATCCCGGAGGGCTCTTCATCGTCATGCCTTCCTCCGGGATGATTTGTGAGTAGTCTCACCTTGGACTACGGGTCCATGGCAGTAGCTAGTTGGTAGTCTCTCTCTCTCTTGTGCTTCATCTCTTATGATCTTGTGAGCTGCCTAACATGATCAAGATCGATTATTGTAATGCTATGTGATGTGTTTGCTGGGATCCGATGTATTATGAAGTTATGTTCAGATTGTGCATGATTCTTATATGAGTAATTTATGTTCTTGCATGCTCTCCGATGTGCGTAGTTACTTTGTCCAAGTGATTGTGTGTATCTCCAAGAGAGGGTATTTAACTATTTATGCTAGATAGTGGGTTCATGCCCCCTTTTGTTCCTGGGCACGAGTGACAGAAACGTCTAAGGGAGAGGGTGTGATGTTGCTACTAAGGGTAAAACATTGGTGTTAATGTATCTTTTGATATTAGTATTGCTTACTTCATGCACTTTACTTAATGTAATTGTCTATTGCTTGCAACTTAATACCGTTGGGTGACAGGCTGGATAGCGATCCCACGGTGGACTTTTTAGACAAAGACGCAGTTGGACTCAACGGTCTTTGTTCCTTGTCGTGATGCCTTCATAAATATTATCATGTCCTTTTTGTCATAGCTAAATTGGGTTTGTGTCATGATCTTGTCAATTGCCTAGCTGTAATTCGTTCACCCATCACATGCATATTTTATTTACTTGAGAGACTCCACTAGTGAACCCATGGCCCCCGGTCCATCTTTTTACATTGTTTATAACCTCATTTACTTGCTTTTAATTATCATTACTCCTCTGGTCACTTTTCATATTTCATCTATTTCATCATACAATTAACCGCTTTGTTTTCTGTGAGACCGGAAAGATTGACAACCTTTACGCCGTTGGGGGCAAAGTATTTTGGTTGAGTGTGTGCAGGTCCACGTCTGTTGAAGGTCAAGCGCCATAGATCTTCAACATTCACCTCGTTGTTGATTTCAAAGTCCTACTGGTTCGATAAACCTCGGTTCGTTAAACGAGGGAAAACTGCTACTAGCTGCAATTCCGCCTTTGCTTGGGGCACCGCCCAACTTATTTTAATACAGCAACAAGCTCTTTTCTGGCGCCATTGCCGGGGACTTTGGAGCTACAGCAAGGGGAGTCTCATACTCTCAATCTCTGTACTTTGTTTTTGTCTTGCTTGCTTTATATCTCGTTTAGTTTATTTTCCTGTTTCAAAATTTTAAAACCCAAAAAAATTAGTGTAGTCTTTATTCCTGTCTTGTTATTTTATCTTATCTTCATGACTAGTTCTTTTCCTCCTGTTGAGACACCCGACTCCGAAGTCCTCACCTTCAAACCAAGAGGTGGGGAGAGTTTGAAAGATGCTTGGTACAGAATTAATGATGCTCGTGATAGATCCGCTAAAAAACCATTGGCCACTGTTCTCCTTAGAAATTTTTATATTCGCATTACAAGTTGGTATAGGTATGTCCTAGATACTATCACAGGTGGAAACTTCCTAGGAATTAATGCTTTGGAAGCTTTTAATGTTATAGAGGGTCTTGTGGGGATTCCACCAACTAATGATCGTAAAATTGAAATCACTTTAGAACATGTCATGCAAAGGATAGAAGTTATAGAAGATAATGTACCAAGTGTTGATATGATAAGAGAAATAGATAAGGGAATTCTTGATGGCATTAACAAGCTTGATGGGTGCCTAAAAGACATTGCTAAAAGTATTAAGTCCCTTGAAGCTACAAGAGCTATTAATCGAATTGATAAATTGGGGGAAGCAGTTGATACCTCGGGAGCACCCTTTTCTCCATCTAAATTTAAAAAGAGAGAGGCTTCGGACCCCAAAGTACCTAAATTTATATTTGTGCCAAAGAATACTACTAAAATTAATACATCATTTGCAGGAAAAGAGGAGTTGAGGATGGTGAAGGAAGCTCAAATTTCCAAGGATTTTAAGGGAGGAGCCCTAGTGGGTAAAACTACTTTTGCTCCACCAATTGTTAGTACTAATAGTATTGCTGGAGGTCCGTTTCCAAATTCCACAATTCATGAATTTGATAAGAATGATGATGCCTTTGATCCCGAAAAAAACTTGATATTTGGCATTGCGCCTAGCTAAAAGGCGTTAAAGAAAAGCGCTTGTTTGGAGGCAACCCATCTTTTATTTTCAGTTTTCTTTTTGCTTTTCTTGAGTCATGAAGTTATTACCTCTGTAGACACTTCATTGTATCTTTTTCTTTTGGTTTTTTGTGCCAATTTTAGCCTCTAATGCATTGAAAGTGCGAGGTATTGTGTTGCTGTCCAAAAACAGATTCTGTGCGCCTGTTGCACGAAAATCCTAAAATCGCCAGAATTTTATCATTTTTGGATAATGTTTTACAACAAGCCTGATGCTTTTATCTATCTTTCGTTAGTTTTAAGTTTTTTTGATTTGAGCTGCAGAAGTGCCTCGAAAAATTCGATCTTCACAGACTGTTCAGATTTTGACAGTTTCTGCTTTTATTTTGCATGTGTCTCTTTACCATCGTCATATGTGATACTCTAGGGGTAGAGTTCCACATTGAAGCTTAGTAAACAGTAGCTAATGTTTAATGAAGTTTGTTTGCAATTTGTCATGAGTTGAACACATGTGCATTTTAATTTATGAGCATTAACCCTCTAATCAAATTATGAGAACTTTTGTGTGAAGGGAGTTTTTAAGTTCCAAAGGAGAGGAATATGAAGAAATCGAGGATGGATCAAAGCTCAAGCTTGGGGATGCCCCCATGGCACCCCCTCTGAATATCAAGAACTATCAAGAGTCAAAGCTTGGGGATGCCCAAGGCATCCCCTCATCTTCATCAACTATCATAAGGTCGTCTTCGTTGAACTTCATTTTTATCACTTTACATATTATGTGCTATGCTTGGAGCGTCTTTTTACTTTCAGTTTTGTTTGTTTGTTTGCTAGTCATATCTTTGTTGGATACTAGCTTTATTTGTGTGGGAGAGAGACACGCTCCGCTTTTTCGTTTGAATACTCCTTTGCTTCGCTTATATCTTTTTGAGTATTCTTAGCTATTGTCTGTTTTCTAGTAAGCTCTCGCTTTTAGCTTTTATCTTGTTTAGAGCTGCTAGTTGTTAAGCTAAACTCTTTTGTTCTTCACTTACTTATACTTGTTGGAGAGTTGTTGTTGAAAAATTGCTTGAATTGTCACTGCGACAAAATGTTGTTTGTGTGATGATAGAATAAAATGAAAAGCCTGCATAGTTTTGTAGATCATGGTGTGGATACTTGATGCTTCTCAATTGTTTTGAGATGTTAAGTTGAATGCTTAAACTTGCTGGTTATTTGAGTGAAATTGATTAGTAAAGAAATATGGTTGAAAGCTTGAAATTGTGTGGTTTTTCACAGTTGTTAATTCATAGTGCTAATCTTTCCATCAAAAAATTGTTTGGTCAACAAGGGAGACGGTGTAGAGTTTTTATGGTTATGACCGGTAAATGTCTTATGTTGTTCTGTTACCGGTTATTGTTAGATGTTTGCTTCAAACACCCTTTTTCCTAAGCCTAAAAATTCGTACTGAGTGTATGGTTCACTCGTGCATCCAATCCCCAAAGCCAAACTTTCTTGCCAGCTGAGTCCACCGTATCTACCTATGCATGGTATTTCCTAGCATTCCAAGTAAATTTGTCATGTGCTACCTTTAAAAATTCAAAATACTTCTTGTTTGTGCCTCTGTTTTTAAGCTCATGAGGGAGCAGTAGAGAGCTAGATATAACTTGTGACAAGCGAGGTCATTTGCCCCCCTTTCAGCCGGTGTTGATGGATTACGTCTTCACTTGAATCAACCCGAGAGCAGCTTAAGCAAAAATATAAATATAACTCACAATCCTCCTCCGCGCAATGCAAATCTGAGAAATCAGCCCAAACATTGGACAGTGGTGAAACCAAGGAGACAGAAGAGCGTACTCGCTCTTCTAAGAACCAGCTGCTCTCACAAGTCTAAAAACCTTGCTTGTCATGAGGGACTAGATAGTTTCTCTGTTGTGAAGTCATTGACGAAAGCATGCATACCTCAAAATCATTTTACTTCTGTTTTAAAAACCAAAAAGCTCTAGCACATGACTAATCCCTGCTTCCCTCTGCGAAGGGCCTTTCTTTTTCTTTTAATGTTGAGTCAATTTTCCCTTTTCCCTTCTATCTCCACAAAAGCAAACATCTAGCATTGACCCTGGGTATCGTTGAGCATATTACATTATCAAGATTAAACATGAATCTTTATATTGCCTTTATCTATAAGATAAGCCGTTGAAGTTGAAGCTCTTTTGCTAATGCTTACATCTTCCTTTGTGTTGATTCTCAAACACTTCTGTCATGGAATTATTATCCTTGTGAATTAGTCAAATATGTTGATCACATTGTTTTCATGTCTTTGACATACTATTTATGAAAGGTTTTGCTTGGATGATTCAACTTGTTTATTCATTGCTTTCTTGCTATCAATTATATACAAATGTTTTGTATCTCTTCATTCACATCCTTTGATTTGCATCACTATCTTGATCAAGAATGTGTTGGTCGCATGTCTCATCAAAAATTATTTGTTATCACTTACCTACTCGAGGACGAGTAGGAGTTAAGCTTGGGGATGCTGATACGTCCCAAACGTATCTATAATTTTTGAGTGATCCATGCTAGTTTTGTGATATTGTCACATGTTTTTACTGTCTTTTATATCATTTTTATGCATTTTGTCGGACTAACCTATTGACAAGATGCCCAGTGCCAGTTACCTGTTTTTGCTGTCTTTTTGTTTCAGAAATTTACTTCTGGAAATATTCTCAGAATTGGACGAAAATTTACGAGGAATTTTTACTCGACGGAAGGCACCAGAACACCAAAGGGCAGCCCTGGGGGCCACCCACAGGCCAGGGGAGGCATGTTGCCATGGCCTGGGGGCCACCCGCGGGTGGGGCCCGCCCCTGCCAGTGGGGCACCTCCTCGGCCCCCTCCGACGCCTATAAATAGCTATCTGACCTAAAAACGTGGAGGCGGCCATTATTTTCCAGAAACTCGACCCCAACATGCCGTCACCAAAAACCCTAGTTCGGGGTCCAATCTGAAGCTGATCCCGGCACTCTGCCGGAGGGGAGATCGATCCCGGAGGGCTCTTCATCGTCATGCCTTCCTCCGGGATGATTTGTGAGTAGTCTCACCTTGGACTACGGGTCCATGGCAATAGCTAGTTGGTAGTCTCTCTCTTGTGCTTCATCTCTTATGATCTTGTGAGCTGCCTAACATGATCAAGATCGATTATTGTAATGCTATGTGATGTGTTTGCTGGGATCCGATGTATTATGAAGTTATGTTCAGATTGTGCATTATTCTTATATGAGTAATTTATGTTCTTGCATGCTCTCCGATGTGCGTAGTTACTTTGTCCAAGTGATTGTGTGTATCTCCAAGAGAGGGTATTTAACTATTTATGCTAGATAGTGGGTTCATGCCTCCTTTTGTTCCTGGGCACGAGTGATAGAAACGTCTAAGGGCGAGGGTGTGCTGTTGCTACTAAGGGTAAAACAGTGGTGTTAATGTCTCTTTTGATATTAGTATTGCTTACTTCATGCACTTTACTTAATGCAATTGTCTGTTGCTTGGAACTTAATACCGTTGGGTGACAGGCTGGATAGCGATCCCACGGTGGACTTTTTAGACAAAGACGTAGTTGGACTCAACGGTCTTTGTTCCTTGTCGTGATGCCTCCATAAATATTATCATGTCCTTTTTATCATAGCTAAATTGGGTTTGTGTCATGATCTTGTCAATTGCCTAGCTGTAATTCGTTCACACATCACATGCATATTTTATTTACTTGAGAGACTCCACTAGTGAACCCATGGCCCCCGGTCTATCTTTTTACATTGTTTATAACCTCATTTACCTGCTTTTAATTATCATTACTCCTCTGGTCACTTTTCATATTTCATCATACAATTAACCGCTTTGTTTTCTGCGAGACCGGAAAGATTGACAACCTTTCCGCCGTTGGGGGCAAAGTATTTTGGTTGAGTGTGTGCAGGTCCACGTCTGTTGAAGGTCAAGCGCTAGAGATCTTCAACATTCACCTCGTTGTTGATTTCAAAGTCCTACTGGTTCGATAAACCTCGGTTCGTTTAACGAGGGAAAACTGCTACTAGCTGCAATTCCACCTTCGCTTGGGGCACCACCCAACTTATTTTAATACAGCAGCAGTACTCAACCAGCACCTCCTCGGGAAATGAATATCCATCCCTGCAACTTGTAGAAATTCATAACATGGGTATACCGATGAACGCACATCCGTCTCTCGAGCAAGCACAATAACACCAAGTGGCTCCAAATCTTCATTATATGAAGGCCTCATTGGTGCATTAGAACTTGACCCTCTCGTTTCTCGACGAGAAGAGGGCTCCTTCTTCCTAAAGATCCCACCTAAATTGAACTTAGGCATGATCTTCCTTTTCTGAAATTTTTCAACAAACCTCATAAAACTTGAAAATAAAATATAGGAAGTGCATTACACTATTCCTACAACTCAATATCAACTAGTACATGCATCAAATCCATCTAACAAGTCACAAATCAAGCATGCAAGTTCATACTCAAAGTCATAAACAACAGCAAAATACTCAACTTATACAAAACCATTCAAGATTCTAATTGGAGGAGTGAAGAAATCACATGCCGGAGAGGATTTGCTCCAAATTTCAGTAAGAATAATGGGCTGAACAAAGAGATCGAAAATCCCAGCACTCAAGAGCAAAAACTCGGGTTTGAGCAATGGGGGAGTGATTTTTCGGGAGAGAGAGAGGGAGTGTGTGGGAGGCAACTCACCTGGTGGGGCCCTCCAGGGGGCATAGGCGGCCCTTGGCCGCGGCCAAGGTCTCACCCGTGGGTGGGACCCGCCTGTGCCCCTGGGGTGTCCCCCAGGTCAGCCCCAAGCACTCCTGTGTCTCTTTAAAAATAATAAAATTCATGTAATTTTTCTGGAATTTTTCGAAAACTTTTACAGAGGAACTTAAATGAGATCAAAATAAGCTAATAAAATAGGATAATGGTATTTAAAAAGGACAAACTAAGCAAGAAATAAAATTACAAAAAAATTAAAGATGAGCAATAGAAGAAAATTTAATGAATCTTGATATCTTTATGTTGCTAAAGTTGGTTTGTTAGCAAGGTTGATCAAGTCTTGCTACCACACCAAATTTATTTGACATAAATTATTCAATATTCAACAGACAATCAAGTTACCTCATATTGAATAAGAATTGTCCCAATCATGAGAGTTTCATATTTTCTTGAATGTGTATGAATAGGACAATCAATAGTTCCAATCTTGATGGATTCAATATTCTCAATGGAGTTCAAACCAATTTTGGTATTGATCTTCTTTGGAAAGTACACCGTGTGTTCTTTATCATCAACGTTAAAAGTAACTTTTCCTTTATTGCAATCAATAACAGCCCCTGCAGTATTAAGAAAAGGCCTCCCAAGAATAATAGACATATTATCATCTTCAGGCATTTCCAATACCACGAAGTCAGTTAGGATTAAACAGTTAGCAACTTTAACAGGAACATCCTCACAGATACCAATGGGCACAGAGAAAAGGGCATAACACTAACTCCTGCACCAAGATCACATAAAGCAGTTCTAACATAATTATTTTTAATGGAGCAAGGAATAGTAGGTATACCTGGATCACCAAGCTTTTTAGGAATCTTGCCATGGAAAGAGTAATTAGCAAGCATAGTGGAGATTTCTTCATTAGTGATTTTTCTTTTATTAGTAACAATGTCTTTCATATATTTTGAATAGGGTGGCAACTTAATAGCATCTGTCAAAGGAATTTGCAAAAAGAGGGGCTTCATCCATTCACAGAATTTATTATAGTGTTCTTCTTCCTTAGCCTTCTGAGATTTAGATGGAAAAGGCATGGGTTTTTGCACCCATGGCTCTCTCTCTTTACCATGTTTTTTAGCAATAGGAGGTGCAGTCTCCTCCTCCTGTTCTTCAGGTTCATTAGTATCATTATCATGCTCATTACCACTTTCAGTTTCAACATCCGAATTAGAGACAACATTAGGATTATTACTTGTAGGTTCTTTATCAAGTTCCATATTACTAGCTTCTCCTAATTCTTTATGTTTCTTG
Organism: Puccinellia tenuiflora; assembly: GCA_012064385.1. Lineage (NCBI taxonomy): Eukaryota > Viridiplantae > Streptophyta > Magnoliopsida > Poales > Poaceae > Puccinellia > Puccinellia tenuiflora. Next base: position 781,183 of record QRDG01000023.1, read on the forward strand.
TTTTTCTTTTTCTTTTTAGGGGAACTAGTAATATTATTTTCAACCAGTTGAGATTCTTGTTCAATTCTTTTAGGATGTCCCTCAGAATAAAGAGGATCTTGAGTAGAGATACCTCCTCTAGTTAAAACACCACAAGTTTGTTTATTACTTTGTGTAGGAATTCCAGCAAGTAAGTCTTTTTGCACTTTAGTAATTTGTTCAAGTTGAGTTTGGACCATATGAAAATGCTTAACAAGACCTTTGACATCATTAGCAGTTTTCTCCAAGACAGAATGCAAATTTTTAATAACCAGGGTGTTATCATTTAATTGTTCTTGAATTTGCATATTAAAATGAGTTTGTTTAACAATAAAGTTATCAAATTCATCCAAACACTGACTAGGAGGCTTACTATAAGGAATATCATTAACTGTAAAATTATGAAGAGAGTGTACCTCTACCATAGGTGGGTGAGTGGTAGGCTCACATAAAGTTTCAATTGGAGGTAAATTCTTCACATCTTCAGCTCTAATACCTTTTTCCTTAATAGATCTTTTGGCTTCTTGCATATCTTCTGGGTTTAGGAAGAGCACTCCCCTTTTCTTTAGAGTTGGTAATGGAGGAGGTTCAGGAATGCTCCATTCATCATGATTTTTAGCAATCTTAGCCATTAGTTCATCAACTTCATCTACAGTCCTTTTCCTGAAAACACAACCAGCACAGCTATCTAGGTATGTCCTAGATTCAACAGTTAGTCCATTATAAAATATATCAAGGAGTTCATTCTTCGGAATATCATGCCCTGGCCGAGCCCTGAGTAATGATCCGAATCTCCCCCAAGCTTTAGGGAGATGCTCATCCTCCAATTGTCTGAAATTGAAAATTCTCTGCAAAGCCTCATGCTTCATGTGAGCGGGAAAATATTTTGCAAAGAAAACATCAAGCAATTCATGAGGACTTTTTATGGATCCATAAGGTAAAGCATTATACCACACTTTGGCATCATCTTTTAATGAGAAAGGAAATATCTTTACTAAATAGTAACGCTGTATCTTTTTATCATCAGAAAATAGAAGGCTACGTGAAGCTAATTTATTCATGTGTTCTACAACATTGTCATCCTTAGTTCCACAAAAAGGATCAGATTCAACATTACATATGAGTAAAAGATCAACAGAGAAATTAAAATCATCATCTTTAATGCATATGGGAGAGGTAGCAAACTCAGGATCAGGTGTAAAATAATTCTTAACAGCATGCTTTTCAAGCAATTTCCTCAAAGCATCGGGATCTTTAGAAGTAGAACAATCCATATATTGTCTAATAAACTCATCATTAACATCAATGTAGGAATCATCAGGATACCTACTCTCATAATTATATAGATTAGGAGAGCTAACAGGTGTAGTAAGATTTTCATTGAGCATTGTAATTTCTTTAGACCTAGTGACAAGAGATTCTAAAAAAGGGGCCTAAAGAACCAGCATCATCAAGCATAGCAGAAGCATCATCAAATTCATTAGAAGCAGTAGCAGACTCAGAAAGCAAAGCATCAACAGTAGGACGAGCGTTCACAGGTGGTGTAAGAAGTTGACTTAAAACAGTAGGTGAATCAAGAGTAGCTTTAGAGTTCAGAGCAGTACCTTTCCTTGTGGTGGAAGGTAGTATTGGAAACTTAGGATCTCGCTTACCCTTCATGATGAAGAGTAAATTACAGCAGACAAAAAAACTCCCAGGTGAACTTATAAATAGAGCTATGCTCCCCGGCAACGGCGCTAGAAAATAGTCTTGATGACCCACAAGTGTAGGGGATCGCAACAGTCTTCGCGGGTAGTTTGACCCTAATTTATTGATTCGACACAAGGGGAGCCAAAGAATATTTATAAGCCTTAGCAGTTGAGTTGTCAATTCAATCATACCTGAAAAGGATTTTTCTCGAAGCAATTTATCAGTAGTAACAGTGATTTGATGGCAGCAGTAGAATAGTAACAGCGGTAATAAAATAAAGACAGCAATGATGACGATAAAAGTAATGATTGTAAACAGCGGGATTAAAACACCGTAGGCATAGGAACAGATAGACGGGCGTTGCATGAATAAGATAGCTCATGAAATGAACATAACTAAGCATGAAGCAAATAAATATATAAATAGCATCCAAGTATCAAACAGTCATAGGCATGTATTCCTAATTTAGCCGTACGTGCTTACAATAAGAACTTGCACGTCATCTTTTGTCCTGCCATCCGGTTTCAGCCGGGCCAATTAAGAAACAAATGGCAATTAAGGTGTTCCTTTTAATAGAACACCGGATCAAAACATTAACACACAATGAATATATGTAACCCTCCAGTTGCCAACCATTCCCATCGATGTCCCCGTTTCTGTCACTCGGGGTCTCCAGTTCCGGTTGACAACAAGTGCATACAACTAGTAGATAGGATCCAAACAACAATTATACTCATGCAAAGATAAGTGTTCAGATCTGAAAACATGGCACCCAGGCCCAAAGTGACAAGAATTAAGCATAACTAGTTGCACCAACGATGATTAACACAAATAGAGGATACTAGTCATCGTGCCATAACAATTTGGCATCGAATTACATGATCAATCTTATTCAATCCCTTCCATCCCCTTGCCTACAGCAGGGAACTACTCACACATGGAGGGGGACGACATGGATGGTTGATGGAGAGGCGTTGGTGGTGACGATGGCGGCGATCTCCACTCCGGCAGGGTGCCGGAACAGCGATCCTGGACCCCGAATTTAGGCTTCATGATGGCGGCGGAGCTCCGTAAAATTTCTGGAAAAAGTGTTCGGGGGCTCGTCGTTTTAGGTCGAGAGGGAGCTTATAAGCGAAGGGGGATCGCCAAAGGAGGTCCCAGGGGCAGTGGCGCCCCCCTGTCGCGGCCTAGGGGCCACCCGCGGGTGGGGCCCGCCCCTGCTCCTGGGGTGGCCCCCCTTCGGGGTCTTCCGCTTCCGAAGCTTATTCTTCTTCAAAAATCCTTTTTATAATTTTCCGCGAACTTCTAAACCCTGCACAAAAGAAAGACACCAAATGCAATTCTGCTGAAAATAGCGTCAGTTCGGGTTAGTTCCAAACAAATTCATTAATAATCAGAGGCAAAATAATAGCAAAGTGTTTGGAAAAGTAGATACGTTTGCGACGTATCAAGTATTTTGGTTGAGTGTGTGCAGGTCTACGTCTGTTGAAGATTAAGCGCCAGAGATCTTCAACATTCACTTTGTTGTTGATTTCAAGGTCCTACTGGTTCGATAAACCTCGGTTCGTCATCGAGTGAAAACTGTTGCTTGCTACATCTCCGCCTTTGCTTGGGGCACCACCCAACTCTTCATCAGTAGCAATCAGAGCCGCCGGAGGAGCTCGAGGTGGCGCTAGTGTTTCCGCCCCGGTATCTCCCTAGGGGACACGATACGGCAATGAATAGGAGCGTCCCTCCCACGGGACGATAAGTGTAATTATATATAGCTAATCATGTTGAGTTATTAATTTTGCACTTCATTGAGAATATATAGATCCTACGTACACACTCCCTCTATATTGTGGAACGGAGGGAGTAACTCCCTTTGTAAGAGCGCAGAGAGCTTTATGAAAAATGCATGTCTTAATGCAGAAGGTGACTTACATGCCTAGCACGCGGTGCGATCGAGTAGTGTGAACAATAAGATTGCAAGCTAATTAAGATGGAGATCATGTCACCCTCGCGCTTGTAACAATTAATCTCGCCCGACCATCACGTTTTCCCCGGCCCCTTGATCACATTTTCGATATTGATATATGTATCTACGATGACAAGGACGTCATATGTATTTTTCATTTCTCGCGTCACATCCCTGATGGAGATGGAAGTGAAAGCGCCTCCCTCCCACAACGATATGTGTATATATATATCTACATGGAGAAATTTAGACAAATTGGTTCGAGCTACTACTATATTCGTACTCTTACATGCATGGGTGCTGTGTACGGAGGGCTTAGGTAGCTAATTAATGTGGATCCATGTATTTTTGTTTCGTCATGCATACGTCATGGCCTTTTCTTTCTAGTTTTGAAAACTACGAACTGTATATGGATTGTGTTAGTTTGATTGTTTATGGCTTTTTTGGCCAGCTGACTGTCCCTTTCTGTCAACCTCTCACCGTCTGAACGCTTCATCAGGTCAGGATACACATGATCTTGTCCTAGCCCCTAATCTCCCTACCTAGCTTTACTAGGAACAGTATGTCGCTACATCGATCTATCCATGGAACAACTAACTCAACATAAAGCCCATACATACGGAAAATACACATCTGAACATGGAGCATTAAACACGTTCTCAAAAAACATATTTTCAAATGTTACAATAATTCAATAATAAAAATTGTCTCTTTACGGAGGCAAATACAAAGTGATTTTTTTTACAAAACTTTGTGCCACGTGAAAATATTTCAGGGAGATGTACACATAAAATTTTATTTTGAAAATTTAAGACAATCTGAATCGCGGCTTTCTTAGTTGTGTGGGTGGTAAAACAAGCTCCCTGCAGAAGAGAAACTTGACTGGTCTGGCTGAATTAGAGGATTTACTCCTACCTTATTAATTTATACCTTGACTTTTTCCTTTTTTGGGGGAAATGAAGGATGCATGCTAAACAGAGATGTCCTTGAGACACTTGCATGCATCGGGCGCTTTCTCCATCTAGGGCATAGGTCTTGCTGATTCTTGGGTTAACTGATTGTGTCCAAACTGTAAGACAATATGAGACAATATTGAGGGGATACCACAACACACGTTGGGCTCCTGGGGGTTCTCATTATATAGACATCACATGATACAAGTTAGATACAGGTTAGGACTCTATACACATAAGAATACGTTACGTATTCTGACAGCCCCCCTCAATCTCAACCGGCGACAACATGTTGAGATTGCGTTTACACTCCTCAAACATAGGAAGAGGTAAAGGTTTAGTGAATATATCTGCAAGTTGATCCTTAGACGAAATGAACCGGACTTGCAGAAGCTTCTGAGCTACTCTCTCTCGAACAAAGTGAAAGTCAATTTCAATGTGCTTTGTCCGAGCATGGAAGACTGGATTTGATGAAAGATATGTAGCCCCCATGTTATCACACCATAGAACAGGCGGAGATCGCTGTCGAACACCAAGTTCTCTCAACAACGCCTCAATCCAAATAACTTCAGCTGTAACATTAGCAACTGATTTGTATTCTGCCTCTGTACTGGAGCGTGAGATTGTAGCTTGCTTGCGAGCACTCCAAGCAACCAAGTTACCTCCATAGAACACAGCAAAACCCCCCGTGGATCAACGATCATCCACATCACCGGCCCAGTCGGCATCAGAGAAAGCCGAGATAGCAGTAGATGAGGAGGGGCGGAGATGCAAACCATGTCCAATAGTGTGCTTGACAAACCGAAGAATCCGTTTCGCGGCAGCAAGATGATCCTCAGTAGGAGAGTGCAGAAACTGACAGACTCGATTCACAGCAAACGAGATATCAGGCCGAGTCATGGTGAGATATTGTAAGCCACCAACTATACTACGATAATCAGTAGCATCATCAGGTCGAAGTGGTGGACTGTCCGCATGAAAAAGTTTGGTGGTTGCTGACATAGGTGTGACAGCGGTGTTGCACTTGAGCATCCCGGCGCGTTTGAGCAGATCATGAGCATATTTCCGCTGTGTTAAGGTGAGACCAGCAGAAGAACGAGCAACCTCCAAGCCCAAAAAGAAGTGAAGCGGACCAAGATCTTTAACTGCAAATTCCTGTCTAAGACCAAGCACCAAATGATCAATGGCAGAGTCGGCTGAGCTGAGCACAATGATATCATCGACATACACCAGGAGATAGATGGTCATATTCGGCCGGTGCAGAATAAACAGGGACGTGTCAGCATTAGACGGTGCAAAACCTTGCTGACGCAGAACAGCCCCAAGGCGAGCATGCCAAGCACGTGGGGCCTGCTTCAAGCCATATAGAGCTTTATCCAGGCGACAAAGATGATGAGGACGCTGAGGATCTTCAAAACCAGGCGGTTGACGCATAAAGACTTCCTCGTCGAGAATACCGTTGAGGAAGGCGTTCTGAATATCCAACTGATGAAGAAACCAGCCACGGGAAACAGCAAGAGAGAGCAACAGACGAATAGTCGTCGGCTTAACCACGGGGCTGAATGTATCATCATAATCCAGACCTTGGCGCTGTTTGAATCCCTTAGCTACAAGCCGTGCTTTATACCGCTCAATATTTCCATTGGCATGACGCTTCACTTTGAAGATCCACTTTGAATCAATTATGTTGACACCAGGTTTGGAGGGAACAAGACGCCAAGTGTTATTCTTGATCAAGGCATCAAACTCCTGTTCCATAGCCGCACGCCAGTGCGGGACACCAAGAGCAGCATGGAAGTGTCTTGGTTCAGAGGACGGATCAGCTGCAACATCAGCAAAACAAGCAGCCATCCAAGCAACCGTGCCATCAGACCATTGTTTAGGCTGACGGATGCCACGCTGTAGACGAGTGACTGGTCGCGACGGAGCAGGAGATGCAGGAGCAGCCTCAGCCTCAGGAGTAGACGGAGGAGACACGGACGGTCCTGCGTGGCAGAAGAATCGGCGGCGGCAGGCTGCCGAGGTGCAGCGGCAGGCTGCCGTGGAGCCACGGCAGGCTGCTGTGGTGTCGCGGCAGAGGATCCTGGTGCGGGCTCGTACGTCAGCAGGAGCGGGGCAGGCTGGCGGTCCATTGGACCGGGTGCAGGAGCCGAGCGCTGGGACGGCGTCTGCATGAGATCGACGTCTGGCGATGCGGACGAGCCAGCAGGCGCAGGCGATGAAGTATTCGGACTCGTCGAGGGCGAGGACGATGGAGGGTTGGTGAGCAACTCAAGACGAGCACCACGACCGGTACCTGCACCATGGTTAGGGAGCAAAACAGGAGCATGCGCAATATCTGCAAATTGATCAAGCTCAGTAGGTAAAGAGGATGACAATGGCACAGAGGTGGATGATGAAGTGGTCAAAAAAGGGAAAACATTCTCATCAAAGACAACGTCACGGCTGATATAGACCCTATTGCTAGAGACATGGAGACACTTGTACCCTTTATGTAACGGACTGTAGCCTAGGAACACACATTGTTTGGAGCGAAACTCGAGTTTGTGTTTATTATAAGGGCGAAGATTTGGCCAACATGCGCAACCAAAGACTTTAAAGAAAGTATAATCCGGAACTTCACCCAATAACCGCTCAAGAGGTGTTTGCATATTGATAACTCGTGTTGGCATGCGATTTATGAGAAAACAGGCAGTAACAAAAGCATCACTCCAATAGCAAAACGGGAGAGAGGCATGTGCAAGAAGAGTAACGCCTGTTTCAACAATATGGCGGTGCTTGCGCTCAGCACTTCCGTTTTGTTGATGGGTGTGAGGACAAGACACACGGTGAGTAATACCAAGCTGCTGAAAGAAGGCATTCAACTTAATATACTCCCCCCCCCCCCAATCAGATTGAACATATTTTATTTTGTGACCAAGAAGACGCTCAACATGAGCCTGAAACTGCCGAAACACCTCAAACACATCATTTTTTCGTTTAATCAAATAAAGCCATGTAAAACGACTATAAGCATCCAAAAAACTGACATAGTATGAATGACCACTAACAGATGTCTGAGCAGGACCCCATACATCAGAATAAATAAGCTCAAGAGGAGCAGTCGTTACATGATGGGAAATAGAAAATGGTAATTGACGACTTTTGCCGTGTTGACAGGCATCACACACTGACGCTAATTTATTGGACTCTGATGGAAGATGATGGCGATGGAGCACATGTTGCACAACCTGCGTAGCCGGGTGGCCTAAACGAGCGTGCCACTGGGAAGACGAAGCTTTAAAAGCGCTGAATGCTTGTTTGAGTAATGGAGCGGTGGGTGGAGCGTCGAGAGCATAAAGACCACCACGAACGCGCCCTCTAAGCAGAATGGCCCCCGTAAGTAGGTCCTTTACAAAAACACTATTAGGATGGAACTCAATGGAAACGCGATTATCATAAGTAAATCGACGAACCGACAGAAGATTTTTAGTGACAGTAGGGACATGTAAGACATTACGAAGATGGAGATGCCTAGATGAAGAAGTGGGAATTAGAGCTTGACCAACATGAGAAATACGCATACCTTCCCCGTTGGCGGTGTGGACGTGCTCCGATCCCTGATAAGCCTCCTTCATGTGCAGCTTCTCCAGTTGATTGGTGAGGTGGTCCGTAGCACCGGTGTCGGGATACCAGGTTGGATCCACCGGCAGGGTTGATGTATGACCCTGGTAGGCGGCATTAGCCTGTGGCCCATGGTAGGGGGCATTGGCTTCTGCAAGCTGGCGGTCGAGGAAACGGCCGTCGTTGCCCACACCGAGGAAGGCCTTCTGAAACCGCTTGAAGCAGCAGGCAGCGAGGTGCCCGACCTCATCGCAGAGCTGGCAGTGAGGCCGCGGGCCATTGCCGCGGCCATAGGGTGGAGCAGCACCACCAGCGCCTCCTGGAACAGAGGGCCGAGCGCCCGCCCCCGACCCAGACGGCGGACGGTAGGACGACGGTGGTGGAGAAGGCGCTGCAGAGCGAGGGGGCTTGTACCCGCCCGTCTTGGCGGCGTTGGCGGAGTGGACACCTCCAACCAGATTGGAACGGCGCCCCTCCTTGCGCTGCTCGGTAGACACCAGGCGCACGTACAGATCATGCGCAGGCATCGGGGTTTCGCGATCACGAACAACCTCGGCCAGCGAGTCGTACTCCTCATCAAGACCATTGAGCACGGCGGAGACAAACTCCTCGGGACGGAGGGGCTGGCCGATCGATGCGAGGGTATCGGTGATCGTCTTCACCTTGTTATAGTAGACCGACATCGGCTGGTTCAGCTTGTGGGTATCACGAAGCTGATCACGCAGTTGTGTAGATCGCGCCGAGGACTGAGCGGCGAAGCTGTTCTCGATGGTGATCCACGCCTCCCGCGAGGTTTTGGCAAACATGATCATGCTGCCGACCTCGATGGACGCGGACGAGAGGAAGGCGTTGAGGATAGCCTGATCTTGCTGAACCCAGGCCGCATAGTCCGGATTGATGACACGGCCGGCAGGAGCAGTGTCCGTCGCGGCGACGACGACGTGAGACTCGGGGCACGGGACGGTGCCCTCGACATAGCCATGGAGCAAGTGGCTCTGGAGTTGAGACACGACCTGCGCACGCCAAAACAGATGGTTGGCGGAGGAGAGCTTGACGGTGATCTTGTCGCCGAAGTGAATTGGCGATGGAGCGGAAGACGTCACGCCGGCGACGATTGACTGCGCCGACGAGGGGAGGAGAGCAGCGAGGGCGGAGGTGGTGGATGCGGCGGAAGAACCCATGGCGGCGGCAGCGGCGATCTAGGCGGCGGCGGCGGCGGCTAGGGTTGAGGACCGAAGTCTGGCTGATACCATGTAAGACAATATGAGACAATATTGAGGGGATACCACAACACACGTTGGGCTCCTGGGGTTCTCATTATATAGACATCACATGATACAAGTTAGATACAGGTTAGGACTCTATACACATAAGAATACGTTACGTATTCTGACACAAACAACTGTGGAGCTTCTATTTTTTCCATATATAGCAAGCCTTCTATTTTTGCATATATAGCGAGCCTTCTATTTTTTCAACACCCATGTGGATCTTCCATATGTATCTGCATGGGTACATGACAATGAAAATGATTTTTGATGATTTTTTATAACAACTTATCATAAACTTATAGCTCAAAATTTAATTATTTTCGATAAATTGGCTGAAATTTATTTAAATGTCGGGCCGTCCTATAGTGGTAGCCCCCGTGTGACTTTTCTTGTTTCTCCGGGACCCGAACTCATTCAGATCAGGAGGAAGTAACCTCTCTAGACCATAAGCCGCAGGGATCAACTGCATTGTCGGCTTCACCTGCCTAGCCACACTCTGTCGCGCTCCCGGCGCCGCAATGGTTAGTGCCTCCGCTACTAAGCCTCTCGCAGCCACCGCTGTACCCCCAAAACATCCGAGAGACCGAAGCAGCGACTAAAGATGGCTCTACTCGGGCCGTCCATGGAGTGGGCTGAACCCGACGACGAGGAGGGAGGGAAGAGACGAGGAAAAATCTGCAAAGGCTAGGATTTCTGCCACTTGCCCCGGAGAGCGATACGGGGACAAATCGAAAAGACCGCAATCGGTCAAATTTTGGCGTCGTGAGCTATCGCTTTGGTTGCTTAATGCGTTTGGTGCTTCTCTTGGACCATTGTCCAGGGTTTGCACTCTTAACTAACTCGGTAGCCTGCCCTAACAACAAAAGCAGCTAGTTAGGCATATTCAGTTGTATTGGAATATTCATATATACACAAATCTTCAGTTGCGCTTGGAGAGTATTGGTGAAAGAACCTGCAGAGTACACTACCTGGAACAATAAATACATTAATTATATATAGTGATGCAATAATAATCATACACGTAGACTGAGAAATTAATAAGCTAGCTTGCCATATGTCTCTGTCAGAAATCAAACTACGATGTACACAGATATATTATGCAAGTGTTCAGTTATTCTGATAAGAAAAATGTCTTGGAGTAGTATTTCTATATCAAGAAAAGTAGTGGTAGAGACCATTTTTGTGGTAGACAACTAGGCACGCATGGTGCTTCCCGTGTGTAAGTGATGAAGACTTTGCTAGGTTAATTCTGGAATCCGGATAGGAAACACGTGTACATAACAAAAGGCCAGACAGAAGAGAAACAAATGGACCGATGATCGACATATATAAACGGAGAAGAGATCGACGTTCTTGTATTGGGGTCAGTCACTGGATCGAACACAGGTAGCTAGGTAGCCTTTTTCTCACTCGAGAGCGCTTGATCGACTCGGTTTAGCCACTCCTATGATGAACGTGAGGTCGTGCATCCAAATCCAAGGTCTACGCGGGGTTGAATTAATCGATCCACGCTGAAATGGACTGCCGAGTGACAGAAAGATACAAGATTTTCGATTTCTTTGGCTTAGAATTACACGGTTATCGGACGGGATCTTGCCCGATGCTGACGCGGTGAGTCGCAAAGTGTGAGTGTTGGAAAAGTAAACCGCAGGCATATATTGCGAGGACGGAATCTGCTCATCTATCGACATCCATCTGAAAACAAATCCGGGTCAGGTCGGAGCATAGCACAATTGACAATATGTGCGTACCAACACAGTTTAATTGCTAACCTGCCGTTCACATACTCCATCGACAGTTAGTGCTGCTAAGAGATGCTAGATTGTTAGCTCATTATAAAAGGGAGGGTTGCATGCCGAGAGGAGAGACTATATAGAGAAGCACATAGGTAGCTAGCTATTCAGAATTTCATATATATTGGCATGCCATTCCAATAACCAGCTGCAGCCACCTGTTTGCTTCGTCGATCCATCTCGGCAATTAAGCTTAGCTATCTAGCCTAGTCAGGATCGATGGCTGCTCAGCAGCAGCAGCAGCAGCAGCCGGAGCAGCAGAGTGGTGGCGACGAGATGTTGGAGGCGGAGTGCGCGCTGGACATGCCGGCGGCGGTGCAGCGGCAGGACTCGCTGTACCGGGACGCCTCCAGGGCTGGCGGCGGCAGCCACCACGGGCAGGAGCGGTGGGGCAAGACGCTGCGCCTGGCGTTCCAGTGCTGCGGCGTGCTCTACGGCGACATCGGCACCTCGCCGCTGTACGTCTACTCCAGCACCTTCACCGCCGGCGTCCGTCACACCGACGACCTCCTGGGCGTCCTCTCCCTCATCATCTACAGCTTCATCCTCTTCACCATGGTCAAGTACGTCTACATCGCGCTCCGCGCCAACGACGACGGAGACGGTAATTCGATCATCATCGTCGTTTCTGCTTCTTGTAGTTCACGCGCGTGCATCGTCTGCGGTTGACCGATCATCTTTCTAGCTAGCTTAGCTACCTACTAATTAAACGAAGTTAATTTGATTGCATGACGTGTTACCTAGCTAATGCCACACCTGCATGCAACCCTTGACACAGTATTTTTGCCAAGCTTTAGCCAGCAACCCAACCAATGCTCAATTTGGACATTTTCCCACTGGATTGAGCCAATAATCCATCAGTATAGGGTATAGCTAGGTAGCTACTTTTGTCTGTAATTTGATCATCGGCTCGCACCTCGATCGCAATACATGACATGGCATGGAATAATGACGGGTGCAGGCGGCACGTTCGCGCTCTACTCGCTCATCTCGCGGCACGCCAAGGTGAGCCTGGTGCCGAACGCTCAGGCGGAGGACGACGAGCTGCGCGTCCTGGAGCAGATGGAGCAGGACGACCCCAAGTCGTTCAGCCGGCGGCGCGGCCTTGCCACGCTGCAGCTGGCCTCGCCGGCGGTGCAGCGCGCGCAGCGGGTGAAGGAGCTCCTGGAGACGAGCAAGCCCGTGCGGGTGTCGCTGTTCCTGCTCACCATCCTCGCCACGGCGATGGTGATCAGCGACGCCTGCCTCACCCCGGCCATCTCCGTGCTGTCCGCCGTCGGAGGGCTCAAGGAGAAGGCGCCACACCTCACCACAGGTACGTACGTGTATAAAATTTCAGTCTGTCTACCTCGTACTTACGTACATACTACTGTATCCAGCTTAGCTACGTACTGTGCAGCATATATGTGTGAACACATCACAACTAATTAACACGAGAAGATTAGTGTAGCGTGGCGTGATTTAGATGCAACTAACATAAATCAAGGCAGATTAATTGAGGCAAGAAAGCAACGTCGATCGATCGATCGATCTCTATCGTTTCTTTTTCCGATCTAGGTCACTTGTATTCCATGTATAGTTAAGTGAAGGGATGACTTTGTGAATGGCGGCGTCGCCATCCAGCAGTTATCGGTCGGTGTAGTGCGTGGTGTCGTCGTGGTGCTTCGCCAGTATCCACACGTACAACCATCCATAGAGATGTCTGTTTGCGTATGAACTCCTTAACTCCAAATGCGTGACACGTACGGTGCACACAAAACTGTACTAGGATGGATGGATAGCGAACATCTACTGTTCAGACTCCATCTCTTGTGTTCAGACTCCAGATGGGTATACAGACCTGAACATAATGTTCATCGAGCTAGTGCTACCACACATGTGAGTTCTCCAAGTGGATCGTTAGGCGCCGATCGACATCGTCTTCTCCGGGCAATGATCGATCATGCATGTTACCCTCCCATCCGAACATTTTAATCGTGCTTGTTGATCCAGAGATGCATGTGTATAGGTACCTGAAATCGGTGTGCCTGACTGTATCTCTCGCCGGCCAACGGTTGTTTTCACGATAGATAGGCTGTCGCTCTCGGCAACATCAAAAGCAACAGTGAACTGTATCTCTGTCAATTCTTAGCACTTAACAGCATCAGCAATGTAAAACCTCTGAAACACGCACTCTCAATTATTGCAACCTCAATTAACACTCCCCAGCAATTAATAGATGTCAGATTGGTCGTAGCTTGTAATTCAATCAGCATACCCCCTCAGCCGCAAAATGCGAGATATGTTTGAGTTTTTTCATGTATAACAAAGCACAACTCTGATTATGATTTTTATTTGTAATATATATACGAAATTAGTATAAATATATTACCTAAAAGTTTTTGCAAAACAAATACAACGAAACTATTTACGCAAGAACAATCCATATTTTTGTTTCAATACATTAGTGGTTAAACTAGAGTGGAAAAATGGCCCCCGAGCTACACGGAGCTCGTTTTTGAAAAATTCAAAAATATCATTTGAAAGTTTCAAAAAAAAGTCAGGAAACAATAATGGATATAGATAATGATGAAATCTATATGTGTCCAAAAAAACAATCCAAAAACCTTTGTATTTTATTAGGCTGAAAAAAATGGTAAATGGGTGGATCCGGGTGCGGTGAATCCAGGTGCGGTGAACACTGCACATTTTCAAAACATGAAAATTTTATTAGATTTGTCATTTTTGTGTAGCCTAAAATATAGCTAAATTCGAATTGAGATTTTGCAAGATGGTAGACTTCAGTGTTATCTACACCTAGAATTTTTATCTCAATTTTTTGAAACTTTCATATGAAATTTTTTATTTTAAAAAATAGCCACAAGTGGTTTCTGTTAAAGTCATGCCAACCAGCATCCAAAATAATGCGTGACTTACATATTGGGACGGCCGTAGTATATACAATCTATCCGAAAAGTCACTTTGAATCCTGAGTTCTATTGATCCTTTATTTGTAAATTCAAAAATTATAGTTACAAGTTTTCAAAAGGTTGATTTTTTTATGTAGTCTATAATGCATTCTACAAGCATGCCAAAACAAGATTTGAAATTCTTTGTATCATGGGATACAAAAGATGACAAAATCTTGTACTACCTCCGGACGGAAATAATTGGCGCGGAGATTAGCTAGGAGTAATACTAACATACTGAATGGGCTGCGTAAATTAATTCCAACCGGAGGGAGTATATTTTGGAGATTTGAAAGTGTGGACACTCAGATTCACACATTTGTCATTTTTGTTTAGCTTAGAATATAAAATATTCAAACTGATATTTTGCACGTTTGTGAGATACATCAGAAAACATGCATGATTTTCTTCATACTTTTCAAACCGCGTAAATATTATGTTTTAATTTGGTAAATAAAGGGATAAATGTGCTCGGGAGTCAGAAATCTCCGCTCAAAATGTTTCATCGGCATGCATCTAACACTAGAAGTGTACATGGAGTGATAGAAAGCACACCTATTCAAGCCTCGTGCATATGCATATGCGGATGGATTTTTTTTATCGGTTTTGCTAGTTGACGGAGAATTTGATTCAATGTTCAGGTTTTTGCAAGAGTTCGTAAATTTATGAACACTCAGACAAATTGTATGAAGTTTCTAATTCTATATGAATAATTATCACAACATGATTTTTTTTTCAAATCTCTATGAAGAACGATAACGGTAGGAAAATGTTTCATCAACATGCATGCGTCCACACAAAAAGACTACACAACAAATGTGTCAAAGGCTTGTATGCAACAATTAATTCAGGCCTCATGCATGATGCAAGCATGCACATTGCACATGCAGATAAAAAAAAATCTTGCAAATAACTAAAAAAAAACACGAAGGGTAGCATTCAACTAACAAGAAACACTGCAGTGAAACTGATCGATAAATGTCTCATGCATGCAGACCAAATCGTGTGGATCACGGTGGCCATCCTGGTGGCGCTGTTCGCGGTGCAGCGCTTCGGCACGGACAAGGTGGGCTACTTCTTCGCGCCGGTGGTCATCCTGTGGCTGCTCCTCATCGGCGGCGTCGGCGTGTACAACCTGGTGAAGCACGACATCGGCGTCCTGCGGGCGTTCAACCCAAAGTACATCGCCGACTACTTCCGGCGCAACAAGAAGGACGCGTGGGTGTCCCTGGGCGGCATCCTCCTCTGCTTCACCGGCACGGAGGCGCTCTTCGCCGACCTCGGCTACTTCAGCATCCGCTCCATCCAGCTCAGCTTCGGCTTCGGCCTCGTCCCCTCCGTGCTCCTCGCCTACGCCGGCCAGGCCGCGTTCCTCCGCAAGTACCCGGAGGAGGTGGCCAACACGTTCTACAGGTCCACCCCGGCGGTCCTCTTCTGGCCCACCTTCGTGCTCGCCATCGCCGCCTCCATCATCGGCAGCCAGGCCATGATCTCCTGCGCCTTCGCCACCATCTCGCACTCCCAGGCGCTGGGCTGCTTCCCGCGCGTCAAGATCCTGCACACCTCCAAGCAGTACCAGGGCCAGCTCTACATCCCGGAGATCAACTTCCTGCTGGGGTTCGTGGCGTGCGTGGTCACCGTGGCGTTCAAGACCACGGTGGTGATCGGCGAGGCGCACGGCATCTGCGTCGTCCTCGTGATGCTCATCACCACGCTGCTCCTCACCGTGGTGATGCTCCTGGTGTGGAAGGTGAACGCGTGGTGGGTGGCGCTCTTCTTCTGCGTGTTCATGGCGTCCGAGTCCGTGTACCTCTCCTCGGTGCTCTACAAGTTCCTGCACGGCGGGTACATCCCCGTGGCCATGTCGGCGGTGCTCATGGCGGTCATGGTGGTGTGGCACTACGTGCACGTGAAGCGGTACGGGTACGAGCTGGAGCGCACGGTGTCGGCGGACAAGGTGCGGGAGCTGCTGGACGGGCGGGACCTGCGCAAGGTGCCCGGCGTGGGGCTCTTCTACACGGACCTGGTGCAGGGGATCCCGCCCGTGTTCCCGCACCTGATCGAGAAGATCCCGTCCATCCACGCCGTGCTGCTCTTCGTCTCCGTCAAGCACCTCCCCGTCCCGCACGTCGACATGTCGGAGCGGTTCCTGTTCCGGCAGGTGGAGCCGAAAGAGCACAAGCTGTACCGGTGCGTGGCGAGGTACGGGTACCGTGACCCGCTGGAGGAGGCCAAGGACTTTGTGGCCAACCTGGTGGAGAGGCTCCAGTACTACATCCGCGACGTGAACCTGTACGGCGTGGACGTGGACGCCAAGGTGAGCTACCCGAGCTCGCGCTGCGAAAGCATGGCCAGGCAGCCGTCGACACGCGCCGCCACCGCCATGACGATGCAGATGTACTCGGCGTCCTACAAGGAGAGCCTCGCGCTCGGAAGGGCGAGGTCGTCGTCGGCCACCGGGCGGATGATGCAGCTGGGCATGATGAACATGAACCCGTCGGCGTCCTACACAGAGAGGCAGCAGCAGGACGGGCGGGGCCGGTCCATCTACGCGGAGGATATGATGATGACGCCGGCGGAGTCGTTCTCGGAGCTGGCGTACTATCCGTCGGGGCGGTACGCGGCGAGCAGCCAGCAGCTGTTCCAGGCGGCGAAGATGAGCCTGGAGGAGATGGCCAAGATCGAGGAGGAGCAGAGGTACATCGAGAGGGAGGTGGAGAAGGGGGTGGTGTACATCATGGGGGAGAACGAGGTGGTGGCGCGCCCCCACTCCTCGCTGCTCAACAAGGTCGTCGTCAACTACGTCTACGCGTTCCTCAGGAAGAACTGCAGGCAGGGGGATAAGGTGCTCTCCATCCCGAGGAGCCATCTGCTCAAGGTCGGGATGTCCTACGAGATCTAGCAGCGGCCTACCTCACAATCTCTCACTGACGCGACGCGCCTCTCCATGGCGGATGTCGATCATGATTCGGAGCTCGATCGGTCGCGCGTGTTTGCAGTTAGTGTAAATTAGCATGAATATGCATGATCGGCCGATGCATCTTTCATGGCGCCGCTTGCATATGTGGAACGATCGAATTGATGCATGATCGATCGGTCGATGCAAGTAGTATTGTAGTATATTACTACTAATAGGTCGTACTTGTAGCATCCGTATATTGTACAACTCCGTCATTCTAGTTGATGTAATTCTTCTTCCTTCACTAGTGGAAAAAAGGCCTCTAGCTAGTCCCAGTTGGGAAGGGCCTCCAGTCCCGATTCACCCTCCACGTGGGCACGGCCGATCGCTCAGACGGGAGTACCTTTAGTCCCGGTTCGTGTTACCAGCCGGGACTACATGTCTGTGTTTTTTATTTTTTTTATTTAGTTATTTTTCAGGGTTCAGGGAGGGTGGGTTTAGGATTTTGCATTTTTAATTCAATTATTTTGTGTTTTCCATTCAATTATTTTTCATTTCAAACAAATTTCCGTATACATATTCTACGCTACTACATACTGTACACCTCGATGCATATATAGTATAATTTCTCTTTCAAGCATATATATACAATTCCTCGTAGGCGGTCCGTTGGTAGGAGACGACATATATACAATTTTGGAATACAATTGTTACGTTTGCGAGATCATTAAATTACATGGAGGCATTAACGGAAATGGTATTCTCCGGTTGGTGATATGACGTCCTCAAGAAAAAATGCCGCCAATTCCTCTTGAATTTCTCGTAGGCAAAGAAAATGAATAAATGAGTTATTAATTACTTGATATTAGGAAATTAACGAAAGAGGCAGATATAGTGCGATAATGATTGAAATTACCTTTGGAGTATTTGAATCACATTGTCGTATTTTTGAAGCTCTTTATCTAATGAGTCCATGACTTCAACTACTCCATCGTCAACTCTAATGATTAGCAGATTCCAGTGGAAGTTGCACGTTTATATACACAGGCATGCATAACTCATTAATTACACTTAATTAACATCGAGTAAGTAAAATAGAATGTGTAGAAGAAAGTAACACTCACTCCTGATTGTAAGAAAATAGTATTCTGTTTTGGTATTTTGTTTCACTAAAAACCTTAGCAAGTTACCCTCTGTCTCCTCGGGTTTCATTGCTATCGTAACACAATGAACGATATATGGGTCAACGAACCCAACGTCATAGATTCTGTCTTTTTTGCATTCGAGAATCTTCATTCTGCATAATAGCATTGAAAAGAATACAGTGAGGATAATTACAGGCAATGAACGAGCTGAGCTAGCTGGAGACTTATAAATTAAAGAAATAAATCACTTACAGACAATAGCAACTGACGATAGATTTGTCGAGGGCGTCTTGATTGAATAACTGAAACAATTCTGAAAGTCAATACTTATCTCGTTGTCGAGGAAATAATGCTCTTTCTTATATTTCGCCATGAGCATGATTCGATCTTCCTTTATGACTTGCAT
This sequence comes from Puccinellia tenuiflora, assembly GCA_012064385.1. Lineage (NCBI taxonomy): Eukaryota > Viridiplantae > Streptophyta > Magnoliopsida > Poales > Poaceae > Puccinellia > Puccinellia tenuiflora. Next base: position 799,865 of record QRDG01000023.1, read on the forward strand.
GTACCACTGATGCATATAAAATGCATACATGAACTTTGCATTATAATACTTATATTCCATTCATATTTGCATCATATAAGGGGTATATTACTGTTATTTAATGATTTTTGGTAATTAATAATGATTTCCCCTTTTTATAGAATTAATCCTGCGCAGGCAGAAAACCCCTATTTTTTCCTTATTTATTTCAGGGCCTTAACGACGTCATAATGAGCTGCAAATTTACGGGGATTATTATTTTGGAAGGAGGAAGACCTAGGAGCGAAGGAAGCAAGAAAACGGAGGCCGGAGGGCAAAAGAGGGTGCCCCACACGGCCCCTGTACCTGGCCGTGTGGGCCCACCTCTTTTGGCCCTCGTGGCCCCGTTTGCGTCGATCCTTCTTCCCGAAGCTTCCTCGTGACCTAAAAACGACTATAAAAATAGTCCCCCGACGTTTTCCAGGAGGATGCGGCGGAGAAACACAAAACCAGAAATTGAGAGACAGAACGCTGCCATCGGAGAAGATCGGAGGGGGGGGAAACGCCGCCGGAATCACCTCCGGAGGTCTTCTCCATCCCCCCTCCGGAGTCTCCATCAACACCACCGCCAAGACCAGCACCATCTCCATCACCATCTTCGTGATCCACTTCATCCCCCTCATAGTTTGAGATTGTTCGAACCCTAGCTATTGTCTAAGTACTATTCTACATGTTTGTGAATTGCTACTTGTCATTGTTTTCTGGGGAGATCATAGTTCCAGATTGTGTTGTATCACTTGTACCACTGAATCATATCATGTCTTGGCGTTGTGAGTAGTTCTCTCATGTTCCTGGGGGTATAGGATGAATTGGCAATGATTTTTATATAACATGTGTTGGTATTTTGTCTAGTTTTTATCTTTCATGTAATTCTATGATGGTGTTGTGCGAACGTCGACTGCATATCACTTCACCTTTATGGGCTCATAGGAGAACACCGTAGTGTAATGGAATGAGGAAGACTTGGGAGCACACGTAAACCCAAGACCGAATCATGAAGTTACTTTATGGGGTATTAGTATCGGGGACCTTAAAGATTAATGCTATGGTGGGACTTTATGTCTTAATAACTCTTGTGCGGTCATTTACTTGGCCACATCATCCATCATAAGGGGTTTAGTTTATTTATTTAACTACACCTAATTATGGCTCCGTCCAAAGAAGATTAAAACTTGACAAAATGTTCACCTTGTTGTTCTAGAAATATTTATGCCATGAAGTCTAGGTAGCCCTTGGGAACTCTCTCCACCTATAAGAAACACACACTTGAGCTTGTCCTCTTGCTGCATAGAGGATTGGGCTTTCTCTCTTTGAGAGCTTTCACTTGTCATATTGCATTCTCAGCATTTTACTTTATTGCAAACTCTACACCAAAAACCCAAAAACACTTGCATCATTTAATAATTTTGTTTGTCTAGTGCATAGATAATAAGAGTAGTGACGCTCTTATTTGAGAGGATAAATACTTATACCTTCTACTCCTCGTGGGATCGATACTATACTTACACATCGAAGACTTCAACGATCCGCTATACTTGTGGGTATCAAGACGTTTTCTAGCGCCGTTGCCGGGGATGTGTAGCGCTTAAGTTTTTATTATTGTTTGCACTAGATATTTATTTTCAGTTTTGCATATACTCTAGTTTATTTTCAGTTTTGCATTTAGTTTAGTTTTACTTTCAGTTTTGCATTTATCAAAAACCCAAAAAAAAATTAGAAAATGAAAAATACCAAAAAAAACTCGTATTATGGGCATAAGTATGGATATAAATGATGCTTTGTTTAGACACTTGAATGCTGCTAAGATTGCCAAGGAATATAGAGAATCAAAGGAAGGGAAAATACTAAAAGGTTTCATGATGGAATTAAATTATATTGCTGAGAAGTTGCTTTTACACCATGATGTAACTTGTATTTTTTGCTCTGAACAAGAAGATAAACATTTTGAATTTCAATGTAGGTTCCATGAAGAATGTGTTATTGCATCTTACCATACTGGTGATTATGCTTATTTAGGAATGAAACAAGTAGAGCGAGTTGGATGAGGAGTAAAAAGAATCCTAAGAAGGTTTTCACAACTCATTTTTATGTTATAAATAATTTTCAACTAGACTCGACATCGACCAATAGAAAGGGTTTCCTATAGGCAGTCCTGCTCTGATATCAACTTGTGGCGCCCCGACCCTAGAACTATGCAATGAAGCTTTGTGCAACCGGTCAAACTACACAATCGAAGGTTACTGGGTGTACCAATCCCAGGCCAAAACCTTTGGCAGGCGTGCTCGGAATGGATCATCGGCACACAACAGTTCGATCATGCCATAAGCTCAGACATAGCTATCATGTATAGTAGAGAGATCAAGACTTGTGGAACAACTGGCACATCACAGACTCTACGACACAAATATTCATATAGCAACTCATATATGAGAAAGATACAAATATTACACACAAAAGGTCACAGACCCAATAATTCATCATGCGGAAGCGAAGTAGTGTTGTCTAGTACAACAAGATCCAAATATAGGGCCTAAGAGGCCTACACATAAGTAAACCCAGCCAGCTTGTTCCACGGTCGCAAGCTGCCACCTGGGAACCCTGAACTACTCGTCGACGTCCACGAAGAACCCACCTGTGTGCTCGGTGTCGTCCTCCTCTGAAACAAATTAATAAAGGCAGCAAAGAGAGACTGAGTACGACGTACTCGTAAGTTTAGTAGGGCGATATAGGCCCAATGCTGACGGAGGCTCTAATGCTGTATAATGTAGCTAATTTGCATAAAGCTAGCTTTCCGTTTTTAAAAGACATAAAGACCCATGGCATCGACTACTCAGAATATTTTCATAAAAGGGGTAAGAGAGTAAACATTCTCCTTTGGTTCTCATCAAACCATTAGTAACCAGAAACATCTCATCTCCACCAAGGCACTCCCTCGAATCATCCTCGAGGAAATGAACCTTTTAAACACACGTTGAGTTCCAACCTTTAGCTGCCAAGTTTTAATTAATTAGGTTATACTTTTCTATGAGCTAATCCGCCTTTCCCAAGAGTTTGTCCATAACCGTGGACACGGCTTTTCGAAAAGATTTACCCTGCAGGGGTGTACTAATTTACCCATTGGTACCGTCCGGCTCACCTAATTGGCCCTTTTCCGGGAAAGGCCAGCGAGTGGGCGCGGTTAAACCTTTACCTCGCATGAGACAATCCAAGAGTCATCTGTGGCGACAGGACAAGTTTACCCAGCCTATTTCAGCCCCTGCCCCATCACCACGTCCTAAACACCACCATCCTCATCATTTCTTTTTCCGCTCACACACACGCGCAAATGGAAATAGCAAACTAGAGTACCCTTGGATACGCCCGCACAAGTTATTCAGTTAGTAAGGAGCCCATACTCCCACCAATGGCAGCATGCTCGGTTCTTGGTTCTAGCTAAAAGCACTCTCAGCCTAGGCGGCAAGAATGAGGAAAAACACCATCCCCGACGGCAACTCATCCAAGCCTTTTAGCATTTTAATTATGTACCAACAGTAACCACCATGTCCGAACATTCCATCAACATCATAATAATGGAATTAAATCACCGGAAAAAATATAACATTTGACTAAGCATGGCTAAGCATAGCTAAGCATATAGATACCACAATTATAACTTATCTCAGGCCAACACATCAACCCTATGGTTCATAGGTAGGGATACATGTATTGGCTCGGGGAAAAACATGCATTCATAGGATACTCTAGTATTGACCAAAATTGACATTGGAATCGAATGCAATATTATAGTGGATAAAATAAGTTTATAAAACAATAGGATTCTAGATGCCAAGAAGGTTAGGTTATCTCTTGCCTTGCTGCCGGGGCGTGTAGTACGGCTCGTCGGGGTAGATAGGGTTAACCTCCACTCCGGAATCTATCGATACCCAAGCAAGAATAGAAGAACAAATGAATCACACGAAGACAAGGTGCAATGCACAATCACATGATGACATGACAAGATTATGCAAAGATATCATCATATAATTTTAAATAGCAAAATTAAATGGAGAGCCAAATAATTAGTGCAATTATTTGGAAACAACCCCATATTTAACTTAATGACCACATTGTTCATACTTTTATTAATTTACTCAAAGTGGTTTAAATATGCATGAACATGACATGAATGGATAGGGTTTGTTCTTCCGATCATTTTGGTATCTTATTTGTAAATTTTTAAATATCGATGATTAATTAGTGAATTAAATAATTAATTGAATTTAATTCGTTTAATCATTTAAAGAATAACATCAAATAAATATTTGTGATCATGATGTGATTTTAGCATGGTTTGCTAGCATTTGAAGTGCTGATCATTTTGATATTTTATTCATACTTTTTGGTTAACTATTTCTCAAGTTATGAATTTTTCCAAATTAGGTATTATTTATACCATTTTAGGAATTCTTAAATAAACCGCAAGAATATAATTTCAAAAGACTATTACAATGATCCTATCCTGTAGAGTTTGTTTTTCTGAACAATTTGATATTTGATTTGTCGAATTTGAAGCAGTATTCAAATAGTTATTAATTATTTAAATTTGTTTATTTTCCAAAAAGGGAAAAGTATTTCCAGACAGGCCGGCCTTGTGCCGGCTAGGCCGGGCTGCAGGCCGGGCACCAGCCCGAAGGCATCGGCCTTTGGCCGGCCCAGGCTGGGCTAGGAGGCCGCGGGGGTGGCCGAAGCGGCCGACCTCGTGCCGGCCCAAGCCGAGGCCAGGCCGGGCAAGCGGCACGAGCTACGGTCAACGCCACGACCGGCGTGGCCGACACGGTGACCACGCGTGGCCGGCGGCGAGCGTGCACGGCACCGGCGCGGGCGAGCACGCGCGGGAGCAAGGGAGGGGCGGCGTTTCACGCGACGAGTCGCAGGGAAGCCGGCGGCGGAACCACGGACCTAGTGGTCGCCGGAAGGTGCCCCGGCGATGAGCTACGGCGGCGGAATTAGTTCGGCATTCGGCACTCGAGCTAACCAGAGGGAGAGGGAGAGAAAGGAGGGGTCGGGAAGCACCGCGAGCTCACCCTGAGTGGGTTGGAGCGGTCGGCGAAGGCCGGGGAGGACGAATGGCGATGCGCGCATGCTCGGCAGGCGGCGACCGGAGCGGAGGGAGACGTCGACTATGGCCTCGATTTCGGCTACCCCGTGCCGATTCCTTCGGCATGGAGGAGCAGCATGGCGAGGCGGTCCTGACGGCGCGCTTGGAGTGGTCCCGGGCGGCCCGGAGCAACGGCGATTTGACGGTGAGGCAGCGGCGCGCGCGCGGCTTCCTCGAGCTAGGGTTAGGGTTCCGTGGGGGGGGGGGGGGAAGAGAAGCAGGGGAGAGAGAGAGGGAGTAGGTGAGCACGGCGTCGTGGGGGGGGGACTCTTATCCACGCGGAGAGGGCCACAACGGCATGGCGACAGGAGGCGGCGTCGGCAGCATGGGCGCGCGCAGCATAGTGGAGAAGAAGGAGAGAGGGGATGATGACAGGGGTGGCCCACCCGTCAGGGTTGTAATCTTTTTCCCTTTGTTTTCTTTTTCAATTAAAACCAGTAGGGTTTAGGGATTTAATTAAGGCCTTGGAACATTTTTATAAAATCTGGAAAAATTCATGTTGGCTTCCCATATCATCTAGAAACTGCACAAAAATTTGTGTGGCGAAATAAAATGTTTTGCACAACATTTGTTCATAGGATTTGAATAAGGCAAAGTTTAATAATTTCCAAAATATATTTATTTGGAGCACTTAAACAATTCCAAAAATAGTGAAAATATTCGTGGAGGCTCCCAATATATTTGTGAAGCTCCCCACAATTTTATTTGGAATTTTTGGAAAGTATAATTTGGTTTCAAAAATAATAATTGGTTTGCACCAATTTGAATTCTCAAATTAAAAATCTTTGCTTGTCAAAATTGGATTTTGACAATTGGTCATAATAATTAAACTTGGAACTTCCTGAACAATTTGGAAGTTCAAATTAATTTGGTTTCACCAAGTTAAGCAATTGCATTAAGGTTGAAGATTTTGGGATTTGGATTTGTTCCCTTTTAATTTCTTTCCAAACTTGCTTTATTTTAAGTTAGCAATTTAAATGGATGCCATGATGCAATGCAAAGCAAAAAGTGAAAATTTGGCCCATATTTTAGGGTGCCAAACTGGGGCTGTTAGAATTCTACCCCCTTACAGGAATCTCGTCCCGAGATTCTAGAGTAGAAGTCGAGAGGAGGAGAATATGACAACACATATCTTCCTCGTCGCAGAGATTGGGCTAACTAACATGACATGCCAATACGGCGGAAAGGACCGAAGGTAGCTTAAGGTGACGGACAACAAGGCAAATGTGCCCAAGACCATAAGCCACTGTGGAAAACTAGGAACAGCTTGACCAAGCAAGGTCGAGCAGAAGATAGGGCAACTTCTGGACTCCACGCTTTTGAAATACCCACGTTTCCATAAGATTAAAGCTCGGGCCCTAACGTGACTGATGAATTCACACCATGTCCGTGTGATTGGGAAAAACTTTGGGTTCACCTAGGGGGGAAAATATAGCACTAAACCACCATTAGATAAGGAGATCAACCCTGGTACACGAGCTATTCCCAGGATACAAGGAATATAGGGGTTGACCGATAGATATTTAGCAACTCCGTAGTGAGGTTCTCCTTGAGGTTCTAGATATCACACCCCGGCTTCGGAAGAGCCTTCAATCGATCATCGAGCGAAGGTCGTGCTTGACGATAGAGGAAGGCTATAAGGGAACACTCCTAGGGTAAGTTACACATGATCCTCCTGGATAGTAGTTGATGTTAAGGATTTAAGAGATTTTGTCAGCAGATCTTCCACTGAGGTGCTTGAATCACAACACCGAACTTGTTGGGTTTACAACTAGGCCTAGGTCATGCTCTTGATAAACCACCAAGCATCATTTCCGCTTGAGGTTCCGAGTTGGTTGGGCATGCAGATTATCCAGGATAAGCAGGCCTGGAGGGGAGTTTCCGAAAGTTAACCGAAAGGTAGGATAACTAGATTCTCAAGATATGGGCTGCAGTGCCAAGCTCCAGAACACGATCGAGGTTGGGAAAACCATGGGGTCACGATTACTAAGAGAGAAATGAACCAGCATGTACTCCAATCACTGGAGCACAATTGAGTCCTGATTGGGAAACACCGGTAAGATGTTAAGATTTGACAACTTCTTCTTATTTAAGAACAAATCGGTCAGTGGCATACATGACGTATTTAGAGGACTGGAGGTAACAACCTACCATCTCAACAACAATCCGCACATGCATGACCAACTTGTGATTTAACCCGAGGAGACGGAGTGAACTTCACTCGGATCCACAGTGACAAAAGTCATTGGTTGCGAGAGAAAACTTGCTCTGCAAGGAAAAAGATGTGGTCTTGAGAGTTTCGACATGAATCTAACTCATTGACCGGAGGTGTGCACCTGAACGAATGGGCTTGGCAACACAGACAACTCAGCTCGATGATATGATTACCAATCATGCTAAGAGTGCCACCAAAGTCTTTGGATTTCAAAACAATAACAATTGCTCAGAATATCCGATTACCACATCAATATGCATCCTCAACACTCTCGAGCCCGAGTAGCTCGGAGGTAGATGGATAAGGAAGGGTAAGAGCATCACTTCATCAAGTACGTCATGAGACTAGTCACGACCTCTTGATATAAAAGAGTGTGACACTCCAAGGTGGAATGGAACAAAAACTAGACACGTTCTTACTCCGCGAGTTACAATACTTTGACCTGGTCCGAGAGATGGACAAGGTACCAGAGTTTGTTTCTCCTAACATCCCGAAGTGGAATGCCTTGACGAACCACAAGAATAACATGCATCAGAACACCACAATGCACGATAAAACTTGACTGCCAACAGACAGATAGAGATCGGACGACAGATCTAGAGTAAGGAACAGGCTAGCAACAATCTCAAGATAATGCAGAAGCCCTTGTTAGCACTATTCCGACAACTAGTGCCGAAAGGGTTTCATGAACGGTGTTAGTGGAGGAATCACAAATATTGATGGACCACTCGCTAGGAGCAATCTTGTCGTGATTCAGATGGTTCTTTGACAGATAGTCTAGCTAAAGCTAGTGACAGAGAGGAGCATTGTTGAGCAAAACAATTACGGCTGCAACCTCGAGCTTGAAGACTAACTTCAATTGTGCCAACCTGATGTAGGGTTTGAATTAACATCAGGGTTCAACGGAAAAGATCTTGGGTTAAAGATCAGCTTCATGCACCGGGACTCACAATAACATAATGCTCACAAGGGTGACAACCCTCATGAATCATTACACCGGAGCCCTAGCACAATCCGGGACCTTCGGTTCAAGATCTTGGACTAAAGCAAAGGAATTTCTTGACGATCCGCAATACTTCCTCTCTTCGAGCTTTAGATTTGGCAGACAAGCAGAGATAACCAGTAAACTAAAGGTAGCAGCCAACCCCGTGATCCTAAACTTCGACACCAAGCTTAAAACAATTAGAGATAAGAGATCAGAGTAGAGCGAGTTGGATGAGGAGTAAAAAGAATCCTAAGAAGGTTTTCACAACTCATTTTTATGTTATAAATAATTTTCAACTAGACTCGACATCGACCAATAGAAAGGGTTTCCTACAGGCAGTCCTGCTCTGATACCAACTTGTGGCGCCCCGACCCCAAAACTATACAATGAAGCTTTGTGCAACCGGTCATGCTACACAATCGAAGGTTACTGGGTGTACCAATCCCAGGCCAAAACCTTTGGCAGGCGTGCTCGGAATGGATCATCGGCACGCAACACTTCGATCATGCCATAAGTTCAGACATAGCTATCATGTATAGTAGAGAGATCAAGACTTGTGGAACAACTGGCGCATCACAGACTCTACGACACAAATATTCATCTAGCAACTCATATATGAGAAAGATACAAATATTACACACAAAAGGTCACAGACCCAACAATTCATCATGCGGAAGCGAAGTAGTGTTGTCTAGTACAACAAGATCCAAATATAGGGCCTAACAGGCCTACACATAAGTAAACCCAGCCAGCTTGTTCCACGGTCCCAAGCTGCCACCTGGGAACCCCGAACTACTCGTCGACGTCCGGGAAGAACCCACCTGTGTGCTCGGTGTCATCCTCCTCTGAAACAAATTAATAAAGGCAGCAAAGAGAGACTGAGTACGACGTAGTCGCAAGTTTAGTAGGGCGATATAGGCCCAATGCTGACGGAGCCTCTAATGTTGTATAATGTAGCTAATTTGCATAAAGCTAGTTTTCCGTTTTTAAAAGACATAAAGACCCATGGCATCAACTACTCAGAATATTTTCATAAAAAGGGGTAAGAGAGTAAACATTCTCCTTTGGTTCTCATCGAACCATTAGTAACCAGAAACATCTCATCTCCACCAAGGCACTCCCTCGAATCACCCTCGAGGAAATGAACCTGTTAAACACACGTTCAGTTGCAACCTTTAGCTGCCAAGTTTTAATTAATTAGGTTATACTTTTCTATGAGCTAATCCGCCTTTTCCAAGAGTTTGTCCATAACCGTGGACACGACTTTTCGAAAAGATTTACCCTGCAGGGGTGTACTAATTTACCCATTGGTACCGTCTGGCTCACCTAATTGGCCCTCTTCCGGGGAAGGCCGGCGAGTGGGCGCGGTTAAACCTTTACCTCGCATGAGACTATCCAAGAGTCATCTGTGGCGACAGGACAAGTTTACCCAACCTATTTCAGCCCCTGCCCCATCGGCACGTCCTAAACACCACCATCCTCATCATTTCTTTTTCCGCTCACACACACGCGCAAAGGGAAATAGCAAACTAGAGGACCCTTGGATACGCCCGCACAAGTTCTTCAGTTAGTAAGGAGCCCATACTCCCACCAATGGCAGCACGCTCGGTTCTTGGTTCTAGCTAAAAGCACTCTCAGCCTAGGCGGCAAGAATGAGGCAAAACACCATCCCCGACGGCAACTCATCCAAGCCTTTTAGCATTTTAATTATGTACCAACAGTAACCACCATGTCCGAACATTCCATCAACATCATAATAATGGAATTAAATCACCGGACAGAAATATAACATTTGACTAAGCATGGCTAAGCATAGCTATGCATATAGATACCACAATTATAACTTATCTCAGGCCAACACATCAACCCTATGGTTCATAGGTAGGGATACATGTATTGGCTCGAGGAAAAACATGCATTCATAGGATACTCTAGTATTGACCAAAATTGACATTGGAATCGAATGCAATATTATAGTGGATAAAATAAGTTTGTAAAACAATAGGATTCTAGATGCCAAGAAGGTTAGGTTATCTCTTGCCTTGCTGCCGGGGCGTGTAGTACGGCTCGTCGGGGTAGATAGGGTTAACCTCCACTCCGGAATCTATCGATACCCAAGCAAGAATAGAAGAACAAATGAATGACATGAAGACAAGGTGCAATGCACAATCACATGATGACATGACAAGATTATGCAAAGATATCATCATATAATTTTAAATAGCAAAATTAAATGGAGAGCCAAATAATTAGTGCAATTATTTGGAAACAACCCCATATTTAACTTAATGACCACATTGTTCATACTTTTATTAATTTACTCAAAGTGGTTTAAATATGCATGAACATGACATGAATGGATAGGGTTTGTTCTTCCGATCATTTTGGTATCTTATTTGTAAATTTTTAAATATCGATTATTAATTAGTGAATTAAATAATTAATTGAATTTAATTCATTTAATCATTTAAAGAATAACATCAAATAAATATTTGTGATCATGATGTGATTTTATCATGGTTTGCTAGCATTTGAAGTGCTGATCATTTTGATATTTTATTCATAATTTTTGGTTAACTATTTCTCAAGTTATGAATTTTTCCAAATTAGGTATTATTTATACCATTTTAGGAATTCTTGAATAAACAGCAAGAATATAATTTCAAAAGACTATTACAATGATCCTATCTTGTAGAGTTTGTTTTTCTGAACAATTTGATATTTGATTTGTCGAATTTGAAGCAGTATTCAAATAGTTATTAATTATTTAAATTTATTTATTTTCCAAAAAGGAAAAAGTATTTCCAGACAGGCCGGCCTTGTGCCGGCCAGGCCGGGCTGCAGGCCAGGCACCAGCCCGAAGGCATTGGCCTTTGACCGGCCCAGGCTGGGCCAGGAGGCCGCGGGGGTGGCCGAAGCGGCCGGCCTCGTGCCGGCCCAAGCCGAGGCCAGGCCGGGCAAGCGGCACGAGCTACGGTGACCACGCGCGGCCGGCGGCGAGCGTGTACGGCACCGGCGCGGGCGAGCACACGCGGGAGCAAGGGAGGGGCAGAGTTTCATGCGACGAGTCGCAGGGAAGCCGGCGGCGGAACCACGGACCTAGTGGTCACCAGAAGGTGCCCCGACGACCAGCTACGGCGGCGGCATTAGTTCGGCATTCGCCACTCGAGCTAACCAGAGGGAGAGGGAGAGAAAGGAGGGGTCGGGAAGCACCGCGAGCTCACTCTGAGTGGGTTGGAGCGGTCGGCGAAGGCCGGGGAGGATGAACGGCGATGCGCGCATGCTCGGCGGGCGGCGACCGGAGCGGAGGGAGACGGCGACTATGGCCTCGATTTCGGCTACCCCGTGCCGATTCCTTCGGCATGGAGGAGCAGCATGGCAAGGTGGTCCTGACGGCGCGCTTGGAGTGGTCCCGGGCGGCCCGGAGCGAGGGCGATTTGAAGGCGAGGCAGCGGCGCGCGCGCGGGTTCCTCGAGCTAGGGTTAGGGTTCCGTGGGGGGGGGGAAGAGAAGCAGGGGAGAGAGAGGGAGCAGGTGAGCACGACATCGTGGGGGGGGGACTCTTATCCATGCGGAGAGGGCCACAGAGGCATGGCGACAGGAGGCGGCGTCGGCAGCATGGGCGCGCGCAACACAGTGGAGAAGAAGGAGAGAGGGGAGGATGACAGGGGTGGCCCACCCATCAGGGTTGTAATCTTTTTCCCTTTGTTTTCTTTTTCAATTAAAACAAGTATGGTTTAGGGATTTAATTAAGGCCTTGGAACATTTTTATAAAATCTTGAAAAATTCATGTTGGCTTCCCATATCATCTAGAAACTGCACAAAAATTTGTGTGGCAAAATAAAATGTTTTGCACAACATTTGTTCATAGGATTTGAATAAGGCAAAGTTTAATAATTTCCAAAATATATTTATTTGGAGCACTTGAACAATTCCAAAAATAGTGAAAATATTCGTGGAGGCTCCCAATATATTTATGAAGCTCCCCACAATTTTATTTGGAATTTTTGGAAAGTATAATTTGGTTTCAAAAATAAGAATTGGTTTGCACCAATTTGAATTCTCAAATTAAAATCTTTGCTTGTCATAATTGGATTTTGACAATTGGTCATAATAATTAAACTTGGAACTTCCTGAACAATTTGGAAGTTCAAATTAATTTGGTTTCACCAAGTTAAGCAATTGCATTAAGGTTGAAGATTTTGGGATTTGGATTTGTTCCCTTTTAATTTATTTCCAAACATGCTTTATTTTAAGTTAGCAATTTAAATGGATGCCATGATGCAATGCAAAGCAAAAAGTGAAAATTTGGCCCATATTTTAGGGTGCCAAACTGGGGTTGTTACAGTTTTGTGGGGAGATCATAGTTTCAGATTGTGTTGTATCACTTGTACCACTGAATCATATCATGTCTTGGCGTTGTGAGTAGTTCTCTCATGTTCCTGGGGGTATAGGATGAATTGGCAATGATTTTTATATAACATGTGTTGGTATTTTGTCTAGTTTTTATCTTTGATGTCATTCTATGATGGTGTTGTGCGAACGTCGACTGCATATCACTTCACCTTTATGGGCTCATAGGAGAACACCGTAGTGTAATGGAGTGAGGAAGACTTGGGAGGACACGTAAACCCAAGACCGAATCATGAAGTTACTTTATGGGGTATTAGTATCGGGGACCTTAAAGATTAATGCTATGGTGTGACTTTATGTCTTAATAACTCTTGTGCAGTCATATACTTGGCCATATCATCCATCATAAGGGGTTTAGTTTATTTATTTAACTACACCTAATTATGGCTCCGTCCAAAGAAGATTAAAACTTGACAAAATGTTTACCTTGTTGTTCTAGAAATATTTATGCCATGAAGTCTAGGTAGCCCTTGGGAACTCTCTCTACCTATAAGAAGCACACACTTGAGCTTGTCCTCTTGCTGCATAGAGGATTGGGCTTTCTCTCTTTGAGAGCTTTCACTTGTCATATTGCATTCTCAGCATTTTACTTTATTGCAAACTCTACACCAAAAACCCAAAAACACTTGCATCATTTAATCATTTTGTTTGTCTAGTGCATAGATAATAAGAGTAGTGACGCTCTTATTTGAGAGGATAAATACTTATACCTTCTACTCCTCGTGGGATCGATACTATACTTACACATCGAAGATTTCAACGATCCCCTATACTTGTGGGTATCAACCACTCAGGAAATTTTCGCATTTGTGTTGGAAGATGCTGGACGTGCTCAAGTCTGACCAGAGGCTTCCCCTCGACATATTTCCATGCTAGCGGAGCGCTGGGGATCTCTTCACGGCCTTGTAATTGAGCAATGGTGATACCAAGGTTGCTAGCAATGTTTGCGTCCTTATCGGAAAACACCTTGAGCGTGGGGACCGATTGTATTTTCTGTTCTCCGAGCTGGGGAACTTGTTTCCCGCTTGCACTACTACTTCTCTTCTCCTCAATTTGTGACTTATATGACTTCACAATACTGCGGTCATAGTCTGAAGATTGGTCAGCCACATGTGCCGGTGGTCGCTCAAGCATGTCCACAAACTGTTGAACGACTTTCGGAGCTATTTTCTCCTTTGGTTGGGGTTGTTTCGGTGCAGAATGGCTTTCCACTTGGGCATCCACGACCGCATTGATTTCAGCATCAGTCATGTCGTAAGCTAACTTGGCAGGAGGATCGGCCTTCTTGGCTTTCTTCTTTGTATTACCTTTCCTATGACTAGTACTAGTCGACGGAGCGGTGGTCTTCCGCTCTAGCCCCTGCGAATGAGTGGGCACCGGAGTCGGCTGGACTCGCGCTGGAGATGGAGACGGACTCGCGCTGGGGTCCCTCTGGAGGAGGGGTGGACTTAGAGGTGGTGGACTGATACTCGGAGGAGTCGGTGGCCTTGGCGCCAAATCTGCAAACACGATGGATTATTTTTTCCATAGAATGATACCACGCATGGCTACCTGGCCCGTTGGTTAGGAAGTGAAACCTTCCCGTGACTATAAGCAGTCACGAGTTCAAGTCCTGGGTCTGTACTATTTTGCACTCTCTGCCCAATTTTTTTTTATCTCTCACTTATACAACACATCTATTTTGGTCATACAAAATATAAAACCAAAAAATATGGACAAAAAAACTATATGCTATTTAGAAAACCGCGTCAACTTTGGTTAGTTTGGTTATAACCGAAACCAAACCAAAACTAAATGGTTATTCCCGAAACCGAACTGTATTTTCATATTAAACCGTATAAACTAAAGTATCGAAACCATATTTACCGTATAACCATATTAACCGAACCGAATTAACCATATTAATCGAACGCACAGTGCTAGGTATGATGCAGCAAAGCAGCAGTTTTCCTTGATTACAAAACCAAGGTTATCGAACCAGTAGGACTTGGAGAAGGCTTGCAGGGTATCAACGACGCCAGATAAAGGGCTGTTGACGTGGACCTGCACACAATCATAAACAAACAACTTGCCCCAATGAAACAGAGAGGTTGTCAATCTCTCCGGCTTACTGAACACAAAGAATTAAATGTGCAGATGTAAAATATGATGAAAGTGAAATAGGACCTGCGAGCAAATGAGAACGGAAAGCTAGCAAAATAGTTGTAAACAGTGTAGAAAAATAGGATCGGGGTCCACAGATAACTACTGGTGTCTCTCCAAAAGATACACATGATCGGTAAACAAATTACAGCATGGCAATTGATAACCCACAAGTGTAGGGGATCGCAACAGTCTTCGAGGGTAGTATAACCCATTTTATTGATTCGACTCAAGGGGAGCCAAAGAATACTTAGAGGTCTTCGCAGCTGAGTTGTCAATTCAGCCACACCTGGAGAAGCACAAGTAACACGAGAGAGGTGAAAGCAACAGTGATTTGAGAACAATAGTAACAGTGACACGAAAGCAATGATGGAGAAATATGGACCGAGGTTCATAGTTTCACTAGTGGCGGCTCTCCTAAGCAAATAATCATGCATCGGGTGAACAAATTACAGTTGGGCAATTGACAGAATAGCACTAATTAATTAATTATGACAAAGCATTCAGTTTATCAATCATACGTAGGCATGTATTCCATATATAGTTGTGACTACTCGCAATGAGAATTCGCACAACATCTTTTGTCCTGCCATCCGGTTTCAGCCGGGCGAAATAAGGAACAAATGGCAATTAAGGTGTTCCTTTTAATAGAACACCGGAGCAAAGCATTAACACACAATGAACAGATGTAATCCTCAAGTTACTAACCATTCCCATCGATGTCCCCGTTTCTGTCACTCGAGGTCTCCGGTTCCGGACTAATAACAGGTGCATACAACTTGTAGATACGATCTAAGCATCAATTATATTCATGCAAACATAACGCGCCCAAATCTAAGATCATGCCACTCATGCACTAGTGACAAGCATTAAGCATAACAACATTGTAGCAACAACAATTCATAAACATAAATAATCTGATCATAACGTGCCAATCCATCGGATCCCAATAAACACAACGCATATTACATCGGATTGATCTCGATCATGTAGGGCAGCTCACGAGAACATGGTATTGAACAACAAGGGAGAGAGAGTACCATCTAGCTACTGCTACAAACCCGTAGTCCGCGGGGGAACTACTCACAACTCATCCCGGAGGCAGCGGCGGCGGTGAAGATGGCTCCGAGGGGCAATCCCCGTCCCGGCAGGGTGCCGGAACAGGCAATCTGACCCGCGAAACTTGTCGGCGATGGCGGCGGAGCTCTGTATCGTATTTGGGAAAATTCTTCGGGGGTTAGGGTTTTTTGCGTCGGGGATGATTTTATAGGTGTCGGAGGCACCCGAGGGGGTGTTTGAGGGGCAGGGGCGGCCCCCGGCCACGGCCCCCCTCTCACCCGCGGATGGGACCCGCCCCAGGGCTGTGGGTCCCTCCCGAGGTCGCCCTTCTGGCTCCGGTCCTTATTTCCTCAATAAAAAATCATCGTAAATTTTCGTCCAATTCCGAAAATATTTACAGAAGTAACTTTCTGCAATAAAAACAGCACAAAAACAGGGAACTGGCACTGGACATCTTTTCAATAGGTTTGTCCAATAAAATGCCTTGAAATGATATAATAATGTAGCATAAACATGTAATAATGATAGGAATCAAGCATGGCATGATCAAAAATTATAGATACGTTTGACACGTATCAGCATCCCCAAGCTTAATTCTTGCTCGTCCTCGAGTAGGTAAATGATATCAAAATAATTTTTGAGCTTGACATGCCACTAACATAATCTTGATAAAGATAGTAATGCAAAGCACATGATGTGAATAAGGTGATCCAAAACAATTGTCTATAGTTGACATTAAGCAAACAATGATTAACAAATGCTAGAAACTTTTCATGAATAAGTGTGTTGGAGACATGGAACCATACATAAGGTTTAGAAAGAAGAATTGCAAATTATGTCTCCAATGTAAAGTATCAATCATTTTTCAAAGGTTCTAATTAGTCATTCATAGATAGCCAAGCTCAAGTCAAGTATCCTAATCCATCTACTTCACAAATCAACTGTTTCGAAGTCTACTCAACTAGTGCAAGTAAGAAGTGTCTTTGGCACCATGATGTTATGGCAAAGAGAACAATAATGGAGGTTTGGAAGGTCAAAAAGAAAGGCTCAAACAGCGGAGAAGGTAACCACAAGACAGAAGGAAGTCCCGTAGTTGACACTATATGAGGAGTAGTGATTGCCATGCAACGGATGCACATAGAGCTATAAGTGTATGAAAGCTCTCCAATGGAACTAGTGGGGGTGCATCCAACTTGCTTGCTCATGAAGACCTAGAGCTCACTTGAGGAGGCTCATCCTTGGAATATACAAGCCAAGTTCTATAACGTTAATTCCCCACATAGTTATACTACTAAAACAACATGAGAACTCTCTATAATGAAGTGTAGGTGCTACTAGCACAAGTGTGGTAAAAAGGATAGTAGTGTTGCTCCCTCTCTCTTTTTCTATTTTTTTGGATTTTGGGTGGCCTCCTTGGCTCTTTTGAATGCTCTCTCATTTGGCCACCTTTGGGCTCTTTTACTTTTCTCTTTTTATTTTATTTTATACCTCACTGTAGGAGCAACACTCTATATTACAAATGGATCATCACACTTTTTGGTACTCATAACTTATAAGACTAATACATGATGTATAAAAGAAGATATGCATGATCGAGCGTAGTGTGGAAAAAATGTAAAACATGTGGCAAGCCACGCGGCACACTAACTCAATGATCAAGCAAACTATATGGTAATAAAGAACAACATCAAGTCATGTAATGTAATGATGGATGTTGCATGGAAATGTATCTCGGAATGGCTATGGAAATGCCGTGATAGGTAGGTATGGTGGCCGTTTTGAGGGAGATAGTTGGCTTATGTGTAGGAGAACAGGATGAAGTTCTCCCACGGAGTTGGATGTACTCGCGAAGTATGCACCAATCTCAATGTGAGAGAGGGCATTGCGCAGCACCGAAGAGGCTAGCAAAATATGGAAGTGGAAGTGCCAAAAACCAAAACTCACAATGCATTTCGTATATTGCAAACAACTAGCAGTTTCAATGTTCCACAAATGGTTTGAGACACCCCGAGAGGGATCGTGGCGGCGACACAAGTGCCCCGTTGGCTTCCCCGACCGTTGCAGTAACTACCCACTAGGAACTTCTTTTCAACTTAGCAGAATTCATGACACATTAGCATTGTTGACTTAGGTTGTTTTAGTTCAGAAAAGTACGGCTCCACGCTTTACTAACACATCTCCACTAATCAGCTCGAACACCATTAACCAAAAAAATTTAACCATTAGTTATTTTAATGTCTCAAAACAATTGAAAAGTATCAAATTATCCACATAGTGATCTACAAGACTATGCATGTTTTTTTCTACTTCATACCACTACCACATGCATAGCATTTTACCGATCTAACACATTAACCAAGCAACCAAAACAACGCTCTAACAAATATAAGTGAATATCAAGAGAGTTTAACATTAACTGCTAGCAGCTCTAAATAAGATAAAAGCTAAAAGCGAGAGCTTGCTAGCAAACAAACAATAGCTAAGAATACTCAACAAGATATAAGCGAATGGAGCGTGTCTCTCTCCCACACAAATAAAGCTAGGATCCAACAAGGATATTACCAGAAAAATAACAAACAAACTGAAAGTAAAAAGAGGCTCCAAACATAGCACATAATATGTAAAGTGATAAAAACGTAGTTTCAACGAAACGACCTGATGGTTGTTGGTGAAGAGTGGGGATGCCTTGGGCATCCCCAAGCTTAGAAGCTTGAATCTTCTTAATTATTCCAGGGGGATTCCATGGGGGCATCTCCAAGCTTGAGCTTTTCTCCATTCTCACATCACCGTGTCGTTCAAAACTTAAAAACTCCCTTCACACAAAACTTCTTACAAACTGATTAGAGGGTTAGTGCTCATAAATTAAAATGCACATGTGTTCAACTCAAGACAAATTACAAACAACTTTATTAGGAATTAGCTACTGTTTACTAAGCCTCAATGTGACACTCCATCTCTAGAGTATCGCATATGACGATAATAAAAGAGACGAATACAAAATAATAGCAGAATCTGTCCAAAACTGAACAGTCTGTAAAGATCGAATTTTTCGAGGCACTTCTGTAACTCAAATCAGAAAAGTCAAAACTAACGAAAGATAGATAAAAGTATCAGGTTTGCTGTCTAACAATTTCAGAAAAATATAAAATTCATAGGATTTTTAGATTTTCGAACAGTGAAGGACAAAATTCTGTTTCTGGACAGCAAAACAACACCTCGCACTTTCAATGTATTAGAGGCTAAAATTGGCACAAAAAACCAAAACAAAAAGATACAATAAAGTTGCTACAGAAGCAACAACTCCGTGACTCAAGAAAATAAAAAAAAAGACTGAAAGAAAAGATGAGTTGCCTCCCAACAAGCGCTTTTCTTTATAGCCTTTTAGCTAGGCCCAGTATTTTCAATGATGCTCACAGAAGAATAAGTATTGAAACGCAAGGGAGAGCCTCGTGAGGGAATTATCAAACACATTTGAGTCTAACTCTCTTCCTATGCATAGGCATTTTATAAGAAAATAAATCAATGAAGCACAAAGCATTAAGCATAGGAAGGTAAAGCAAGTGTAACTTGAAAACTTTTAGCATAAAGAGAGGTGTTTTAGTGACATGAGAACTCCGACAACCATATTTTCTTCTCTCATAATAATTTTCAGTAGCATCATGAACAAACTCAACAATATAATTATCACTTAAAACAAGCTTTTCATTATCTACAAGCACATAGTTTCGGTCCATCTAAAAAATAGTGGGATTAAACCCACTTTCAATAGCATTATAATTTTTATCATCAAGTAATATAGGATCATCATAAAGAGCTTTATCATATAGACTTTCTAAGCACAACTCTTCATTATCATGCATCTCAATGGTTGGATTAAATAAAGGATTATCATAAGATTTATCAATATAGCACGGATTATCATATATAACAAGATCATTTTTATCAAAAAAGGATGTTTCAAATGAATCAATGGGATCATAACACTCATTCTCCTTTTGTAAGGAAGGAGGACAATGAAATAATGTATGAGTTAGAGAGTTACTCTCATTAGAAGGTAGAGATGGGTAGCTACTCCATTCTTCCTCCTCTTGTTCGTCTCTCTCCTCCTCGTTTTCATCCAATGAGCTTCCAGTTTCAACAATTTCTTCTTCCATAGGCTCATGCACGGCATTAGTCTCTTCTTCTGGGGGAGATAAACCCTTAAGATATTCAGTAATGTAGCAATTTTCATCTTTATAATTATCCATACAATATTTAAGTATAGTAAAACTTTCAGATTTATAAGGAGCATCATCATCATTTTCAAGCAAAGAAGTAATTTCATAAGCACCCTTCCACGCAATAAATTCTTCAATAAGTTCCACATCATAAAATTCATAGTTTCCCTTAGCATAAGATGCTAAGGTTTCATTATCATTACCAGCACATTGAAAAGGAAGGTTTTTAAAATTCATGCTACAACTAGACTCATCACAACAATAAGATATATCATAATTTAAGCACAAGTCTCTAGCATAATTGTTCAGAGTATTAATTATTTTCCATAAGTGTATCCCTTTTTGTGACAAGCGGTATTCCGTATAATATTCTTGTTGATCCTCCATGAATCCGCCTTGCCAATAAGATCTAGTTTCAAAGAAGTTAACCATTGATAACAATAACAATAAGGAGAGTAGAGAGAAAGTGAGTACTTCCCAAGTGAACCAATAAGTAGAGCTATGGCTCCCCGGCCGCCAGAAAATAGTATTGATAACCCACAAGTGTAGCGGATCGCAACAGTCTTCGAGGGTAGTATAACCCAATTTATTGATTCGACTCAAGGGGAGCCAAAGAATACTTAGAGGTCTTCGCAGCTGAGTTGTCAATTCAGCCACACCTGGAGAAGCACAAGTAACACGAGAGAGGTGAAAGAAACAGTGATTTGACAATAATAGTAACAGTAACACGAAAGCAATGACGGAGAAATATGGACCGGGGTTCATAGTTTCACTAGTGGCGGCTCTCCTAAGCAAATAATCATGTATTGGGTGAACAAATTACAGTTGGGCAATTGACAGAATTGCACTAATTAATTAATTATGACAAAGCATTCAGTTTATCAATCATGCGTAGGCATGTATTCCATATATAGTTGTAACTACTCGCAATGAGAATTCGCACAACATCTTTTGTCCTGCCATCCGGTTTCAGCCGGGCCAATTAAGGAACAAATGGCAATTAAGGTGTTCCTTTTAATAGAACACCGGAGCAAAGCATTAACACACAATGAACACATGTAGTCCTCAAGTTACTAACCATTCCCATCGATGTCCCCGTTTCTGTCACTCGAGGTCTCCGGTTCTGGACTAATAACAGGTGCATAGAACTTGTAGATACGATCTAAGCATCAATTATATTCATGCAAACATAACGCGCCCAAATCTAAGATCATGCCACTCATGCACTAGTGACAAGCATTAAGCATAACAACATTGCGCAACAACAATTCATAAACATAAATAATCTGATCATAACGTGCCAATCCATAGGATCCCAACAAACACAACGCATATTACATCGGATTGATCTCGATCATGTAGGGCAGCTCACGAGAACATTGTATTGAACAACAAGGGGGAGAGAGTACCATCTAGCTACTGCTACAAACCCGTAGTCCGCGGGGGAACTACTCACAACTCATCCCGGAGGCAGCGGTGGCGGTGAAGATGGCTCCGAGGGCCAATCCCCATCCCGGCAGGGTGCCGGAACAGGCAATCTGACCCTCCGAAACTTGTCGGCGATGGCGGCGGAGCTGTGTATGGGAAAATCCTTCGGGGGTTAGGGTTTTTGCGTCGGGGATGATTCCATAGGCGTCGGAAGCACCCGAGGGGGTGCCCGAGGGGCAGGGGTGGCCCCCGGCCACAACCCCCCCTCTCCCCCGTGGGTGGGACCCGCCCTAGGGCTGTGGGTCCCTCTTGGGGTCGCCCTTCTGGCTCCGGTCCTTATTTCTTCAATAAAAAATTGTCGTAAATTTTCGTCCAATTCCGAGAATATTTTCAGAAGTAACTTTCTGCAATAAAAACCGCACAAAAACAGGGAACTGGCACTGGGCATCTTGTCAATAGGTTTGTCCAATAAAATGCCTTGAAATGATATAATAATGTAGCATAAACATGTAATAATGATAGGAATCAAGCATGGCATGATCAAAAATTATAGATACGTTTGACACGTATCAGCAATTGACAGAATTGTAGGCGCAAAACAATGCTATTATAAAACTATATAGTTCACTGTTTCATCTAATATGGGCATTACGTCAAAATACATAGACCGTTATCCAACTGCGTCTATGACTAATAATCCACCCCTGAGATCGCTATCCAGTATGTCTCCCAGATGTATTAAGTTGCAAGCAACAAATCATTGCAATATACAAAGTGCATAATGTAAGCAATGTAAATAACACAAGGAAATAACACCGCTGTTTTCCCCCTATTGGCAACAACACATTCGTTGGCATTAGCGTTTCTGTCAATCGCACTCGACGTAACAAGGCATGAACCCACTATCTAGCATAAATACCCTCTCTAAAGATACTAACAATTACTTGGCCAAAGCATCCACTAGCATCGGAGAGCATGCAAGATCATAGATAAAACATAACACATAGATGAATAAGAGTAATGATTTCGACAATTCATCGGATCCATGCAAACACATCATGTAGCAGTTACAGATAATATGATCTTGATCATGATAGGCAGCTCACAAGATCGAAGCAATGGAGTACAAGGAGAAGAGACTAGCTACTGCCATGGACCCGTAGTCCCGTGGTGCACTCCGGAGGCAGGCATGGTGGTATAGATGCCTCCGGTGATTATCTCCCCCTCCGGCAGGGTGCTGGGAAGAGCTTCAGAACCCTCCCTATCTAGGGTTGGCGACGGCGGCAGCCTCGGATGTTTTCTGGAAAATATGATTGGGTATCGAGGGTTTCCACGTCGAAGGAAATATATAGGCGAAAGGGCGACTCGAGGAGGCGACGGAGTCACCTAGGTGGGACCCCGGCGCGACCAAGGGGTGGGCCGCGCCTGGGTGGTGTCTGGGGGCCGTGGGCCCCCCTGCAGCTCCCCTCCTGGCTTCATCTTTGTTTCTTCATGAATATAATTCACGTAAATTTGCAGATGATTCCGAGAAACTTCCCCGAACAACTTTTCCGAAACAAAAAGACAGCGGAAAACAGGAACTGGGCACTGCGCATCTTGTTAATAGGTTTGTTCCATAAATCATGCCAAAATGATATAAAAACATTACAAAACATGTGGCACTGATATATAATCAAGCATGGAACATCAAAAATTATAGATACGTCTGGGACGTATCAACGACCCCCATGGAACCCACGCTGCTTCTCCGCTGAGATGGGCCGGCGATAATATCGAATGCAGGATCTTGCTGTGGCTGAGATGCCCTTTGCTGGCTAAGTGCTATGTCAAGTTGCTCCTCCTGCCGCCTTAGCATGCGTTCCGATTCCTGGTTCTTTATTTCTACCTTCTGGAGTCGGTCTGCCTCCTGCTTCTTTTTTCTGTGACGGCTTCTATAAGTGTCATTCCACTCCGGAAACCCATCCCTCCACGGAACATCGGAGCCTTTGCCTCGTGTTCGTCCTGTGTGTTCAGGATTCCCGAGGGCGTGTGTCAGCTCGTCGTTCCCTCTCTCTCGGGCTGGAACTTTCCCTCATGAACTTCTTTTAATGCCTTAACAAGTTCTGCGGAGGGGTTTTTTATTTGTTCCCTTAACGCAATAGCCTTCTCTGTCTCTGGGTCCACTGATCCCCCATGCCCGTAAAACCAATGCCTAGACCTCTCGGGCCATTCCGCTGTATCTGGAAGGATCCCTGCAGCAATCAGGTGGGCATTAGTTTGTTCCCACTTAGGAACGGCAGTCTTGTAGTCACTTGTCCCCATAGTATGGTGATATTGTTTTTTCACAGCATTTTCCTTATTTTTTTCTCGACCTTTCCTAACCTGACCTGCATTTTAAACTAAAAAACAAGTCCAAATATATATGTCATCCAATAATCATTTAAAATAATTTGGCTAATTACACAGGGGATTAGATCCGTTCAACTAAGCTGTAATTCGAACCCTTCAAGCAGAAGTGTAGGAACGATCATCACGGAGTTGTTATTTGGAAAATGACAAGTTCAACCTCGCCAGACAAATTTACGACTAATTGGCATTCCTTCACAATTTCGTTGCACAGTAGAAGTTCCCAAATGGCCAATGCAGGGCAGGAGAGCACCCAGCCCAGAATCCCCAACCGAACCAACCCATGCAAATCAACAACGGGAACTTACCAGGCGACGGTATTGAAGCATCAAGCTATTGCGGGCTGGAGGAGCCTTACCAGGCGCGGCGGGCGGCGCGGCCGAGGAGGTGCGTGGTGATGGTGTAGACGGCAGGTGCGAGCCGGCGACGCGACGCGAGGAGCGAATCCCTAGGCGCCTGCGGGCGGAGGCGAGCAGGATTATGTGAGGAGGCGAGCCGGCGCGGCGGCGTCGGCGAGTCGGAGGGGGTGCGGTGGCGTCAGCGCGTCGGATGGGGCGCGGTGGCCGGAGGACCGGAGACCGGCAGCGGCGAACCTAGCGGCGGCGACCGGGAGAAGATCGAGCAGGGCTTCGCGGGGACGGTGGGGATCGGGGGCGCCGGTGGGGAGAGAGCTAGAGGAAATTGACGAAGAGAAGTCGATTGCGCTCCAACTCGTGCAAACAAAGGCAAAAAAAGGCCTCTAGTCCCGGTTGGTGTTACAAACCGGAACTAAAGGCCCTTTAGTCCCGGTTCCAGCTACCAACCGGGACAAGAGGTGTACCTGTAGTCCCGACTAAAACCACCAACCGGGACTACAGATTTTTTCGGGCCGCCGCGAAAATTTGCGCGCGCGAAACCCACCTTTAGTCCCGGTTGGCTGCCAACCGGGTCTAAATGGGCTTTTGTATTTCGTTTCCTTTTTCTTTTTCTTTTTTCTGTTTTCTAATTTCATTTATATCTATTGATTTAATTGTCCAAATCAAGTCAATTTATTTTCAAAAATTTTGTAAAAATCATATCTATTGATTTCTTTTATATCTATTACTGTTTTTTTACATCTACTGATTTCATTTATATCTATTAATTTTTTATATCTATTCATTTCATTTATATCTATTGATTTAATTGTCCAAATCAAGTCAAATTATTTTCTAAAAAATTGTAAAAATCATATCTATTGATTTCTTTTATATCTATTGATTTTTTTTGTATCTATTCATTTCATTTATATCTATTGATTTAATTATCAATTCAAATTATAAGCTAGTGCCATCCACTTGCTTCATTGCATATTCAAATTCAGAAACATTACACACTACATTTTTTTCCAACCCTTTTATTACTACATTAATTCAGAAACATTACACACTCCACACCTACAAACATTGCATACACTTGAGGGTACATACAAACAAGTCTTGTAGGAACTATTTCTTGAACCAAGAACCTATTCCCTTCTTGAACCTAAAAACTCAATTATTTCCCTTCTTGAACCAAGAACTTATTCCTTTCTTCATCTTGCACAATGTACTAGTTGCTTTCAACTCTGGGACAAGTCTTGTAGGAACCATTTCAGGCAACACATACTCATGAGTGCTGTGATACTCACTAGACTGCATCCTATTGAGTGTTGCATCTCTTGGATGTAAGCAATCCACTCTTCTAGGTAGCTCATGCATTATAGGAATACCTGGTCTTGTTGGAGCTGTTGGTGCTGGCAGAGCCATAATTGAAGAATAGACAATGCCAGCTCCAAGTTGATCCAGCCCTTCTGCTGCTGCATTCTCCATGAATTCCTTCATCTCCTACTCACTTCTTCTTCGAAGCACTTGTTCTCTCAAACTAGTGGACCTCCTGCTCCTACTGCCTGGTTCCATATTTGGAATTGGTGGAATTGCCTGACACACACCACTAGCTTATATATGCAACGAAGCAAGCAGATGGCACTGTTACCAATTAGATTGTACTGACAAGTGCTACCATAACAAAATCAGTGCACTCACTCAAAAATTTGTTCCATTCTCCTAAAAGTTAGTGTTGTCACAACAAAATCAGTGGATCCACTAAAAAATGTGTTTCGTTCTCCTAAGAGTTACTACTGCCAGTTGGTTTCAATAGTCCAGGTTGGCATTGCCAACCGGGTCTAAATACACTATTACACTTCACCAGCATCCCCATCTAGGTTTAATACATTATTACACATCACCAACATCCCCATCTAGGTTTAATACATTATTACACATCAACAACATCCCCATCCAGTGTTGGGGTATAAAACTTTTTCTTCGCGTATGTCCCTTGCTTGGGCCGTAACCATGGAGAATCTTCATTATTTAACAGGATGCTTGGATCAGTGTTCATTGTGAAGGGCGGAATTTCATCAAACTTATTATAATCTTCTAACATGTCTATCTTGTCCTCCACTCCCACGATGTTTATTTTCCATGAAAGAACTATGTGGCGCTTTGGCTCACCGTATGATGTATTCGCTTGCTTATCTTTTCATTTTCTTGGTTTGGTAGACATGTCCTTCACATAGAAAACCTGGTCCAAATCATTGGCTAGGACAAATGGTTCCTCTCTGTACCCAAGATTGTTGAGATCCGTTGTTGTTATTCTGTACTACTGGTCTACCTTTACCCCGCATCCTGTCAGCTTGACCCATTTGCACCGAAACAAAGGGACCTTAAAAGAAGGTCCATTGTCAAGTTCCCATATCTTCTCTATGTAACCATAATATGTGTCCTTTTGCCTATTGTTGTTTGTTGCATCAAATCGGACACCACTGTTTTGGTTGGTGCTCTTTTTATCTTTGGCGATCGTGTAAAATGTATTTTCCATTTATGTCGTACCCTTGGAAAGTCAATATAGTCGAAGATGGTGACCTGGCCAACAAGTACAAATCATCTCCAACAGTGGTGTTATTCATGATATGTGTTTGCAACCAACTGCCAAAAGTCGCCATGTGTGCAAGTATAATCGAGGAGTCAGACTACTCCAGGTTTTTGGAGCGTACAATATTCATGTGTTCCTCGATATACGAAGCCACCAAGCTGGAATTTGGTAGAAATGTGTAGTGTGCTTGAGTGAAAGAATGTCCGTCCATACTTATTATTGCTTTCTTTCCTAGCGTGCCTTTCCACCTAGTCTCCCCTCATGCCACTATTGAGGAACACCAATCGGCTTAAGGTCAGTAAGAAAGTCAACACAAAACTCAATGACGTCCTTTGTTCCATAGCCCTTGGAGATGCTTCCTTCTGGCCTAGCACGGTTATGAACATATTTTTTTAAGACCCCCATGAACCTCTCAAAGGGGACATATTGTGAAGAAATACAGGACCGAGATTGGCAATCTCTTCGACTAGATGAACTAGGAGGTGCGTCATAATATTGAAAAAGGATGGTGGGAACACCAACTCGAAACTGACAAGACATTGGACCACATCATTCTGTAACCTTTGTAGATTTTCTGGATCGATTACCTTCTGAGAAATTGCATTGAGGAATGCACATAGCTTTAGAATGGGTACTCGAACATTTTCCGGTAGAAACCCCCTCAATGCAACCGGAAGTATTTGCGTCATAAGCACGTGGCAGTCATGAGACTTTAGGTTTTGGAATTTTTTCTCTACCATGTTTATTATTCCCTTTATATTCGACGAGAAGCCAGACGGTACCTTGATACTGCTCAATACTTCAAAAAAGATTTCCTTCTCTAATTTGGTAAGAGCGTAGCTGGCAGGACCTTGATACCGCTCTGGATGCAGGCCGTCTTGATCGTTCATATGTTGCTGGTCCTGACGTGCTTCCGGTGTATCTTTTGTCTTCCATACACGCCCAAGAAGCCTAGTAGTTTCACACAAATATTCTTCGTCACATGCATCGTGTCGATTGCAGAGCGGACCTCTAGGACTTTCCAATAGGGTAGCTCCAAAAATATAGATTTCTTCTTCCACATGGGTGCGTGTCCGTTACCGTCATTCGGAAAAGATTGTCTGCCAGGACCCTTTCCAAAGATTACTTTTAAATCCTTGACCATACCAAATATATCATCACCAGTACGGTGGATAGGCTTCCTCCGGTGATCTGCATCGCCTTTGAAATTCTTGCCTTTCTTTCTTAAGGGATGCTTGATCGAAAGAAATCGACGATGCCCCGGGTACACATTCTTTTTACATTTTTTCAAATATATACTATCAGTATCATGTAAACAGTGCGTGCATGCATTGTATCCCTTGTTTGTCTGTCCTGAAAGGTTACTAAGAGCAGGCCAATCATTGATGGTTACAAACAGCAATGCTCATAGGTCAAATTCCTCCTGTTTGTGCTCATCCCACACACATACACCTTTTTCATTCCACAACTGTAAAAGTTCTTCAACTAATGGCCTTAGGTACACATCAATGTCGTTGCCGGGTTGCTTCGGGCCTTAGATGAGCACTGGCATCATAATGAACTTCCGCTTCATGCACAACCAAGGAGGAAGGTTATAGATACATAGAGTCACAGGCCAGGTGCTATGAATGCAGCTCTGCTCCCAAAAGGATTCATGCCATCTGTACATAGACCAAACCTTAAGTTCCTTGCGTCATTTGCAAAGTCCGGGAACTCTCTCTCTCGATCTTTCTCCATCAGCGGTGTGTCTCAACATCGCATCTTTCTTATGGTCTTCTTTGTGCCATGGCAACAACTTGGCATTCTCTTTGACTTGGAACAAACGTTTCAACCGTGGTATTATAGCAGCATACCACATCACCTTGGAAGAAACCCTCTTCCTGGGGCGCTCGCCCTCAACATCACCAGGGTCATGTCAGCTGATCTTATACGGCAATGCATCGCATACCAGGCATGCATTCCAATTCTCGTACTCCTCACCGCGGTAGAGGATGCATTCATTAGGGCATGCATGTATCTTCTACACCTCTAATCCTAGAGGGCAGACAACCTTCTTTGCTTCGTACGTACTGACGGGCAATTCGTTATCCTTTGGAACCATCTTATTTATCATTTTCAGCAACTTTTCAAATCCCTTATCAGATACACCGTTCTCTGCCCTCCATTGCAGCAATTCTAGTGTGGTGCCTGTAACGCCCCAAGATCGGTACTATGCAGACTTTAGCGTTCCAGCCAAATCCGCATAATAACGATCCTAAAGGACGCCCACCAGGCATAACGTGCACGTCGCAACACACACGTTATGCGGGTGGCATTGTGATAACATTACAACAGTTCTCGATGGAACCCACAAAAGAACATATATATACAACCACGACTCACAGAGTCAAGAACCAAAGATACAATACAAAGATCCAATTAACAATGGAAGCGGGGTAGCGTCCGGCTACGGACAAGAAACAAATTGGACTAAGAGTCCTGAAGATAAGCAAAGGCACCATATCCCTGCCCAGGCCAAGCCGAAGGGATTCCCCAAGCTAACGTCGTCAGACTTCAAACCTGTTGGCGGCATTGGAATAGCAGCCCCGAAGGGGTCAGTACTATAAAACAGTACTGGCAAGCAATACTCACAAGATATCAAAGCTGGAATTCCGGGGAAAGAGGGTTAGCGATTGAGGCGGCAAGCAGCCCTATCAACTTATAGAGACACACTACAACTTCCGTCTATTAGAGACAAGGTAAGGGAGCGCATAAGGAACCATCTATACTACACACCAAACAAACCCGCCCTAAAACGACTCCCTCGTATCCTCGACCCACGAGGAAGAAGTCCGGGCACTCACACGATTGACAAGTTTTAAAATAGATTATTATTCAAGTAATCTATCTTACTAGTCAAGTTATTATCATCATAAGGTGCAAGTTGTCTATGATCTTTTTAGCCAGCGCATTTCACCAAGTCGTCCATAACCGCGGACACGGCTTTTCGAAAAGATTTAACCCTGCAGGGATGCACCAATGAACCCACACGCATCGAAACTCTCGCTTAGAGGTGTACCGGTGGAGGTTTCGACGCAATACTTCCCTTCAATACAAACAAGTCCAGGGAGCCACCTAGCTAGGACTGATCCACCTTGAGAGTCCGGCCGAAGCTTCGAGGTGGGCCTAACCGTTGCGTGGACGGCTTCGGGAGGGAACACTCATATGATTGCCCCTCCTTCCACATGCGGTTAACGCTCATGCCGCAACTTCTATCGAAACACCCGAACTACTTGTGGCATCCTGGACAAGTTTGAGGATCCGGTAATAGATTGCGGGGAGGCCCATAGAACTCCCACATGTGGTTAGTGCGCTCAGTCTTGGATCAGCGGAAAAGAACTCGGGTCCTAGGCGACACTAGCAGAACAAATCACCACGATTGGCCTTCCGCCGGTGCCTTATCTTTATTAAGTTATTCCCATCGCAACAGAAATTAAAGATTGCCATTTTAGTTGAGCCTAGCTATCATATTAAAGACACGACTAGACAAAAAGATAACAGGACTGAAGCAAGGCACCTAAGCATGCACTAGGACTCGCAAGGCTAACAAGGTAAACAAACAACAGGGTGATAGGATGTGGGGGTGTGGCTATATCATGGCTGCAAGGTAAACATGCATATAGGATCGAGACACAAGCATCGTGACATAAGGCTAGCAAGGAACAAAAGATAGGAGGTGTAAGAGACAGAAAACAAGCAAAGATAGCAAGGGAGTATCACTTGCCTGCAATCCGGTAGAGATAGCAGGATCTGTCGTTGCTCACATCAACTCAACGTCCTATTCCCGAAGAAGCAACAAACACTGGAAACATAAAAGATGCATTTTACTACTACGGCAAAAGAAGCGGCATGTTGATGACATGATGCATGACAAATTAAATGTTGTCCAATTTTATTCCCTAACACATGGCAAAACATTTTAAATGGGATCGATACACAATATAGACGCACCGGACAAATCCCATAATTTAAAGTTGGATTAATTCGACTAAATGGAGAAAAAGTGCGATGTTAATTAATGATGCATGATTTTAGAAGATACGGATATATATGGCATATAGGGGTTTAGGGTTGGGGTCACACATCGGAAACGAGGAACTTCGGATTCGGAACCGTCGTCTTCGGGTCGTAGTCGAAGTAGTCGTCGTAGTCGAGGGGTAGTCGTTCATCTGGAGTCGAAGTAGTCATCCATTCGAGGTCGAAGTAGTCGAAGTAGTCGACGTCGAGGAAGTAGTCATACTCGGGTCGTCGTCGTGGCGGACCTTAGCGTTCCGGGCTTCAGGGTCGACGGGGTCCTCGGTGGTCAGGGTACTCGGCGTCGGGAATTTGGCTTCACGGTGCTTCACGACGGGAACCGGAGAACACGTCGGGAATGGGATCGGGAAACTGCTTCACGTCGGGAAAACGCATCGGGGAAAAATCCACGACACTGGGAAAATGCACGGGAGACACCGGGGAACTCAAAACGGGAACATCGGGAACGATCATCGGGGGCGAGGGCACGTCAACGGTGACGGACACAGGGAGAGCAAAAGCAGCAGCGCGGGCACAACACGGCTATGGGGGACGTCCACGGGGCGACACAGCAACGGAAAGGAAGCCGGGTCCTTGCGGCCATTTCATCAAACATATTGTGGTCGTCGGAGACGAACATGGAGATGGTCACGGGAAGGAGCTGCAGGGGTGGCCGGGAGGAGCAGGAGGAGGTCAGAGGTGGCTCGAGCGGGACGGATGAGGGAGGCCAGCGTCCATGGCACGAAGGGGAAGATGAGAGGAGGGCCGGAGAGCTTGGAGGGGAGGCACGGGAGGAGTACGCCGTGGGGAGCCGGCGTGGAGGAACTCGGCAGCAGCGGCGGGCGGCTGCGCGGGCTTGATGGCAGGGGGGCGAGACGGTGCGGCGAGGAGACGAAGACGAGGAGGCGGCGCGTGCGTGCGGGTCCGAGGGGCAGCGCGGAGGAGGTGCTGGAGGTTGGGGAAGAGGACGGTTCGGGTGAGGAGGAGAAGGAGCACGGCGGTGCAGGAGGGAGAAGAGGACGCGGGCGACGACGATGGAGCTTGGGGGCTCGGGAACGGGGACGGGCCGGCATGGCGGTGGTCGGGAGCACCAGAGAGGGAACGGGGCGGCGGCCCGGGCTGCAGAGAGGAGGTGTAGGGAGAAAGGAAGAAGGAGAAGAGGGGCGCCGGCGTTGGGGAAGGACGGCCGGCCGGCGGCCTCGGTCGAGCAGGAGGCGGCAGGGTGAAGGAGATCGTGCGAGGTGGCGTGGAGCACGCGTGCGTGCAGGGGAGACGGGATGCCACGGGAAGAAGAAAGATAAGAGGAAAATGGAGAAAAAGAAAAGGAAGAAAGGAAAAAGAGGAGGAGAGAGAAAGAAGGAGAGGGAAAGGGGAAAAGAAGGGGTGGAAGGGCATTTTCGCGAAAGCAGAAAAAGAGGAGAGGGTGGCTGCAAAAATGCAGGGGGTGGGAAAGATAAACAGCCAGGGGCAGGATTAGGGTTTGGAGGCTAGGGTTTGCTTGCTGGGCTTTGGGCTAACAAACTGGGCTACTCTCTCTCATCTCAAAACATTTATTTTTCTAGCAAATTAATTTGGCAAATAATTTTAGAAAACGGAGACGAACGTCTCAGTAAAATATTTTTCCGACAATTTTAGAAAAATAAAATAGGTTTTAATAAAAATAATTTTTGTGAACAAAACATGCGATGCGATGATGCTGATGTCATGATGATGCAAAAGAAAAACAAACAAAATCTAATTTGGAAAAAAAACCCCCGGGACATTACAGTGCCCAGCTTTTTCTAGCCATCTTCGCAATTTGGGTACAAGAATTTTTTGTGATCCTCTAACATGCGTTCCAACTTCAACCTCTCATTTTCACTTTCGCAGTTTATTTGTGCATCAAGAATGTCCCGACGAAGATCATCATGAGCGGGCTCATCTGATGCCTCTTCTTCAGCTTCTTCCCCCATTGTAGTCCCACCGTGTTCAGAGAACATATGATAGTTGTCATCATCCTCTTCTTCTTCATTCTCTTCCATTATAACCCCTCTTTCTCCATGCTTGGCCCAACAATTATAGCCGGACATGAAACCGAATCGAACAGGTGGATGTGAAGGGTCTTTGATGAAGAGTAATCCTTCTCATTCTTACAGTCACCACATGGACAATACATAAAACCATTCTGCTTCTTGTTTACATCGGCCACACTGATAAAATATTGCAGGCCCTTAATGAACTCAGGAGACTGTCGGTCATTGTACATCCATTGCCGACTCATCTGGATTATATAAGTATATCAAAAACCAATACTACACAACATCATGAATACAGAAGTGACCAAATTAATACAAGTTCATCACATTAAAACCAAAGTACCAAATGTTATTATTGCAAAAATATACATAAAGTTCATACATAGTTCTCATAAAACAACATACAACTATCTAGAGCATATAAAACATACATTAAAACTAACATAGAACTATCTAAAGCATTTAAATGCAACAACAAATGCGATCAAAATCGCAACTAAGTAGTAATTGATCCAACAGCATAATGATACCAAGCCTCTTTATTAACGGCATATTTTCTAATCTTCAAGCACATTGCATCCATCTTGATCTTGTGATCATCGACCACATCGGCAACATACAACTCCAATTTCATCTTCTCTTCTTCAATTATTTTCAATTTTCTTTCAAAACATCGTTTTCTTTTTGAACTAAATTTAACTTCTCGACAAGAGTTGTCGGTTCGAATTTCCGGTTCACATACCTCCTAGATAAAAATATCTATGTCAAGTTGATCGGCATAATTGTCATAAACACAAAATGAAACAAATAGTTATAAAAAATAATATACCATATCCGAATCATAGAACGTACGAGGGCCAACGGGGACGGATATCAAAACCATGGCATTATACATAACAAACAATCATACAAGAAAATTTTACAAGTAACTATATATCTAAATCATACAATAAGTAAGAATTAAAAAAACAAAGATAAGAACAAAAGGCTCACCAAGGTGGTGCCAGCGACGGGACGGCGCGAGCGATCGACGGTGGTGAGGATGGGGACGGGACGACACTAAAATCCATAAATCATCATTAAATTTAAGCTCAAATTGCATATAAATCAAATAAACTCCCACATAATTTTTCCCAAACTAAAACCCACAAATGGCATAATTTAAAATGGCATAATTTTAAATGTCATAATTTTAAATGGCATAATTTTAAATGAGCTAAACTAGTTTCATCAAACTTATATCAAAAACCATTACACAACTAACCTAGAATTAGAAGCAACTAACTTAGGCATTTCATCAAACACCTAGCTAGCACTAGCAATGAAATGAGGCTAAACTACCAATGACGGATAAAAGGATGAAGTTTGATAACGTTTTAGAACCCTTGATAGATGGGGCGCCGCCAATCTTGACAAATAGTGGAAAAAAATGGGGATCAACTCAAGATCGGGGAGGAAACAGAGGAGCCAAATGGGCATGAACTCGAGCTCCTCTTGGGTGTAGGAAGAAGAAGTGAGGAAGAAGAGAGATATATTGGAGAAAACCTTTAGTCACAGTTGGTATCTCCAACGGGGACTAAGTGAAGGGTTTGTTGCATAGAAAACAAAAAAAATTCCTACGTAACAAGCGGAAGAAACCCAACGGATCAAGATCTATTAGATGCAGGGGTTGGTCTGTCGATCCCCGCAACTAGACTCATCTAGTCGCGAGGAGATGTATTATCCGATCCGAGATCCAATCCGATGGAGCACCGCATGAGCAGCACCTCCGTGGTATCCACACGTACAGCTCGATGAAGACTTCCTCTCCTTGATCCCGCAAGCGAGGAGGAAGTGGCTCGTGAGATTCCAGCAGCACGACGGTGTGGTGGTGGATATGGTGGAGATCCCGGCAGGGCTTCGCCAAGCAGCTGCGGGAGAGAGGAGGTGGAGGAGAGGGGCGACGACTAGGGCTTGGGGCAGCAAGGACTTGAGCAGCCTTGTGCCGTACCCCCTCCTCCATTTAAATAGGTGGTGTCTAGGGTAGGGGTGGGGCGCCCTTGGGTGCCTTCGCCCCCAAGCAAGCCGAGTCCTAGATGGACTAGGCCTCCACCCCCTTTTTCCATATGTTGGCCGGCTGGGTCAAGTGGGCTGCCAGCCTGCCCTGGTGTGGCCAACCCAGTAGGGCTGCTGCACCACCACTTTGGCCCATGTGGGTCCACAGCCAGGTGGGCCCCACTTCTAGACTCTTCTAGAACCTTCTAGAAAATTCCGGTACCCTGCCGAAATATTTCGGAACCTTTCCGACACCTCCGGAAACCACTTTCCTTATATGAATCTTATTCTCCGGACTCTTACGGATCTTCTCATGATGTCTAGGATCCCATCCGAGACTTAGAATCAATATTCATTCGTACCATCAATTATCTCATCGCTAACCCTAGCTACATCGGAGCGTTAAGTGTGTGACCCTATGGGTTCGAGAACATGAAGACATGATCCGATCAATAATCAATAGCGGGACCAGGATGCCCATATTGACTCCTACATATTCAACGAAGTTCCTTATCGATTGAACCACGATGCCGGGGATTCTTAATCGCATATACGATTCCCTTTGTCACACCGATATTTAACTTGCCCGAGATTTGATCGTCGATATCTCCATATCTAGTTTCATCTCGTTACCTGGCAAGTTCTCTTTACTCGTCCATAATATAGGATCTTCGTGATTAACACTTAATCACATGGTTGCAACCTTTTTGATGCTATATTACCGAGAGGGCCCAGAGATATCTTTTCTGTCACAAGGAAGGACAAATCCCACTCTTGATTCATGTAACCCAACAAATACCATCGGAGATACCTGAAAGCCACCTTTATAATCACCCAGTTACGAAGTGACATTTGATGTCCACAAAGTATTCCTCCGGTAAACGGGAGTGACATAATCTCATGGTCTAAGAAAACTATACTTGGCATATACTAAAAGCGTTGACAATGAAACTGAGTGACACGATCATTTGCAACTCTTTATTCTTGGGTCTTGTCCATCACATCATTCTCCCAATGATTGACTCCGTTATCAAGTGACTGTAACAAGTCCATGGTTAGGAAACTCTAACCATCTCTTGACTGACGAACTAGTCTGGTAGAGGCTTACTAGGGTCAACTGGTTGTTTATATTCCACACATGTATTATGCTTCCGGTTAATACAATTATAGCTTGGAGAATAAACTATTATCATAAACATGAATATGCTAATAAACCATTTATTATTGCCTCTAGGGCATATTCCCAACAGTCTCCCACTTGCACTAGAGTCAATAATCTAGTTTACATTTTCTCGATCCAACACTCACGGTGTGTAACACTCATGGAGTCTCAGTGCTGATCATGTTTGCTTGTGGAAGAGGTTCTGTTCGTGTTCTGTACTATACAGTTCTTATGTTCTTTGCAAAACATTAATGTCACCTAAGTTGACATTACTTTATCATCACATGATAAACCTTATATCATCACTTGATAAACCTCATCATCATATGACGAATATAATATATTTGGTTACAGAGTGAGACTTTCGTTTCCTTTTTATGCCTACATGACGTATGATCAGTCAAAAGAACTTTCACATAGCATGTGCACACGGAACTCACTCAATCTTGAAACAAAATTCCTCAAACCACAATATTATATCTTTTAATCCTTGAATTAATCATATACTCCTAATACTTTTCACTTCGATATTTCCGATCATGCTTTCCCTGCGCTTCTGCTGTTACGAGATCTCCAATCTAGTTTGGTGTCATGACTTCAACCAAGTCTGCCAATCTCTAGATTCAATTATCTCATCTCTATGTTGAAATGACTCCTCATTTCTAACACGTTCTTCTAACCAAGAACTTGGGTCACATTTCGTCAACTATAAAATTATGGTTCTTATATGTTTAGACCTATGAACAATTCATAGTGAATACTAACATATCCTCCAACCATTATTTTGTATCAAAAATAAACTTTATGTTTCACACATCTTTAACAAGTAATGAACACTTCTCCACTTCTTCTATTTTGAACTCCTTGAAAAAAAAATTAGGCTAAACATCCTGACTCATTTATCGACAAAATATGCATCTAGCTCCATAGATATTTGACATTCAAATTAACTTCACAAGTTATGCATTTGGTTCCTGAAATATTTACATCATTTATGAAATCTCCATTTCATATAAACATGGTGTTGTAAACTCCCACTCAAATATACACCATACACATATTAAATTGTGAAACCACTTTGGCTCCCACTCAGAAATATGTTATCTCTATATTTGATTATGATTAACTAGCTCCCACACAAACATATGTCACCACATATTTTGTTTATGGAAAAATAGTTTCTGCTCTAACTTAATATATGTCACCACATATGTCAATTAGATCCCACTCAGTTTCTTATGCACTTTCTCGATATTTTGGACACATCCAAAATTCTTAATTAACCTTTTAAAATTAGAGAACTCATATACGAAATGCTAGTACTTTGCTAGCTTTAAGTTTTATTTATTCTCTACAAAACCCCTTTTGAGGAATAAATATATGAAATACCACTTTCAGAAAATCAAGCAACAATTACTTTGTGATTTAAACTTAACATAGGATGACCCTTAGTCACTTTCATATTTAAGGCTTCTATTTCTTCTTTGTAGTTTTGTAGGTATGTCCTGTTTCTCAAACATGACAAGTAAATCATGAATATTATTTTATAACCTGACAAAACTTTAATATTCTTGAATCCTAGTCCTTTAGACAAGCTAAACCGAAATTCAATGATCACCATCATTAATTCCTTCATGTGTCAAGTTTTAACCAACAGAGCACTTTACATATGTGCCACTTGATACATAAACAAGCAAGGTTTCAGCTTTTCGATTTATTCCAGCAATCCCTTTTATCAATGAAACCTTTTCACGATAAACCACTAAAATACTTAGCACAACCAACAAATTGGTTTGCCCCTTTTAGTCTCATATTGTGGAATCACACTCATAGTCACACTTATGAATATACTACAACATTATTCGCAATAGTCTCTAATTATCTCATAATTACCATGACTTCTCATAACTCATATGGAATCGTTTATGTGAATCATTAAATAGATCCTTATTTCTAAACATAGTGTTTATCAAATAAATCTAAATGCTATTATTAAACCCCCCGAAATAAAACCCTTCTTCGAGACCACACAATATCGAATAGTGCGTGATTACGATATCTTAGGACATATCAAACACCATTTAAATATTCTAAACATTGTAATTTGTGATAACACTTCTCACAAGCCCGCATACTAACATATAACTCATATATTTTGTCTCTTTTGATCAAATCATAAAGACTCAATTTTCTTGTTAACTTAACATCCTAAAACTCTAGAATTTTAGTTGATCTCATCAAATATCATAACTCGAATAAATACACCTATTTAATCATTTCATTTATGATGGAGTACACAAAATAATGACATCTAACGTTTGCTGAAAATACAACCAACACTTGTGTTTATTTTCGGCAACTCCTATCACTCTTCCAAAGGTGGCATTTTAGTCATACTCCTTACAATAAGGGGCATTGATAAAACATCAAAAAATTTATTCAATATTTAGCACGACTAAAAACAATTGTCATTATTAAGTTTTGGATATCTTTAGTATGTCACATATTTTATAAATGTTTAACTAATCATCATTTATATTAAACTAAGGACAATAATCTCATAATCGAAACGTGATCACCAAAAAGAATTACTCATGAAAATAGAACAACCACTTGTCTTTAACATGAATAAGCGTGTCACAAACTGAGACACACTAATTTAAAGATCACACTTAATTCGATTACAAAAACTCATTCAAATCCTCTAATCATAAAATGATAAATGTAGAAGTAGAATGCCGCCAGCATCAACTCCTTGATTGCCATCATTCTGCGATATCCACTCAGTCCCTCCATGCACTTCTAAACGGAAGCCCTGTTTTCATAAAAAAGCATAAGTATCAAATACTTAGCTCACCACAAGTGTAAACGGGACACAAAACATTTACAACTTGTATATCACTATATACCTTCTGCATCGACAACTTCTCCTGCTATAGCTTCCACTTTGACATGACGAAGCCGAGACACAAACTCACAGAAAGTGATCGAATCCCTTCCCTTGACATAGTCCCTGACGTAATTCTTGAAGCTGGGGGAAGCGAGCGCAACACCCCATCTATCGCGAATTCATCAGTCATCAAGTAGTCCCAAACAAGCACTAGACGGTGATGAATCTCATGCATCTTCCTCAGGTGTTGTTCCAAACAAGTGTTTTCTTCCATCTTGAGTGAAAGAAACTCATTCAGATTCTCGAACCTCGAATTCTGACTTGTGCTATGAACCTATTTTTCAGCTCATCAACAATATCATTGGCACGCAAGTCTTCGAATTGACTACTTAGGTCAGAATTCATG
This sequence comes from Puccinellia tenuiflora, assembly GCA_012064385.1. Taxonomy (NCBI): domain Eukaryota; kingdom Viridiplantae; phylum Streptophyta; class Magnoliopsida; order Poales; family Poaceae; genus Puccinellia; species Puccinellia tenuiflora. The sequence continues at coordinate 839,357 of QRDG01000023.1, forward strand.
TAGGTGCACATCAGCCACTCAACTTGTAAGTAAGTGGTTTCTTGGCGAAGCCATTCTATGTGCTCTTCCTCATTTGCAGAAACGTTGGGTTTATCTCCTATTGATTCTTCTAGCACGTCAAGCAAGTCATTGGTGTGTAGGACTTCACACAAAAGCATGTACCACTCGATAAAGTTTGACCCATCTAGACGCAACTCCTTGGCCATGAAAAAATGACCATAGTCGGCCATGATCTACAAGGATTTTTGCAAAGACATCTTAGGACTTTTGTTTATGATAATTTTAGTTCATCTTAATCAAAATTACTACATGAACTCCCACTAAACTCAACATCTCTCTGGTTGTTTTAGTGACACACGATCCAAATCCACTACACCACAACCGATCATCACGTGAGATGATGTAGCTTCAATGGTGAACAACTCAGTGTTGATCATATCATTCGTATGACTCGTGTTTAACCTTTCGGTTCTTGTGTTCCGAGGCCATGTCTGTACATGCTAGGCTCGTCAAGTAAACTGTAGTATTTTCGCTTGTGTAAATCTGGCTTACACCCGTTGTATGTGAACGTAGAGCCTATCACACCCGATCATCACGTGGTGCTTCAAAACGACGAACTTTTGCAACGGTGCATACTAGGGGAGAACACTTCTTGATATTAACGTGAGAGATCACCTTATCATGCTACCATCGCGATCACATCTAAGCAAGCAATAAGGTGCATAAAAGGATTAACATCACATGCAATTCATAATTGTGATATGATATGGCCTTTTCTTCTTGTGCCTTTGATCTCCATCTCCAAAGCACCGGCATGATCTCCATTATCTCCGACATTGTGGCGCCTCCTCCATGGTTGCCATCACCAACTATTGCAACCACAACTATTGCTACTCTTAGCGATAAAGTAAAGCAATTACATGGTGATTCAATGAAACGCATGTCACATAAAATAATAGACAACCATATGGCTCCTGCCAGTTGCCGTACTCATCGACATGCAAGCCGTGAAGATTACAAACATGATCATTGCATACATTATCACAAATCACACATTGGCCATAACCACATCACAAACCCTACAAAAACAAGTTAGACGTCCTCTACTTTGTTTATGCAATTTTTATGTGGATTGGGTCAACGAGATAGAACCGTTCTAATCTGCACAAAAACCACAACGGTGATATAGAAGTTGCTTATTTACTCATCCTTTTAAAGGCCTTCCATTGCAGATCGCATCTCACCATAGCTAGATAAATAGACACCCGCCAGCCACTTATGCAATACAAGTTGCATGTCAATCGTGGAATCGGTCTCTCGTGCGTGGACGAGTAAAGTTGGTCTGGGCCGCTTCAATTCCAACCATCCAACAAGATACGAAATACATGCGAGAAGGGTAGCAACAAAAACATCAACGCCCACAACTCCTTGTGTTCTAATCGCACCAACATCTACGAATAGATCTAGGCTCTGATACCACTGAAGTGTTCGTTGCAGAGAAAACAAAAAAAATTCCTACGTAACAAGCAGAAGAAACCCAACGGATCTAGATCGATTAGATGAAGGCAGCGAGAAGGAGATCAATCTCTTACCCTTGAAGAATGAAAGAAGCCTTTTGTCGTGCAGGGTTGGTCTGTCGATCCTCAAACTAGACTCATCTAGTCGCGAGGAGATGTATTATCTGATCTGAGATCCAATCCGATGGAGCACCGCATGAGGAGCACCTCCGCAGTATCCACACGTACAGCTCGATGAAGACTTCCTCTCCTTGATCCCGCAAGCGAGGAGGAAGTGGCTCGTGAGATTCCAGCAGCACGACGGTGTGGTGGTGGATATGGTGGAGATCCCGGTAGGGCTTCGCCAAGCAACTGCGGGAGAGAGGAGGTGGAGGAGAGGGCGGCGGCTAGGGCTTGGGGCGGCAAGGACTTGAGCAGCCTTTTGCTCGCACCCCTCCTCCCTTTAAATAGGTGGCGCTAGGGCAGGGGTGGGGCGCCCCAATCTAGGGCCGGCTGCCCTAGGGTGCCTTCACCCCCAAGCAAGCCAAGTCCTAGATGGACTAGCCTCCACCCCTTTTTCCATATGTGGCGGCTGGCCAAGTAGGCTGCCAGGCCTGCCCTGGTGCGGCCAGCCCAGTAGGGCTGCTGCACCACCACTTTGGCCCATGTGGGTCCACACCCAGGTGGGCCCCACTTCTAGACTCTTCATTCCGGTACCCTACCGAAATATTCCGGAACCTTTCCGACACCTCCGAAAACCACTTTCCTTATATGAATCTTATTCTCCGGACTCTTTCGGATCTCCTCGTGACGTCTAGGATCCCATCTGAGACTCCGAATCAATATTCATTCATACCATCAATCATCTCATCGCTAACCCTAGCTATATCGGAGCGTTAAGTGTCTGACCCTACGGGTTCGAGAACATGTCGACATGATCCGGTTCAATAATCAATAGCGGGACCGGGATGCCCATATTGACTCCTACATATTCAACGAAGTTCCTTATCGATTGAACCACTTGCCGGAGATTCTTAATCTCGTATACGATTCCCTTTGTCTCACCGATATTTAACTTGCCAATGATTCAATCGTCGATGTCTCCATATCTAATTTCATCTCGTTACCTGGCAAGTTCTCTTTACTCGTCCATAATAGGATCTCCGTGATTAACACTTAATCACATGGTTGCAACCTTTCTGATGCTATATTACCAAGAGGGCCCAGAGATATCTTTTCCGTCACAAGGAAGCACAAATCCCACTCTTGATTCATGTAACCCAACAAATACCATCGGAGATACCTAAAATCCACCTTTATAATCACCCAGTTATGAAGTGACATTTGATGTCCACAAAGCATTCCTCCGGTAAATGGGAGTGACATAATCTCATGGTCTAAGGAAACTATACTTGGCATATACTAAAAGCGTTGACAATGAAACTAAGTGACACGATCATTTGCAACTCTTTATTATTGGGTCTTGTCCATCACATCATTCTCCCAATGATTAACTCCATTATCAAGTGACTGTAACAAGTCCATGGTTAGGAAACTCTAACCATCTCTTGACTAACGAACCAGTCTGGTAGAGGCTTACTAGGGACAACTGGTTGTTTATATTCCACACATGTATTATGTTTCCGGTTAATACATGTAACATCCCAATTTTTCAAAAAATGCATAAGCATGCATTCATTCATAAGCATCATGTTTTAGTGCATATAAAAATCTTGCTTTGAACCTTTAAAATTAAATTTTGGTCTAAATATTTTGTTTTGACCTAATAGGGTGCTAAGCAACCCTTGTCACTAAACCAATTATTTTCTCTTTATTTGGTTGAAATCTTTGTGCCAATGTATTCTATACAGAACCAGGGTTCCAAAAAGTATTTATTCAAAATTTTCTATTTTGTTTTGATACTATTTCGAAAGCTTTTGGAAAAACAGTAAAAAGAAAAGAAAAGAAAAAAAAGGGGGGGGAACCGGCCGTCCCGGCCGTCCCGGCCGAATCAGCCCAACCGCGGCCCAGCGCTGGCCCATTACCGTCCGCGCCAACCCGCCAGCAGCCCCCCGCGCCCTCTCCTTCTTCTCTCTCGCTGGCCGACGGACCCCCCCGCCAGGGTGACGTCATCACCTCGCTCCCCAAATCGGCTCGCCCGGAACGGAAACTGCCGCCGTCCGCCGCCTTGATTGCGGGCGTTTCCCTTCTCGCCATCAACGCCGCGACCCGCCTACTTAAGCTCCTCCCCTCCCTCTATCACCTCCCCCTCGAACCCTAGCAGGCCCGCCGCCAGGCTGCTGGATCTCGAGCTCGTGCCGCCGCCGCCCGCCGCCGGTAAATCCGCACGCCGCGGCCACTCCGGCCACTCCCCGCCCTCCCCCTGCCCTCTATCCCCCTCCCCTCTCCTTTCTCTTCCTTTTGACATGACACCTTTTGGTGCTCATTCTCTCGCTAGGAGACGACGATCCTTCCACCGCCGCCTCGGACCGCCGCTGGCCGCAACTCCGGCGACCGATTCCGGGAAGAAGAAGAGGAGCCGAAGCCCACCGCTGCGCCACCGAGTCCGCCTCGCCGCCCGCCATCACCGAGGTAGGACGAATTCGTCCCGGANTCCAACGGCCGTGTTCTTTCTTTGTTTACCGAATCGGTACGGGCCAGTAGAAACGCGCCATGTGGCTGCACCGTCAGTGCCCAGTCAGCAAGCCCAGTCAGCGGCTGATTTGTAATTCCCAGAAAATGAATAAAATCCCAGATTTTTGTGCAATCTTGTAAAATCCATATCTTGAGTTCTGCTTATCCAAAAATTGCAAACTTTATATCAAAATGCTTGGAAAAATGTTTTCTATCCAGTGGTGTGTTCAAATTGCACCTTTGCATCATGCATTTAAATGATTTTCACAGAATCCTAAAATAAGGTATTCTAGCCTATAAATTATTTTCTAAATTATTAAACACTATAAAAATTGTGATCATGAGCATCATGCATATGTTAGACAACAGAAACTTTAATATAATCTTATTTCCTTAAATTGTGGAGTGTTAGCTTGCATTTCATGCATTCATATTATTTTTGTATTGCCATTATATTGCTTGTTGTATTGATTTGGTGATTGTTTGCTTGTTGATTAGATTGTGAGGAGTGCCAGACGTACTGTGAGTGCTGCGACAACCCGAACAACGATCAAGGCAAGTGTATACACTCATGAAGGACCTATTATTTTCTTAATTGCATTATAGATTATTTTAGTGGTATGCATGATAGGTTTACTATTGTTTTAATTATGCTATGCAAACCTGTTAGATCTCTCGTGTTGACTAGGTACCTACATTATTTAGTAGAAATGCTTGCTGCAATTGTGAAGTTTTTGAAGTAGTAAGTTTAGTGAAAACTCTACTAAATTAATGAATCACCTGGGTGGATTTGGTTTGTCGAGGTGTGCGAAGTTGAGTGGCTACTCAGGGCCATTTTCTTGTGGTCTAACCTGAGTATGTGCACTTGTGGATGGCCACCCAGGGTATTGAGATTCGATGTCACTCCATGTTTAGTTGCTCCCAGTGCAGCCACTAGTCATATGGGCTCTGTCTTGACTAAGTAAGTAGCTTGGAACCGACCCGGCTTGACAAGCAGATGTAGGGGTTGTAGGTTGGAACGGGTCAAGCCAGTAGTGGTTGGGAAAGAGCTTCCAAAAGGTCTCGTCTCGGTCTTCTCCTTTCCTTTTCACTAAATGAGGGTTAAGGATAGAATGGGTCGATCGAGTCTAGTGGGGAAAGTGTCACAAACTAAAAACTATGATCATAGCCGTGTCCTCGGTTACGGACAATGTTGAGTAGCTAAGCAAGGAAGTTGTCGGAGGATCTCTTCATTCCAATTTCATAATAAAATGTGATGGGTGAACTCGGGTATATGAGACCTTGGATGCGTTCCATGGGTGTGTCTCATATTGAAAAGTTGAAAATAAAATGTTTGTGAAAAGTAGGAGAAAATTGGCTTTATGCAATAGCCTTCAACCCCACCAGCCAGATAAGCATGTAGTATTAGTCTTGCCATTTCATATTCCACCATAGTATTCACTTGCCGGCCTGTTACAAGGTTTTGACCCAAATTCCCTGGGCTGCAACGTTAAATGTTGCAGGCTACTACGACGATGAGTGAGACGTGTCTTCGAGCTTACAACCAACATGATCGCCAGTGGCTCATGGAGATGAAGGAGCTCTGTGCTATTATATTGCTGCTTGTTGAACTCTGAATAAATTGTGAACTCTTTACTCTTTTAAGGCTAGCTTCGGCTATGCAAAGTTGTAAGGAATTATTTTACTCCTGGATCATTCGAATCTCGTTGTAATAATATTTGACCTTGATGCATGATATTACATCTTTTGTGAGTTGCTATCCATACTCGATCCAGGGAATAGCATATTTCACAATGTGGCCTTGCTTTTCTAAGCGAGGGCGCCACAGCGATGGACATTGCCTACCCGTCGCCATCGCCCGTGCATCGCCGCCGTTAGAGAGCCTGCAAAGCAGATCGAAGTGGGGCAACCCCTCCGCCTCGTCTCCCTCTACCTCCTCGTCCACGGAATCGAGCAGGGGATCCCGGAATCGCCGACGCTGTCCGTTCTTCTCCGACCACGTCTGCCGTGCGTCGAGTAAGCTCGCCGCCATTGCCGACCTCCTCCGTCACAGACGTGAGCACGCACGTGTCAAGGGTGAGCACATGGTCCTCAGAGACATCCCCGTACTCCTCCTCCTTCCCTAGATCTACACGCCGTCGTAGCTCGCCGATGGCCGCCGCCGGTCGTCGTCGTTCTCGTCGCTCCGACGACCAATAGGTAGCGGCGCCGCCCGTTCTCGGCTCTCCGTTGTTAGGTGCATCGAACGCGTCCCGTAGATAGTCTCTGCGCGCACCATGTCGTCGGGACCGTGCACGGCGCCGCCGATGGTCACCGTGCGCGCGCGCCGGTCGTGGCCTCGGCTCGGTCAAACCGACCGTGCGGTAGTACCGATGTTAGAGCCGGTAGTACCGACCAGACCATGGACGGTAGTACCGAGCGTAGTTCCGGGATAAGACTTTTCGGTACTGGATACCTTCTGTTAATTTCCGGAAGTGGCTCGGAAGTTGCTCCGGAAGTACCGACTTGTCCGGTACTACCGGGCAGTTTTCCGGAAGTACCGACCGTAAGTCTTTTCGGTACTAGATACTTGCTGTTAATTTCCGAAATTGGCTCGGAAGTTGCTCCGGAAGTACCGACTTGTCCGATACTACTAGGCAGTTTTCCGAAAGTACCGACCGAACCATGGTCCGTAGTACCGGGCCTTGTTCCGGCCTACTGTGTAGTTCAACTAATTAATATTTGGGAAAATCATAACTTAATAAATATTGGTTCAAATTTTGCAAATGATATACCAACATGATCAGCAAATCAAAGGCTATCTAGTTATGTTAATTTCATAGCATGACAACAAATTTTCCTTTGATGTCATTTCCGAAATGGTTAAAAGGATTAAATTTGAATAACCGTTTAATTCACCATTTACTCATCGTTAATCGGAAAATTGCAAACTAGGCACCAAAATGATCAGGAGAACAATACCTATCTAATAATATCATTTCCATGCATGTAGACCTCATATTTTAGTACTGTACATTTTGGGTAATAACTTAATTCACTAAGTTAAGTATGGAATTTTAACCCGTTAATTGCGATATTTATTTTTGGGGTTCCATTTAACTTGTGGGTCATGCCCAAGACCATTTCAGTGCATAATTTGACATCTCATCATGAGTGTGCATTGAACCTTTTGTATTCGTGTTATTTATTGTTCTCCTGTATTGTTTGTGTTTCGGTAGAGTCAGGAGTCGAGGTTCCACCACCATACCTCGACGATCCGTGCTATCCGCTCCATCAGCAAGGCAAGAGATAACCTAACCTTCTGTGCATATCTCATCCTATTGTTTTACACAAGTATTTTCTCCACCATAATATTGTATTCGATTCCAATGTCAATTTTGGTCGATGGATAGAGTATCCTATTAATTGCATAGTTCCCTACACCATTACATGTTTTCCCTCCTATTATCCATAGGTTTGATATCTTGGGTGATGTCTACTATACACTTCTATTCTTGTAGACTTGTTGGGCCTCCAAGCGCAGAGGTTTGTAGGACAGCGGCAAATTTCCCTTAAGTGAGTAACCCAAGGTTTATCGAATCCACGGGAGGTAGAGGTCAAAGATATCCCTCTCAAGCAACCCTGCAATTAAGATACAAGAAGTCTCTTGTGTCCCCAACACACCTAATACAATTGTCAGTTGTATAGGTGCACTAGTTCGGCGAAGAGATGGTGAAATGCAAGTGATATGGATGGTAAAAGGTGATTTCATAATTCTGTAATAAAAATGGCAGCAAGCAAACAAGTGACAAAAGTGACTAAAAACGATGTATCAATGCTTGGAAACAAGGCCTAGGCTTCATACTTTCACTAGTGACTACTCTGAACATCAGTAACATAAATAAACACATGATAGTTCCCACAAAAATACATGTGTGGTAGACGTTACTCAGAGATCATTCTTTTGTGGATCAAATAGGATGAGAATTCCATAGGGCTACGAAAAGCACACCTTAAAGTTCGTATTCCACATCTATGGACACTTCATGCTGTCACTATCCGCATCCAAACATAGTACTAACAAACACCACAACCTATTTCTTGAATAGTCTCTTTGTTCAATAACACAAGCATTAAGAAACCTCATGATCTATTCAATCCAACAAATAAAGAACAAACTCATGATGAAGATCCTTCCAATCTATTATCCATAGAGTCACACACGGCACTGATGGTGGATATNCCTTGTGAAAAACCTTCTGAGTAGTCGATGCCATGAGTCATGTCTTTCAAAAGGAAAACTAGCTTTATGCAAAACAACTACTATACAGCTTTGAAGCCAATCATCATTGGGCCTATATCGCCCTAGTAACCTTGCGAGTACATCGTACTCAGCCTTGCTTTGTTGATTATTATTTGTTTCAGAGGAGGACGTCACCGAACAGGAAGGTGGGTTCTTGTTGACATCGACGAGTAGTCTGGGGTTCCCAGGTGGCAGCTTGGGATGTCACGGAACAGGCTGGCTGCGATTTGTTATTATAGGCCTCTTAGGCCATAATTTGGATCTTGTTGTTTAGACAACTAAATTTGCTACCGCTTGATGTAATGTTGGGTCTATGACCTCTGATGTGTAATTCGTTATCTTTCTCATTATATGAGTTGAACTACGATCTCTTTGTGTCGTAGAGTCAGTGATGTGCCAGATGTTCCGCAGTCTTGATCTCTCTATTATGCATTGATAGCTATGCCAGTGTTCATGGCATGATCGAGGTGTTGCGTTGCCGATGATCCATTCCGAGCATGCCTGCCAAAGGTTTTGGCCTGGGAGTGGTAACCCTAGTAACCTTCGATTGTGTAGCATGGCCTGTGGGTTACATAGCATCTCTGTATAATTCCGGGGTCGGGGCGCTACACGTATAGCATGCAATGACCCTCCACCCTCATCCCCAGTTTGCTCTTCCTCCTCCCAAACTTTGAACCTCCTCGTTTGGGGTTGGCATTGGTGTCCTCTTCAATTTGTAGCTGTGCAATACAAGCGAGAATTGCTATGCTCTCATCTTCCTCGGCGTCTATGTCGTCTTCTTCTTGCATGATCAGGTGCACCGCCAACTCATCATCGTTGTCCATCTATTGGAATGAAAGCATGTCAATCAACGAAACGTCGATGGCCGGCGCCAGAAAAAAAATCAGGAAAACGGTGCCTACCACTCAATCCGTCGAACACCTTCGGTGCAGGTGGGCGCGCGAGGTCGCCGAAAGCTTTTCCAGGCACGGCGATGAGCTCTGGCGCGGCGAGGGACCCGGAGCCGGACGGAGGACCACGTTTGGGGAGGCTACCCAGCTAGGGGTGGCGCTACTCAAGGTTTTGCTGGTGCGGATAGATTCAATAACTTCATGGCCGGTAGACCGAGCGGGACTGCTGTGGCCTGTGGGGCAAGGAGATGGTGGAGGTCTGAGAGATGGCGCAGCTAATGGCAATAGTGATAACCAAGCTGCGTTTGGTTCCAATGGTGCGGATGCTGCTGTCTTGGAAGTCAAGTGCTTCAGGCCCAAAATTATGGCTTAATCGTTGGATCAGGTTTCAGCAATAATATCAATCATCGTGACCAAAATGGATGTAACCATCGTGCCTAGAACCGTTGTCGATATGATGGCCAGCGTGGGGGTAAAGGAATCTTGCGAGGGTACGATAAAATTTTGCAAGGGGCTATCGTGGAAGGTTCGATGGTCAGGGTCGTCGATCCGGCAAGAATAGTTCAGGTCTGAATGCCAATGCAAATATGAATGGTGCTTTTGTGGGTTTACAAGAGGAGGCTGTTGTCGCGGTTGTTCCATAGGTTGCGGAGGTGTTGAGGCGGTCGTCTGGTGTATCCCCTGTCGCGGCACGAATTGTGGTGGTACCTCCTGCCGCGACACAAACTTTGGTGGTTTCTTCTTGAAGCGATACATGTAGACTACACTAGCGTAAATAAAAAAAGTTTATCGTGAAAGCTAGAAAATTGATGAAGTTATAGATCACGAATATACCACTCGACGCGCAATTGTGCAACTTGATGAAGCGAGTCAGGACAGTGTAGTTGTACAATCCTCCTTATCCGTGTCGTTCCCACGAACATCTCGTGTGGACGGCTCGTCCAACCGCTACAAGTACATAGCCTCTAGGGTATCCACACATACGGAGTGGAAGCGCGGCAAGCTGGAGTAATACGTCCACGTGGACGGCTAGGGCTAGGAGAGGTGGTTGTTGCGGTGGAGGGTAGAGCGGGATCATCAACCCTAAAACGTCCAACCGCCTCACCTTATATAGACCTCCCCATAATGGGCTGCTTGATCAGAAGCCGATTAATAGGAGTCGACATCCAGTCCAATTCGGATTGGAAGTGTGTGACCCTATACGTTCGTACACGTTTAGACATGACGCTGAGTACACATTCTCGGTTAATAGGTGGTAGCATCTTCTAGCGAAACGTGTCAAATATTAAATGGGCATAAAGATCATATCTGATGAACCATCACAATGTTAAGTGCAGGCTATTCCCTTTGCCTTACGAATTGTGGTCGAGCCCAAGTTGAGCTCTCTTTCTCGATCATGTGATTCGGAATCCCTTACTAGGTTAATGAACACTTAACCTTATGTAGCACGACCATGCATTTATGGATCCGATAACTTGAGGGGTTGAAAGGACAAGGATG
>QRDG01000024.1:0-33247 GCA_012064385.1 Puccinellia tenuiflora
GGGCTAACTAGACCCCAAGTCCATGGCCGCCGCTGCTCCAACCACGGCCACATGTACGAGCGCATCACACGGCCGGAAGGACAGGGGGCGATCGAGACGGGCGCGGCTAGCTAGCGGGGTGTGAGCTTGCTCGCTAGTGACTCGCGAGCCGGCCGGCGGGGACAGCAACCATGCCGTATGGGCCATACGTGGCCGGCGGCCGGTACGTTGCTCGGAAGAGCCACCCACCACCCCGGTCGCCGTCTTCTGGTGCCGCCCGTACCGGTCATCTCGTCGGATAAGGCGCCAAGTTGCTGAACGGCAATCAAGAAAGGGACCTTGTCTCGCGCTGTCCCCCCGGCCCCGGCTCGATCGGCCGTGTGAATTATTTCAAACTAGATCCAGTTGTGTTCGTTGCTTGCTGCAGATAAAATGACCTCCACTGACTGGCTGAGCAATGAGAACAAGGAAAATGGAATGATAGTGCTCTACTTGAGAAGGTTTGATGGTTTATACAGTAGTAGAAAAGTGTGGTGTTGTTTTGGAACTTTTGGTGTTTTTTTAGTGGTAGAAATTAAAAACGTGCTACTCCCTCCGTTACTATGGTTTGATGGTTTATAGTAGTATTCAGTAGTAGACCCTCTCTCACTAAATATAAGATGTCGATTGACGGAAACACCATGCTAGTGTTGATAAGTTCAAATAACACCAAGCCAACATGAGAGGAGATGATGGCCTCTGGGGCGAAGTCGAGTGCTGGCAAGAGGAAGCATAAGGCGAAATCGCGATAAAAGTTTAAATGGGGTAAAAAGTGGCAGGAATTTTGCCAAATGGGGTAAGCGGGGAGAATTTCCGTTAAATGGGGTAATTGTTGTCACAAATGTCAAACTATGGGGTAAAATCTAGAATTTACTCTTTTTTTAAATATGGATTAGATACGAACTAAACTGAGTAAAAGGACACACTAAAACGCATCTACATAAATCCGAATCGAAAAAAACTAAAAAAATCTTATAATTAGAAAATGAAGGAGTATAAATTTAACGATTTCCAAGTAAAAGAGTTCGCAATCATCTTTCCCTCGGATTGGGTCCACAAGCTGAACAAGCTAAAGGGTAAGGTCACCCTCAAAATGAAAAGCTTTTTTTTAGGGAAATCTCGCCACTTTTATTCATGATCAAGAATGTTTACGGGTACAATATCTGTAAACATTGTCTATCATTGCAGGGCCAAAAGAAGCCGGAGGCATGGGCTGTCAAGGTTTGAAGCCCAAATAATTAACGATGGAATAAGGCCCGTTCCAGCCCTTTTTAGTTTTCACCGCCTAAGTGTCCCGAGCGGAGCCTGTACTATAATTCCTCAGAGGAGCTCGACTCAGTAATACCATCTCAATGCCGGCCCATGTGTAGAAAATGCCCAACACTTTTCTTTTTACTGTAAAAAAAATGCCCTGCTCTTAAGCCTGTAAAGACGGGAGGACAAAAATACGTGTGTGCGACTGTGCGTCGTAGGCTCGTAGCCTAGAGTAGGGATTTCTGGTTCGAACTCCACTAATCTCTTTATTAAAAAAAAATCAAAAACCATATTCATATATTTTAAAAAATCTAGAAAAATCAGAGATGTACTCAATAATGTATTATATGAACGTGTTAAATCTCACTTTAAAATACTTCGTGATTCAAGGTACGCAAAGATGGGAAAAATATGGATCTGGGTATATGGACGGTGTATATTTGTAAAGCTTCAAAAAAATCGAATTTATTATTTTTATATAGCCTAGATTTTTTTAATAAAATAGCGTTGCAATTTTGAATGAAGTTAGGATACATTAATGACTATATCCAATATTTTTTCAGATTTTTAGAACTTGTAAATATGATTTTTAAATTTTCAAAATAAAATCATCACTGGACCTTGAGAGGCAAAGAAAATGATCACCGTATTATATGGAAGTGTGTTTTTTAGAGTAAAAAAAACACGCTTCCCATTCTCGATAATAAAAAGGCCTACGCAGATTTTTTTCATAAAAGATAATATATTAATATCAAGAATATATAAGTACAACCGGCCTCTGTACAACTCAACGTCAAGAGTAAATATAGACATCGAGTATACACACAGCCAAATTATTAAGAGCATCTCCAGTAGATGATCTATTTTAGGGCACCTCTTTTTGGTTTAAGGCACCACTTTTTGATGTTTATGGCACAAAAACCAAAATTGTTCTGGTGGATGATGTATTTAGGCAACAAAAAATAGAGTTGTTAGGGCGGATGATGTAAAATAGGGCACCAAACACTAAAACAATATCATATTTATAATTTACAAACTACATATTTGAATAATACATGTAAATTTAAATGAAATTCAACATTGTAATACCCATACTACTTCTACTACTACGTTTCAACTAGCCACTTTATTAAACATCGGAGCTAGTTTAATCGAATGAGAAGAAGGAGGAGGAGTCGAGCTCCGCTTGCACATAATCTGGATGCTCTTCGCGTAGCTTCGCCATGGCCAGCTAGTGGGCCTCCCGCCGCCATCCGATGCGGCGGTGCTGCCTCTACTCTTTTGCAGTCGTGAGGTGCACTGGCGGCACGAGCCACTCCGCCTGCTGGCGGGTCTACTTGGGGAAGTTCAGCCCGGACTTGGGCCAAGCAAACCTCCACGGTGCAGCGTTGTAGGCGCGGGCGGCCAACTCCACCGAACTGATTGTGCCGAGCCACACCCGGTTGCCATCGGTGGAGATCTCTGTTGGGAATATGCCCTAGAGGCAATAATAAAATGGTTTATTAGCATATTCATGTTTATGATAACAGTTTATTCTCCATGCTATAATTGTATTAACCGGAAACATAATACATGTGTGGAATATAAACAACCAGTTGTCCCTAGTAAGCCTCTACCAGACTGGTTTGTTAGTCAAGAGATGGTTAGAGTTTCCTAACCATGGACTTGTTATAGTCACTTGATAACGGAGTCATATCATAAGGAGTAATGATGTGATGGACAAGACCCGATAACAAAGAATTACAATTGATCGTGTCACACAGTTTTCATTGCCAACGCTTTTAGTATGCCAAGTATAGTTTCCTTAGACCATGAGATTATGTCACTCCCGTTTACTGGAGGAATACTTTGTGGACATCAAACGTCACTTCGTAACTGGGTGATTATAAAGGTGGCTTTCAGGTATCTCCGATGGTATTTGTTGGGTGACATGAATCAAGAGTGGGATTTGTCATTCCTTGTGACGGAAAAGATATCTCTAGGCCCTCATGGTAATATAGCATTAGAAAAGGTTGCAACCATGTGATTAAGTGTTAATCACGGAGATCCTGTATTATGGACGAGTAAACAGAATTTGCTAGGTAACGAGATAGAACTAGATATGGAGATATCGACGATCAAATCTCGGGCAAATTAAATATCGTGAGACAAAGGGAATCGTATACGAGATTAAGAATCTCCGGCATCGTGGTTCAATCGATAAGGAACTTCGTTGAATATGTAGAAGTCAATATGGGCATCCCTGGTCCCGCTATTGATTATTGATATGATCATGTCTGCATGTTCTCGAACCCGTAGGGTCACACACTTAACGCTCCGATGTAGCTAGGTTTAGCGATGATATTATTGATGATGTGAACGAATGGTGATTCATAGTCTCGGATGGGATCCCGAACATCACGAGGAGTTCCGGAAGAGTCCGGAGAATAAGATTCATATAAGGAAAGTGTTTCCGGAGGTTTTGGAAAGGTTCCGGAATATTTGCATAGGGTACCGGAAAGTTCTATAAGGGTCTAGAAGTGGGGCCCATATTGTATGGGGGCCCACATGGACTAGAGGGTGGTGCAGCCACCTTAATGGGCTGGCCGCACCAGCCCCTTAGCCCAGCCGGCCAAGCCCTAGTTGGACTAGGACTTGGACCAACCACAAAAGGAAAGGGAGAAGGGGGCCGAGTCCACTTAGGACTCGGTTTGCTTGAGGGTCAAGCAAGCCCTAGGGCCGGCCGGCCCTAGGCTTGCCCCTGCCGCCTCCTATATAAAGGGGCACAAGGGGGGTGCGGCACACCCAAGGGCAAAACCCTAGCCGCACCCTACCCTATAACCCTAGCCGCCGGCCCTACTCCACCTCATGCCCTAGCCGTCGCCCCCTTGCTGCCCCTAGCCGCACCCCTCCACTTCCCCTTGGCGCCACCCCTCCCGTAGGGCTGCCGCCATCTTCTCCACCAAAGCTGCTGCACCACCCCTAGTCGTAGGGCTGCTGCACCATATCCTCTCCCTCTCCTCTTGCTTGGCTTGGCGAAGCCCTGCTCATGGAGATCTACACCATCAACGCTACCACAACTGTCGTGGTGCCGAGATCTATCTAGCAACTCCCTCCTTGCTTGCAGGATCAAGAAGGCGGAGTCTACATCGAGCCGTACGTGTGGATACCGCGGAGGTGCTGCTCTTGCGGCGCTTCATCGGATTGGATCGCGTGGATAATACATCTCCTCGCGACTAGATGCGTCTAGTTGCGGGGATCGACTAGCCAACCCCTGCATCGACAAAACGCTTTGAACGTTCTTGAAGGGTAAGAGATTGGATCTCTTCTTCGCTACCTTCGTCTAATAGATCTAGATCCTTGGGGTTTCTTCCGCTTGTTTCGTAGGAAATTTTTGTTTTCTATGCAACGACCCCATCAGTGGTATCAGAGCCTAGATCTATTCGTAGATGTTGGTGCGATTAGAACACAAGTGTTGTGGGCGTTGATATTTTATGTTGCTACCTTCTAGCGTGCACTTTGCATCTTTGCGGTATTGTGAGATTGAAGCGGCCCGGACCAACCTTACTCGTCCACGCATGAGAGACCGGTTCCACGACTGACATGCAACTTGTATTGCATAAGTGGCTTGCGGGTGTCTGTTTCTCTTGCTCTAGTGAGGGTCAATTTTCAATCGAAGGCCTTTCAAAAGGATGAGTAAATAAGCAACTACTATATCACCGTTGTGGTTTTGCGTAGATTAGAACGGTTCTATCTCGTTGACCCAAATCACGTAAAAATTGCATAAACAAAGTAGAGGATGTCTTACTTGTTTTTGCAGGGTCATGTGATGTGGTATGGCCATTGTGTGTTTTGTGATAATGTATGCAATGATCATGTTTGTAATCTTTCACAACTTACATGTCGATGAGTACGGCAACCGGCAGGAGCCATATGGTTGTCTATTATTTTATGTGACTTGCGTGTCATTGAATCATCATGTAATTGCTTTACTTTATCGCTAAGGTAGCAATAGTTGTAGTTGCAATATTTGGTGATGGCAACCATGGAGGAGGCGCCACAATGTCGGTGATGATGGAGATCATGCCGGTGCTTTGGAGATGAAGATCAAAGGCACAGGAAGAAAAGGCCATATCATATCACAATTATGAATTGCACGTGATGTTAATCCTTTTATGCACCTTATTCTTATGCTTAGATGTGATCGCGACGGTAGCATGATAAGGTGATCTCTCACATTAATATCAAGAAGTGTTCTTCCTTAGTATGCACCGTTGCGAAAGTTCATCGTTTCGAAGCACCACGTGATGATCGGGTGTGATAGATTCAACGTCGACATACAACGGGTGTAAGCCAGTTTACACATGCGGAAATACTACGGTTTTCTTGACGATCCTAGCATGTACAGACATGGCCTCGAAACATAAGAACCGAAAGGTTAAACACGAGTCATATGGACGATATGATCAACATGGTGATGTTCACCTTTGAAGCTACATCATCTCACATGATGATCGATTGTGGTGTAGTGGATTTGGATCGTGTGTCACTAAAACAACCAGAGAGATGTTGAGTTTAGTGGGAGTTCATGTAGTAATTTTGATTAAGATAAACTAAAATTATCATAAACAAAAGTCCTATAGATGTCTTTGCAAAATCCTTGTAGATCATAGTCGACTACGGTTGTCTGTTCGTTGCTAAAGATCTTTGTCTCGATGGGTCAAACTTTATCGATTGGTACCTGCTTTTGTGTGAAAGTCCTACACGCCAATGCCTTGCTCAACTTGCTAGAAGAACCAATAGGAGATAAACCCAAACATTTCTGCAAGCTATGAAGAGTACATGGAGTGGTTTTGAACCACCTACTTGAAAGTCAAGTGGATGATGTGCACCTTCATGAATTCTGACCTAAGTAGACAATTCAAGAACTTGACTGCAATGGAGATTGTAGGTGAGCTGAAAAATAGATTTTTAGCACAAGTTAGAATTGTAAGGTTTGAATGTCTGAACGGTTTTCTTTCACTCAAGATGGAAGAGAACACTTGCTTGGAACAACACCTGAGGATAATGCATGAGATACATCATCGTCTAGTGCTTGTTTGGAACCACGAGATGAATGAAGGTTTCGCGATAGATGGGGTGATACGTTAGCTTCTCCCCAGCTTCAAGAATTATGCTGGAGACTATGTCGTAGGAAGGGATTTGATCACTTTCTATGAATTTGTGTCTCGGCTGCATCATGTCAAAGTGGAACCCATATCAAGAGAAGTTGACAATGCAGAAAGTATATAGTGATATGCAAGTTATAAGTGTTTAAAGTCCAAATTGCAAATTGTGGCGTTTTCGATAAGTATTTGATACTCATTCTGTTTTATGAAAACAGAACCTGCTGCTTGAGATTTGCATAAAGGATATGGGAAGACGTTGCGGAATGATGGCAATCAAGGATTTGATGCTGGCAACGATCTGTCTCTACATTTATCGTTTTTTTGATTAGAGGATTTGAGTGAGTTTTTGTAATCGAATTGAGTGTGATCTTTAAATTAGTGTGTCTCGGTTTGTGAGACGGTTATTCATATTAAAGACAAGTGGTTGTTCTATTTTCATGAATAATTCTTTTTGGTGATCACGTTTCGATTATGAGATTATTGTCCTTAGTTTAATCTAAATTATAAATTATTTAAGCATTTATAAAATATGTGACATACGAAAGATATCCAAAACTTAATAATGACAATTGTTTTAGTCATGCTAAAGATTGAATAAACATTTTGATGTTTTATCAATGCGCCTTATTGAAGGAGTATGACTAAAATGCCACCCTTTGGAAGAGTGGCAGGAGTTTCCGAAATAAACACAAGTGTTGGTTGTATTTTCAGCGAATGTTAAATGTCATTATTTTGTGTACTGCATCATAAATGAAATGATTAAATAGGTGTATTTATTCAAGTTATGATATTTGATGAGATCAAATAAAATTTTGGAGTTTAGGATATTAAGTTAAGAAGAAAATTGAGTCTTTATGATTTGATCAAAAGAGACAAAAATATTTGAGTTATATGTTAGTATGTGGACTTGTGAGAAGTGTTATCACAAATTACAATGTTTAGAATATTTCAAAGGCGTTTGATATGTCCTAAGATATTGTAATCACACACTATTTGATCTTGTGTGGTCTCAAAGAAGGGTTTTATTTCGGGGGTTTGATAATAGCATTTAGATAAACACTCTGTTTTATAAATAAGGGTCTATGTATGATTCGCATTATTTTTCATATGAGTTATGAGAAAAGGTGGTTTCATTATGAGATAATTAGAGACTATTGTGAATAATGTTGTAGTATATTCATAAGTATGACTATGAATGTGATTCCACAATATGAGACTAAAAGGGGCAAACCAATTTGTTGGTTGTGCTAAGTATTTTAGTGGTTTATCGTGAAAAGGTTTCATTGATAAAAGAATTGATGGAATAAAATGGAAAAGCTAAAACCTTGCTTGTTTATGTATCGAGTGGCACATATGTAAAGTGCTATGTTAGTTAAAACTTGACACATGAAGGAATTAATGATGGTGATCATTGAATTTCGGTTTAGCTTGTCTAAAGAAAAGTAGGATTCAAGAATATAAAATTTTGTCAGGTTACAAAATAATATTCATGATTTACTTGTCATGTTTCAGAAACAAGACATACCTACAAAACTACAAAGAAGAAATAGAAGCCTTAAATACGAAAGTGACTAAGAGTCATCCTATGTCAAGTTTAAATCACAAAGTAATTGTTACTTGATTTTGTGAAAGCGTTGTTTCACGTATTTATTCTTCAAAAGGGTTTTTAAGGAATAAATAAAACTCACTGGACGAAAGCACAAGAGGTAAAGCTTTTTTACATATTCAATGTTGTTAACTACATGGTGTAGTTGTGCTTAAAGTCAAAAGGATTTATGCTAGCAAAGTACTAGCATTCGTATAAAGAGTTCTCGATATTAATAGTTAATTAAGAATTTTGGAGGTATCCAAAATATCGAGAAAGTGCAGAAGAAACTGAGTGGGATCTAATTAAAATGTGTGGTGACATATGTTAAGTTAGAGCAGAAACTATTTTCCATGATCAAAATATGTGGTGACAATGTTTGAGTGGGAGCTAGTTAAATCATGGTCAAATATAAGGATAACATATTTCTGAGTGGGAGTCAATGTGGCTTCACAATTTAATATGTGTATGGTGTATATTTGAGTGGGAGTTTACAACATATTGTTTGAGTGAAATGGAGATTTCATAAATGTTGTAAATATTTCAGGAACCAAACGCATAACTTGTGAAGTTAATTTGAATGTCAAATATCTATGGAGATAGATGCGTATTTTGTCGATAAATAAGTCAGGAACCAACGTATAACTTGTGAAGTTAGTTTGAACGTCAAATATCCATGGAGATGGATGTATCTATGGAGGATAGATATGTTTGATAAAGCATTATGTCAGGATGTTTAACCTAAGTAAGATTTTGAAGGAGTTCAAAATGGAACAAGAGAAGAAAGGTTCATCTGCTTGTGAGAAATAGGTGAAACATTGAGTTGATAACTCAGTACAAAATTGATGGTTGAAGGGTATGTTGGTATTTGCTATGAATGGTTCATAGGTCTAAACATATAAGAACCATGTGTTTGTATTTGACGATATGTGACCCAAGTTCTTGGTTAGAAGAACATGTTAAGTGAGGAGTCATTTTTCATGGAGTTGAGATAATAGAATCTAGAGATTGGTAGACTTGGTTGAAGTCATAAAACCAAACTAGATTGGAAATCTCATAAAGGCAGAAGCGCATCGAAAGCATGATCGGAAATATCGAAGTGAAAAGTATAGCACTGTCGATTTGTGAGACTACAACATATAGGAGTATATGATTAATTCAAGGATTAAAAGATATAATATTTTGGTTTGAGAAATATTATTTCAAGATTGAGTGAGCTCCGGGTGCACATGTCATGTGAAAGTTCTTTTGACTGATCATACGTCATGTAGGCATAAAAGGGAAACAAAAGTCTCACTCTGTAACCAAATATATTATATTCGTCATATGATGATGAGGTTTATCATGTGATGATATAAGGTTTATCATGTAATGATGAAGTAGTGTCAAAGTTGGTGACATTAACGTTTTGCAAAGAACATGTAAAACTATATGGTACAGAAACTTAGAGGACAAAACCTCTTCCACAAGCAAACATGATCAGCACTGAGACTCCATGAGTGTCAGACACCATGAGTGTTGGATCGAGAAAATGTAAACTAGATTATTGACTCTAGTGCAAGTGGGAGACTGTTGAGAATATGCCCTAGATGTAATAATAAAATGGTTTATTAGCATATTCATGTTTATGATAACAGTTTATTCTCCATGCTATAATTATATTAATCGGAAACATAATACATGTGTGGAATATAAACAACCAGTTGTCCCTAGTAAGCCTCTACCAGACTGGTTCGTTAGTCAAGAGATGGTTAGAGTTTCCTAACCATGGACTTGTTATAGTCACTTGATAACGGAGTCATATCATTAGGAGTAATGATGTGATGGACAAGACCCGATAACAAAGAGTTGCAATTGATCGTGTCACACAGTTTTCATTGCCAACACTTTTAGTATGCCAAGTATAGTTTTCTTAGACCATGAGATTATGTCACTCCCGTTTACCGGAGGAATACTTTGTGGACATCAAACGTCACTTCGTAACTGGGTGATTATAAAGGTGGCTTTCAGGTATCTCCGATGGTATTTGTTGGGTGACATGAATCAAGAGTGAGATTTGTCCTTCCTTGTGACGAAAAGATATCTCTGGACCCTCTCGGTAATATAGCATCAGAAAAGGTTGCAACCATGTGATTAAGTGTTAATTACGGAGATCCTATATTATGGACGAGTAAAGAGAATTTGCTAGGTAACGAGATAGAACTAGATATGGAGATATCGACGATCAAATCTCGGGCAAATTAAATATCGTGAGACAAAGGGAATCGTATACGAGATTAAGAATCTCCGGCATCGTGGTTCAATCAATAAGGAACTTCGTTGAATATGTAGGAGTCAATATGGGCATCCCGGTCCCGCTATTGATTATTGATATGATCATGTCTGCATGTTCTCGAACCCGTAGGGTCGCACACTTAACGCTCCGATGTAGCTAGGGTTAGCGATGAGATTATTGATGATGTGAACGAATGGTGATTCATAGTCTCGGATGGGATCCGGACATCACGAGGAGTTCCGGAAGAGTCCGGAGAATAAGATTCATATAAGGAAAGTGTTTCCGGAGGTTTTGGAAAGGTTCCGGAATATTTGCATAGGGTACCAGAAAGTTCTAGAAGGGTCTAGAAGTGGGGCCCATATTGTATGGGGGCCCACATGGACTAGAGGGTGGTGCAGCCACCTTAATGGGCTGGCCGCACCAGCCCCTTAGCCCAGCCGGCCAAGCCCTAGTTGGACTAGGACTTGGACCAACCACAAAAGGAAAGGGAGAAGGGGGCCGAGTCCACTTAGGACTCGGTTTGCTTGAGGGTCAAGCAAGCCCTAGGGCCGGCCGGCCCTAGGCTTGCCCCTGCCGCCTCCTATATAAAGGGGCACAAGGGGGGGGTGCGGCACACCCAAGGGCAAAACCCTAGCCGCACCCTACCCTATAACCCTAGCCGTCGGCCCTACTCCACCTCATGCCCTAGCCGTCGCCCCCTTGCTGCCCCTAGCCGCACCCTTCCACTTCCCCTTGGCGCCACCCCTCTCGTAGGGCTGCCGCCATCTTCTCGACCAAAGCTACTGCACCACCCCTAGCCGTAGGGCTGCTGCACCATCTCCTCTCCCTCTCCTCTTGCTTGGCTTGGCGAAGCCCTGCTCGTGGAGATCTACACCATCAACGCCACCAGAACCGTCGTGGTGCCGAGATCTATCTAGCCACTCCCTCCTTGCTTGCAGGATCAAGAAGGCGGAGTCTACATCGAGCCGTACGTGTGGATACCGCGGAGGTGCTGCTCTTGCGGCGCTTCATCGGATTGGATCGCGTGGATAATACATCTCCTCGCGACTAGATGCATCTAGTTGCGGGGATCGACTAGCCAACCCCTGCTTCGACAAAACGCTTTGAACGTTCTTTAAAGGTAAGAGATTGGATCTCTTCTTCGCTACCTTCGTCTAATAGATCTAGATCCTTGGGGTTTCTTCTGCTTGTTTCGTAGGAAATTTTTTGTTTTCTATGCAACGACCCCATCAATCTCGGTCGCGTGCCGGCCGGACGACTGCGGGCGCACCC
This sequence comes from Puccinellia tenuiflora, assembly GCA_012064385.1. NCBI lineage: Eukaryota > Viridiplantae > Streptophyta > Magnoliopsida > Poales > Poaceae > Puccinellia > Puccinellia tenuiflora. Next base: position 11,552 of record QRDG01000024.1, read on the forward strand.
GCCGAAGCCGGTGCTGCTCAACACGCGGCGGCACAGCGGCCTCGGTGCGGCGGATGTAGGAGATGAAATCGGTGGCAACGTCGTGGATCCGGCCTTTGCGATATGCGGCGGCGAGGGATTTAGCCGGAGACTGGCGGAATCGACGGCGGCGCGGGGATGCGCGTGGAAGGGGAAAAGTGGTTTTTCAGCTGGCAGATGGGTTGCGCGCGGCCAAGCGGCAGCCCAAGCGGTGATGTATATATGGCGCCCGATATCCACTCTTTTTGGGCGTGATGTAAAATTTTACATCCCCGAATACATATACATCATCTTCTGGAGCACGATTTTTTAGGCTATGATGATGTAAAGAACTATTTTTTGGCCTAAATCTTAGGATAAGTCGTGTACTGAAGATGCTCTAAGCTGTTCCGATACTGTATTGTGTCTGAAACACGACAAAGCCTTCTTTGGTTTCCTAGTTGGTGCCAATGGATCGAGGCCGTTTGAAACTCATTGCAAGTTCAGCTGCGACATGATTGAGGACGCGCCGTAGCGCAGTTGGCTCTCGCGAGTTCGACTCTCTGAGGGAGCCAATTCCGGGTGTCTCACCGTGCCACAACCGTCAAAGTTTAAAACATGCGTGCTCTGTGTGTGTAGTTGTAGGTCTAGCTTGTATACTAGGGTGTGCGTGCGTATGATGTGTGTTGTGTGAGTTAGTATATGAGTTCAGATACTACATTACAACCGATCGAGAGTCATCAAAAAAAAAAACTGCAACATGATTCGATTTTAACAGCCAAGACTACAAGAGGAATCTTGAGTACCACACTCACAAATACTCCGTCTCATGAGTGATTTCGAGGGGCATAAGGCTGGTGCCATGCACCGCCGGCTATAGCCCGTGATAGCGCTGCCACGTCAGTTTTTTCCCCCACTCTCACCCCATTCTCACCACACTCTCACCCCACGGTGCCAGTGCACGGGATATAGTGCCAGCTCTCACTTCTCTCTCCTCCACATCAGCATTTCTTTTTCAAAAAAAATTTCGAATTTTTGGAGTCTGCAACGGACACCATCAACGGCTAGCTGACGTGGACGAATCAGAGCTCACCACGTCAGCTAGCCGTTACACCTCCGCCTCTCGCCTCTCGCCTACCGCCACCCCCCGCGCACCGCCCCACTCCCGCCTCCTCCTCGCCTCCCTCTCGCCGCCAGGTGTGGGCGACAGCGGGGCGGTAGCGGGCGCTACCGGCGGGCGACGGAACCACCGCCCACCCGCGGCGTCGTCCCGCCCGCCTCTCGCCCGGTGCGGGGCGGTACCACCGCCCCCACTCCCGCCCGCGTTGGCACCAGCCTAAGTGGTGGGGAGCATGTGTTGGACATGAGCACGTGATATCGCTTCAGAAACTATAAGTTTGGCTTTAAGCAGTGTCCTGTACTACGCCTGAGCAGTAATGTTACTCCTCTGCTTCATTGGATTCGCCTCACGTACACTGTTTTACACATACGCCTGGCAGCTGTATTCATGGCGATTCATGTGTCAGACTTACGACGATACATCTCCTGCATTGCATGGACTGTTCAAATCTTCAGATTTTAACGTTGCATATATACTCCAGGCTGCAGACTAGCACAAATGCATCCACATGACAGGAGTATATGAAAAGCAGAACAAAAACAGGGGAATCCATTCTGTCCTACCTAACGACGCACAAATCACAAATGTCTCACGAGAGGAAAACCCGATGGATGCTCACAGGCTCAGTGTCAGTGTATCCATAGGGAGCATCTGAAGGAAGGACTATTGTCATATTCGGTCACTGTATTTACAAGCAGGCAAGCAGCAATCCCCTGTGAAGCTGTCATCCTTGTGGAGTACTATCTTTATTTTTGTTCTTGACAGATGATCATGTTTTTCTGGATGGTGGATTGCCCAGAAAATAAGGCCGAGGAGCAGTAGCAGTGTGTGCGTTTCCCGTTTTCCGTGCGTTGAGAAAAAACATCGAACTATGATGCGATTCCGTCTTGCAGCAGACCAAACTAAACAAACATTTGCGTGGATGGATGAACCTAGCTAGTTGTTCTTTGAACGTGGTGCAAAGCTTTGGATGCACTTAACTGGTAATGCCGTGGCAAGGTACGAAAAGCCAAAGCTATGGAGCAGGACGCACATGCTTTGGCTCGTGGATCGCGGTGCCCGTGAATACGTTGGGTCTGGTTGGACAGGAAACGGAGCGGGCACGTGCACTTAATTATGCGTCGTCAGACTTCAGGGCTTGGCACTGAGGCTACGATGGGAATGGCTCAAGAGGACAGATCCTAGTAGACCTTGGCAGGGTCTACCGATGTTGAAGGACGAGGACAGCACACGCGCTTTCAACAGCTTGATCAGATTCGAGACAGGGAGGGGGAGCTCTATCCTTTTTTGGAGAGACAGATGGATTGATGGTTACTCTGCTGACCAGATCGCACCCCTGGTTACCATGATGGTGAGTACGCGTCGGAAGAACTGCAGATCTGTGTTCGACGCAATGCAGGAGAACAGCTGGATGCTGGATATAGATGGACAACTTGGCGTGGAGGGCATACAGCAATGCACCCGGCTCCGGGACTGTGTGAACAACGTCCAGCGAAACACAATGGCGCAGGACAAACTCATCTGGCCCTGGGCGAGGGGGCGAGGGGGCAGCAATACACGGCGAGTTCGGCCTACTGGATGCTGTGCCAAGGGAGGTGTAGATTTGCGGCTGCCAACTGCATTTGGAAATCGGCAGCCCCAATGAAATGCAAAATATTTTGCTGGCTTGCGGTGCAGCATCGGGTCTGGACGTCGGATCGCCGCGTGCGACATGGGCTGCAGGAGGAGTTGAGCGCATGCTACACATGCCTACAGGAGACAGATACAATTGAGCATGTCACCACACAATGCGTGTATGCGAGAGAAACCTGGTTCCGATGCTTCAGGGCGGCTGGTATGCAGGATGGGGAGCCGGAAGCGACTGATACGTTGGAGGAATGGTGGGTGAGCACTCGGAAGAGATGTGAAAAGAAGAATAGGAAAAGTTTTGACGCCTTTGTAATTCTCATCGCATGGAGTCTATGGAAACAACGCAACGCCAGACTCTTCAACAATGTAGGCCAGCAATACTCAGTGACAGTTCTGGTGGACAGAATTGTGGATGAATTCAAGATCTGGCAGCGCGCGGGAATTGGAGGGAGAGCAACCATGACGCGAGAGTAGGCTTTAGGGTTCTAGGAGTAGGAGATCCCTGCTGTTTTTCTTTTGTACCCAAAAGTAGCAGCAGCTTGTAATACTGTACAACTTTCTGCCTTCTATAAAAGTCTAGTACGCCGTTTTGGCGTACTCTCGAAAAAAAATTATGCGTCGTCCTTACTGTTCCGACCACGGTCGTGTGCTCGTTATTTCCTCCTCCTCTGACCAGATGGGACCGTATCGGTAATCAATAGCAAGATCACGTATGCTATACATATAGGGGCGTTAAAAAAAAAAAAGAGTCTACTTGTCGGTTTCAATATTATTTGGACTAATTTTAAAAGTTTTGGACCCACCTGACCCTACTTTACAAGTAGTGTGACTAGTTTGCACATATTAAACAACTATTAAGACCACATTGTATTTAGTTCATCTTTTTATTTGGTCATTTTGTCTCTCTCGACTTTCCGCCTCGCAATTACAAGTACTTGTAGCTAAAGTAGACTACATTGTTAAGAAAACAACAATAACTTACACTCGACCACATAGATTGGTGTTGGATGTTTGGGAGAATAAAGTAGCTCGTGGTTGATGTTTGATGGTGCTCCTTGAGTATCGGACACGGAGTTATGGGGTGAAAGCCCTTGCTACGACTTTTGTCGGTTATGCCTGACATTGGCGGTGCTTCGACGATGTCGTCTTGCTTAAATTACATAAAATTTTCTCGATCATGCTCTCTAGGGTGAAAACCAGATCTGTGTTTTTTTACTGTATCCAATGATGGCGACACACAATCGTTGCTCTTGGAGAACCTTATCGTGCCCGTACGTTGCTAAAGCAATGGTTGATATCGTTGTTTCAAATGACGTGTGTCTTGGATCATGGTTATTATTTTTATTTTTCATAATTTTGCTATGTGCATTCTGATTTCTTAATTGTTCTTGATGTCAAAAAAAAAGATGGATGCACATGATATTTTCTTAATGTTAATGTATTACTATTTACCATAAAAATAGCTTGGGGTTGGATGCTAGGGATAAACCGAAGAGGGAACTACCTAATTTTAGGGCAAACAATTAAAAGTAAAGGAACATGTACTATGTCTGCATGTACTACACCATAAAATCACAACAAAACATGAAATCATAAACTTAAAATGGCATTCATTACCAATAATAACTATTAAAATATGATATGTCTCATCAGATAGTCGCCCTAGTTTGCCACAACTTTGGACATTCTGCAACGGAGATGGCAACCTCATCTTGAGAAATGAGAAAATCACACAAATCAAAGAACCTAAATTTAACTTTCTATTTTATATTTTCCACGGATATTTGTTGTTCGTACTTGTGACATATTGTTCGATTGATGTACTTTGTTTAAGCAATCAATAAATTTAGATGATTTGCTAAACAAACTACCGAATTTTCACCTTCTTGTCGAGTACAATGTGCTTTTTTTGCTCCCCCTTCCTTATGATTACATGATGCACACTTATTTGGAAAGTTAAAGTTTGACCATAAATTTGACGCGAGACGTGGCCTGCCACGAAAATTATAACATTGAATTCATTCCAATTTTTTCTAATGACATAATTATTTTGACGGATAAATCACATATCTTTGATAAAAAAGTGAATAAAATTGAATCACATAAAACGAGTAGCAACATAAATCGATATGGATGGAGTACCATTTTCTCGTTTGTTCCATGGGCTTCTAATTGTACTACATTTACTGTTTACTATTTTTTAGCATTGGTTAGAAGCATGTAGATTACTATCATTTGATTCAACAGTAGTTCATTTTTTTCTAGAGAAGTAGGAGGATCAGATCAATGGAGTCATCTTCCTGGGGTGTAATCTAATTCTACTAACCCGCATTGACAAAGACTATATAATGTGATTAATGATATTCACTGGGTTCATTGAAATCAACATTGGTATCCAGCCTCTTCCCTGGTTGCATCATTGCTACATGAAATCGCATTAATTAGGTAAATATGGTATATATACCAATACCTTAGTGACATAGTATGATGTAATTACTGAGGATGAACTGAAACTCTCTTTAGTTACTTTGGTGTCTAATTTTAACATCATATTTCCACAAAAACCATATACCGCATAGTATGTACCAAAAATACCATAAATACAACCCTAGGATTTGTTAGCAAGCACAGTGAGGGAGTTGTGCACTTTGTGCACCCACAAACACAAATGAAAAGCTAAATCATAAATCATGATTGTGTATTATTATAGATTGTTATAAAAATTAAAACAAATCATGGAAATCGTAAATCCTGTAATTAATATAGTTACAAAATTTGTGATGATTTTAGTTAAGTAGTTTTGTTGAGGGTGTGGAGAACTATGATGACTACCTCAAGTTGGAGAAGGATTGCACTGGGCTACTTGGGTTCTTGCTTATCCATAAGTGCATTGTTGCTAGATGGATGCTTTCACATGGAGTTGCAGCTGACCAGACTCATGGATACATTTGCATGGGGAGTGTACATGCCTTGATGACATCTACATGCTTTGTGTTGTCGTGGTAAAGGTTTTTGGAAAAGAATATTTTTGAAAGAACCAAATGCTCTTGACGCAACAAGGCTCATGGCTATTGGAGCTTGGAGAGGGGTTCCTGTCATGCTTGGATGTATTGACTGTGTGAAAGAACAAGCTATGCCCGGATGTCGCCTAGAGGGGGGGGGGTGAATAGGCGATTAAAACCTTTTCTATTTAGGGGCTTGATAATTGCGGAATAAAACTAGATGTTTAAATTAACAAGCCAACAACCTAATATACTAGGTTTGCCTAAGTGCACCAACAACTTATGCTAAGCAATATGACAACAAGGTGATAGCAAGATATGAACTTCAAGCACGAAGGCTATCACAATGTAAATTGCATAAGTAAAAGGCTCGGGTATAGAAATAACCGAGGCACGCGGAGACGAGGATTTATTCCCGAGTTCCTCCTTGTTAAGGGAGTACGTCTCGTTGAAGGGGTGTGAGCTCGCCACAAAAGGCCTACTCAAGATGCCACAAAGGCCTCACCCTATTCTCCGATGAACCGCACCCAAAGGTTTGGTTCACCTTCCACTATCGGAATCCTTCGGGGCGGATTCCGGAGCCCTTACAACTTTTGGGGCACACACCCACAACTCAATTGGGGGCTCCCAAAGCGTGCCGAAGCTTCACAAGCCGAAGTCTTCACGGCACCACCACCGTCTAGGGTCCAATGACCCAAGAGTAACAAGCTCCCAACCTTCAATCCCACGAATCACCGTGGGGAGCACAACCCGATGCAACAAATGCAAAAGGGGAAGATCACACCAAGTGGTCAAATCTTTCACCCCAAAATCCAACCAAAGCAACTAATGCTATGGAGGGATTTAGGAGGAAAAACAAAGGAGAAACACCAAAAACTCCAAAATCTAGATCCCACGAGTTGCCCTCACTCAGAGGAGATTTTGTTTGGTGGAAAGATGGATCTAGATCTCCTCTCTTGTTTCCCTAAATTTGGGCAAGAATCATCGGAGGGATTAGGAGGAATCGAGCTCTCAAGTTTTGCAACAATGGAGGAGAGAGAGGGGAAAAAACTAGTTGAAACAATGGGGAAGAAGCCCCTTTTATATGGGGCCTCAAAATGTGGCCGTTGGGGGCTGAAAATGCTCCCAGCCCCGACAGCCCGGCCTGGGGCCGGCCTAGGCCCGGCCTGGCCGGCCAGGAGCCAGAAGCGGCCGGCCTGAGCCCGGCCTGGGCTGGCCAAACTGCAGAAAAACATCCAACATGAAAACGAACATATCTTTTTCATCCGAACTCCGTTTTCGATGTTCTTAGGCTCGTTGGAATCGCAACAAAAGGCTCTACACGAATATGCAGAGAAACATCATAGTCCAAGAATATGTTATACAAATAAATGGGGAAAGGTAAAAGCTCCCATTTGCAAATCGGAAATGCAATAACTTTCACCCACGAACTCCGTTTTCGATAATCTTGGACTCGTTGGAATCGTCACAACGAGCACAACAAGATTATGCAGAGAAACATCATAGTCCAAGAAAATGTTATAAAAACAAATGGGGAAAGTTTAAACCTCTATTTTAAAAACCGGAAATGCCGAATCTTTTGCAAATTAAGTTCGAATGAAATAAAACCAATTTTGTTGGAAATAGGACGACAAATGCTACCTTTGAAAATGGCAAACAAGCAATGGAGATTTTGCAAAGAAATGGAAGAGATAAATCTCCCGCACGGATGAACCGGCAAAATCTCCAATACCGAAACCGCAAAAGAAGAAGCATATGAAAACCGTTTTCGGTGAACTTGGCTTTGTCATGACAAGCACGACAAGCACCAAGACCACACCATGATAAGAGACAAATAAGAACCAATAAAGATGATTGCATGGATGCAAAGGTTTGTGCTCTCTACGGCGATACGATCACGATAATCGGTCGAGAGCCCCTCTTGATAGTACGGTTATCTATCCTATAATCCGGTCTCTCACTAAACAACATGAGACCGGTAAAATAGAAACCCTATCAAGATCATACCTTTGCCTTGCGCATAAATCCACTTGAGGTCGATGAAGATGATCTTCATCTCCTCAAGACGCACCACCTTCCTCGATTGCGCTTCGGTGAAGATTCACATGATGCTCCCCCATACACCAAGATGGGAGACACACTCTTCGGCATATCTTCATTTGGCCTTGAGTGATGATCAACCCGCACAAAGCCTTGATCAACACACACTTTTCTTCCCTTAGCTTTGACTCCAACAAATGGAGATCAAGCAACTCAAATGGACACACCTATAAATATAGCTCAATGCAAACATTAGTCCATAGAGATTGTCATTAATTACCAAAACCATGCATGGGGGCAACCATGCACTTTCAATCTCCCCCATTTTGGTAATTGATGACAATCCCTTATTAAGAGGGTTTATATAATGAATAAAGCATCCTTGCAAGACAAACAAGCAAGGATGCAAAGCGCATTAAGGGCAAATGCAACAAAAGCATAAAACCCAAATTCCCTTAAACCCTCTAAACTTCTCCCCCATTGGCATCGATTGCCGAAATGGGAAGAAAAATTTAGAGAGCCAATATAATGTGAGTTCCTCCATAAAGGTGACGGCAATCCCTTTTAATGAATAAATTAGAGGAAATCAAACTATATTAAGGATCAAAAGATTGCAAAAAGGATGAAGTCATTTTAAACAACTCCACAAAGGAGAAAAGCAATCAACAAGATCCAAAGCGAGAGTTCTAAATAAAAACGGAGAAGCTCCCCAATGTTCATGCACTATAGAGAAGTGCACAAAAATGGCATCCTCGCTCCCCAAAATTATCTAGAACACGCAACAAGTGCAAGAGTGCATAATGCAAAAGCAAATCATAGCACTTGCACCAAAGATGTGGTTGAGCCATAAGAAGATATCAATTTTCCAAAAAAAATTCATCATAAGATAGGCCCAACCGAGATAAAAAGATCTTTTAGAGAAATATGTTCACAAGCTTAGGGATACCAATTGGAAACTAAAACCAATTAAAAATGCCAAAAGCTAGTGAGAACATTTAGCCAATAAAATTCAACATGCTCACCATGGTAAGCATGAAGTCAAAAGATCCAACAAATACATGAGTGTGTAAAGATACCAATAAACATAAGACAAGCACTCACGAGACAAATTTGGAACCACCAAAGAATTATAGATGAAAAACAAGGTGGCTCAAAAGAATTAGGATACCAACTAAAAGGTGACCTCTCTCATATGTATAGGTTTCTAATTGGACAAACCATTGAAGATATACATCCGCAAAGAAACATATACATACGAAATGGTTTGGAAAAAAGAAGAACAAGGTATCCAAAAGGAAGTCATAAATATACAAATGAGATTGTTGCTTAAACGCATAGCACATAGCTCAAATTTATCTCATTGTATATAAATGAACTTCAAATATATCAAATGCATCACACATATCACTAAGGGAACAAGAGATAGTGGAGAAGCTTTGAGTTAGGCAACAAGTATCACAAGGAAATCATATCAATTGAAGAAAAGGTTTTTACAAATTCAACACACATATCACAAAGATATATTAAGTGAACGAAAAGGCCAAAACCACAACAATGGCATCTAAAAGCTTTTCATGCCAAGAGGCAACCTACACAAGGTTGAATACTAAAAAGTATGCATGAGATAGATACTTGTTACTGAGATGGCATTGGTGATGAAGAAGATGAGAATTTTGATTATCATCAAAGCTTGACTCCGACAATCACATGGTGAGAACATCTTCCTTATGAATGAGACAAGCATCCAATGCATCTCCATTGTACCTAAAATACAATTAGAGTACAAAATGGTTCCCAAACTCATTGGGTCCCATAGTAGTTAGATCAACTACAATATATAGGAAACACTCCACAGAAATATGTGCATATAGATATGAAATTGAATTTCATGCACATCTTAGCCGATTTAAGATTCGGTGGAGTATCCCCTATATATTGGAACTAAAAGGACTAGCATGCCATATAATATAAATGTTAAAGGATATACATACAAAGCCTTTCAAGATCCAAACGAGATACAATTTGGACAAAAACACCAAGTAAACCAAGAAGAGAGCACACAAGAGTGTGACACTAAAGGTTGTCCAAATTATATCAAACTCCAAATCAACACATGATTGAGGAAAAATCAAATCAACAAATGATTGATTCCAAAACACATCAACACATGAAGTGTGATATCAAAAGGAATCAAATCAACACAACAAATGATCGATAAGACACCAATTGAAAATAAGATGCCAATTAAAACAAAAAAATATCAACTAGGAGAAAAGATACCAAGAAGAGGATGATACTTGACCGAAATCAAGTAAAGTGAAATAAGGCAAAAAGGTATCAAGACTCCCACAATAAATATCAATTGGAACAAATATCTATGGTGGAGATATTAAATTCCAATTAATACCAATTGAAGGTACCAAACATAAGATAAAGAATCAAATGCCAATTACAAGGATCGAAAATTGATAGATAGGTTAGTGTTCTAAATAAAAAGGAATGCTCCCCCAAGATTAATGCATTATCTTATATATTTGCGTTTGAATACAAAATGCACACACAAGGGATCATTACTCTCCGTATTTTATCTACAACACTAAACACTATCAATTGAAAAAATAGGATATATTCAAAAGGCAAGGAAGGCAATAGATAAAGCAAATCAACGCAAGAGCCAATGTGAAGATGGTCTACAAAATCCACCACAATTACTAGTATCACTTGTCATGGACAAGGAGTATATAGAGATATTTCTCGGTGGTATAAAGGAATGATGTACAAGACCAACTTCACCACAAACTAGCAAATGGTAAAAGATAGGAATTAAAACACCATTTTTTAAAGAGGTTTGTTGGTAGTTTCAATTATTCGAACCAACCGGCAAAGCCATGGTTAGAATAAAAGGAAACAAATGGTTTCTCACATAATATATGGAAATGCATATTAGAGAAAAACCACACCAAGCAAGCCCATGCAAACAAGAGCCAAAAGATAACCAAAAGGAAATTGGAACTTGTTCGAGCAAACATGCCACATAGGAGAAAGATAATTTGCAATATCAACTCTAAGTGTCAAACCTCAAATGTTCACATTTTTATGGTATCGTAATATGCACATAGCTTATTACCCCCCCATAATGTGATAATTCATTTTATTTTTAAACAAGAGGCAAATAAAACCAACTAGAGAAATTAATGGACATTGTAGAATTTGAATTTCTCATGAATATGACATACCACATAGTAGCTAGATAATATTGAAATATCAATACTAGGTGGTGTGCCTCATGTATACACATTTTTAGGTTTGTGAAGTGCACAAAGCACATCACTCCCCCAAAATGGGATAGTCCATTAATATCTCAAAAAGCCAATTGAAATCAACACAAGATTCAATGAAGCTCAACACACAAATTACACATACATGATATACAACTATCATACACAACCTTGACTAACAAGACAAGTAGAAAAGAAGCATATCACATACAAGCACATGCTAGGAACAAAACTAACACATGCAAGGGAGCAAGCAACTTTCAATGAATATATGAATTAAATACAAGTTACCGCAAGGAGGAAGCATTGGATATGAGATAGATATGTGATAATCCAATTGACTTGGCTTGAGAAATAAAACCATGAAGATCCCTTAATTCTTCAAAAATAGCCAAGTCACCAATGTCCTCCATATCAACCTATTGATCAAGTTGAAGCTTGTTGGTCCCCAACCAAGTTGGGTCCTAAGAGGTTAGTCACAATAGGCTTGGGAACCCAAATGGTGCGTTTCTTGACACCACTTTGAGCTCCCACATAGTTGGCAAACACATTGCCAACTCTATCCTTCCTAAGAGAATATACATCATCAACTATGATAGGAGAGGATGAGGTACCGTTAGTGCATGAAGAAGCAAGATGACCTTTGCCACGGCAAAGGTAGCAACACCGACTCTTCTTCTTCTTAATCGGCTCCTCAACTTGAGGAGCATTGGTTTGAGTCTTCTTAGGAGGTGGCCGTTGTTCAACACGTGGTTGAGCACGAGAATGAACAAGAGGCCGCTTCCCTAGTTGCTTCTCACTAAGAGGCTCCTTCTTCTTCTTCATTGGGCAATCCCGAACGTGGTGCCCTTCTAGCTTGCACTTGAAGCAAGTGATCTTGGCCGGATTCTTGACTTGAACTTGGCCCTTCTTCTTGTTGGACTTGGACTTGTTGTTGGAGTTGAATCCAAGTCCACTCTTGTCATTCGGGGATTGTTGCACACTCAACATGTTGTCAAGTGCACTCTTCCCCTCATGACGCTTTTCCAAACCTTTCTTCAAAGAAGTGGCTTGGGCCTTGAGCTCGCCTCTCTTCTCTACATGGTTAGTGACAACACAAGTACTAGAGGAGGTAGATGCATCATTGTTAGAGCAACAAGGCAAAGCAAGTAATTCATCACATGATGTACCAACATTCTTAGTGGATGAACTACTAGGACTAGCACATGGCATTTTAGCATTTTTAGTTATGGTTGTGCTATTATCCACATGAGGCTCACAAGATGTTACCTTTGTAGTGACGGCCTCATGAGCCAACTTGAGACAAGCATAGGATGCTAGAAGTTCATCATTAGAGCTAGATAGCTTTTCATGATTTTCTTCCAACTTCCCATAGGATGCTAGAAGATTATCATTAGAGCTAGATAACTTTTCATGACTTGCTTCCAACTTCTCATACTTGCTAGTTAGCAACTCTAGTTGAGCCCTTAGCTCAACATTCTCCTTCGACATAGATGCTTCACAAGAAATTGAGTTAGTAGCACAAGCATCATTGGCATTAGGGATGGAAGAAGAAATCTTAGCAAGCTCTTCATTTAATTTAACATTTTCATTTTTCGTGACCTTATATTTAGCAATGGCATGGTCACGTTCTTTAATGATTTTAGCAATTATTTCATTATGAGACTCCTTGATAGAATCTAGTTTCTCCTCAAGAGAAGCACGAGTCTCTCGCTCTTCCTCAAGAGCATCTTCTAACGATGCTTTCTCCATAGCATCATCTCTTTCGATCTTACCCTTTTCTTCAAGGCTTGCTTCCAAGGCCTCAATAGTTTCCCCACGCTCAATAAGAGTGCTCATAATTTCAAAGAGGTTAGCTTGGGCACTTTTATTGCTAGGAAGGGCTTTAAGAATCATTAGACCTTTATTTTGAAGAAGGGCATTAACTTTTTCCATATCATCTTCTTCATCATTATTATCATTATCATTACCATTGCTAGAAGAAGATTTAGCCATAAGGCAATGAGAGGTGGATGACGAGGAACAATGAATTTTTGAACTACTCAAGTTCATATCTTGTTGGATAGCAAATTGGTTTTCCTCTACATTATTATTCATGCAAGAGTTAGAAGGAACACAATCATTTTTATCACGGCAACAAGATAAAGCAAGCATATCATAAAGAGATTTATCCAAGCAATTTTTTGATGATATGCAAGGACAATCAACACTAGCATGTAAATCATTTATAGTGCTATGGGTGTCTAGGTCCAAAGATGAAGAATTGCAACAAGATAGAGATAAATGATCGTCAATAATGAGCTCACTATCAAAGTTGCAAAACCTATCACTACTCACCATCACATTGGATTGTGGCTTACCACATTTTGGTGAAGTAGACAAAGACGAGAGCTCGTCACGGCCGGAGGTGGAGGGAGAGCAATCATCCTCAAAAGAGTTGGACAATCCATATTTTTCTTGTAGCTTGGTCCAAAGCTCATGAGCATCCCGGAGAGGCATGATTGACTCAAAAACTACAACACTCACAAATTTGCAAAACTCGTTAGAGGCTAGAGAATCTAGATATAAGTTTTTCTCATCCTCTAAAGTCGTACTTTCGTAATCCTTCGGAGGAGAAAAACCTATATCTAAGATTCGCTCAATATTGGGGTCCAAGACCCATAAGTGACTAAGCATATGAGTTTTCCAAACATTAAAATTTGTGCCATTGAATATAAACATGGAATCGTGCACTAAATCCCTAGACGACATCTTTACTCTCTAGGCGGTAAAGCCAAACAAGAGAGACGAGGCTCTGATACCAATTGAAAGAACAAGCTATGCCCGGATGTCGCCTAGAGGGGGGGGGGTGAATAGGCGATTAAAACCTTTTCTATTTAGGGGCTTGATAATTGCGGAATAAAACTAGATGTTTAAATTAACAAGCCAACAACCTAATATACTAGGTTTGCCTAAGTGCACCAACAACTTATGCTAAGCAATATGACAACAAGGTGATAGCAAGATATGAACTTCAAGCACGAAGGCTATCACAATGTAAATTGCATAAGTAAAAGGCTCGGGTATAGAAATAACCGAGGCACGCGGAGACGAGGATTTATTCCCGAGTTCCTCCTTATTAAGGGAGTACGTCTCGTTGGAGGGGTGTGAGCTCGCCACAAAAGGCCTACTCAAGATGCCACAAAGGCCTCACCCTATTCTCCGATGAACCGCACCCAAAGGTTTGGTTCACCTTCCACTATCGGAATCCTTCGGGACGGATTCCGGAGCCCTTACAACTTTTGGGGCACACACCCACAACTCAATTGGGGGCTCCCAAAGCGTGCCGAAGCTTCACAAGCCGAAGTCTTCACGGCACCACCACCGTCTAGGGTCCAATGACCCAAGAGTAACAAGCTCCCAACCTTCAATCCCACGAATCACCGTGGGGAGCACAACCCGATGCAACAAATGCAAAAGGGGAAGATCACACCAAGTGGTCAAATCCTTCTCCCCAAAATCCAACCAAAGCAACTAATGCTATGGAGGGATTTAGGAGGAAGAACAAAGGAGAAACACCAAGAACTCCAAAATCTAGATCCCACGAGTTCCCCTCACTTAGAGGAGATTTTGTTTGGTGGAAAGATGGATCTAGATCTCCTCTCTTGTTTCCCTAAATTTGGGCAAGAATCATCGGAGGGATTAGGAGGAATCGAGCTCTCAAGTTTTGCAACAATGGAGGAGAGAGAGGGGAAAAAACAAGTTGAAACAATGGGGAAGAAGCCCCTTTTATATGGGGCCTCAAAATGTGGCCGTTTGGGGCTGAAAATGCTCCCAGCCCGGCCTGGGGCCGGCCTAGGCCGGGCCTGGCCGGCCGGGAGCCAGAAGCGGCCGGCCTGGGCCCGGCCTGAGCCCGACATGGGCTGGCCAAACTGCAGAAAAACATCCAACACGAAAACGAACATATCTTTTTCATCCGAACTCCGTTTTCGATGTTCTTAGGCTCGTTGGAATCGTAACAAAAGGCTCTACACGAATATGCAGAGAAACATCATAGTCCAAGAATATGTTATACAAATAAATGGGGAAAGGTAAAAGCTCACATTTGCAAATCGGAAATGCAATAACTTTCACCCACGAACTCCGTTTTCGATAATCTTGGACTCGTTGAAATCGTCACAACGAGCACAACAAGATTATGCAGAGAAACATCATTGTCCAAGAAAATGTTATAAAAACAAATGGAGAAAGTTTAAACCTCTATTTTAAAAACCGGAAATGCCGAATATTTTGCAAATGAAGTCCGAATGAAATAAAACCAATTTTGTTGGAAATAGGACGACAAATGCTACCTTTGAAACTGGCAAACAAGCAATGGAGATTTTGCAAAGAAATGTAAGAGATAAATCTCCTGCACGGATGAACCGGCAAAATCTCGAATACCGAAACCGCAAAAGAAGAAGCATATGAAAACCGTTTTCGGTGAACTTGGCTTTGTCATGACAAGCACGACAAGCACCAAGACCACACCACGATAAGAGACAAATAAGAACCAATAAAGATGATTGCATGGATGCAAAGTTTTGTGCTCTCCACGGCGATACGATCACGACAATCGTTCGAGAGCCCCTCTTGATAGTACGATTATCTATCCTATAATCCGGTCTCTCACTAAACAACATGAGACCGATAAAATAGAAACCCTATCAAGATCATACCTTTGCCTTGCGCATAAATCCACTTGAGGTCGATGAAGACGATCTTCATCTCCTCAAGACGCACCACCTTCCTCGATTGCGCTTCGGTGAAGATTCACATGATGCTCCCCCATACACCAAGATAGGAGACACACTCTTCGGCATATCTTCACTTGGCCTAGAGTGATGATCAACCCGCACAAAGCCTTGATCAACACAAACTTTTCTTCCCTTAGCTTTGACTCCAACAAATGGAGATCAAGCAACTCAAATGGACACACCTATAAATATAGCTCAATGCAAACATTAGTCCATAGAGATTGTCATTAATTACCAAAACCGTGCATGGGGGCAACCATGCACTTTCACTGTGCACACTGGGTATGGAAGAATTGTCTACCTGATTCGTAAAGACAATATAAATTTCATGTTGGAGAGGCGACGGTGATACTTGAAGCTACATCATAGAACCTCAGGATTCGGCATGGTGAGGTCTCAAAATGACATCTACGTGCATTTGGAGTGCTCCAACCCTGTTGGGCTATTGTTGTTGAATTTCTAAGCATCCCAATATTTACCTTTGAATTCATACGTGTGTGTGTTCGAGAACATTGTAGTAGAGGTAAAATGACAAAAGAGATGTAATGGACGAATAGTGGGTGGACAAATGAGGAACCCAAGACATTTGGTATGTACCTTGGATATGGAGATGTCACGCCGCGACCGAAAGACGGGCCCGACGTACTCAGAGCATCTCCAGTCGGGGCGCCAATAGGGCCGCCAATAGTTCTATTGGGCGTGCCGGACGAAATATGGCGCCCAATTGTGACGCCAATAGCCCGGTTTCGTCCGACGAGCCCCAATATCTTGTCCGGCACACCCAGTCCACGCCCTCCGCGGCGGGAGCCGATTGTGCATGCCGGACGAAACCGAGCGCGCGAAACTGACGTGCGGCCCCCGCTGTCATTGACACACGAAATCCTCCAAAGCCCCCACTCGACTCTCCCCTAATTTCATTCCCCCCTCGCCCCGCCGCCTCTCTCGTTCCCGCCCACCTCTCGTCGTAGCCATGGCGCCGCGCGGATCGAAAGCTCCCAAAGGGAAGGGACTTTGATCTCTCCTCCGTGCCGGACTTCGCGCCGTTTTGATGGCCTGTGGCCGAGACTTTGCAACTATGGCCGAGACTATGCGCCCTTTTGATGGCCTGTGGCCGAGACTTTGCGCCCTTTTGATGGCTTCTGCCGATAATTTGGATCATGGCGGAGTATTTTGAATGTTGTATGTTTTCGTTCGATTATTTTTTCGAAAAATTTCCCGCGGTGGGACGGCTATTGACACCACGACTGCGGAGCGTCAGTGTCAATAGGAGACGGTGTCAATAGAACTCGTGCTCATCCGGACACGTCGCGACTGGAGATCTCTCACAAGTCACAACAGCAAAACCATCTCAAGCCATCCATCGGCGGACGCGGGTGCAAGTTGCGGCGGCGAGCACATTGTCTATCTCGCTGGCGTTGATCCGGCTACGCCGACCCCACAATCCAGCGGCACAGCCACCAGGTGGTCCCCCGGCGCGATACACACCCCAGCACGGCTCAGTCAAAAAGGCGACAAGCGCTCTCGCGCGGCGAGAATCCCCACGCCCAGGCTCCCCCACCTCCCGGAAAAAATACCACTGCTCCACTAGTCCGATGGCCGCTTCCTCCAGATCCAGGCCGCAGCCGCACCCGCACCCAAAGAAGCCATCGACATCCCACGCCGTGCCCCACGACGACCTCTCCTCCTGGCTCTGCGCCGCGCACCCCAACTCCCACTCCACCTCCGCCGCCGCCGCCTCCGCCCGCGGCGCTGACCCTATGGACCCCCCGCCGCCGCCCGCCGCCTCCTCCTACCTGAGCGCCAGCCCCAACCCGCCCTCCTCCTCCTCCTCCTCCTCCTCCTCCTACACGCAGTCCTACCCCTCCAGCTACACCAAGTTCAACTCCGCCCTCAACGCTGGCCTCCTCAACCCCATGTCCCCGCCGCCGCTCCCCCTCGACAAGACGCGCTCCAGCCCCACCCTCTTCGACATGATGTCCAACGAGCAGGACTACCAGCCCCGCGCCGCCGCCGCCGCCGCCCACTCCGCCCCCGTCCCGCCGCACCCGCACCCGCACGCCCCCGCGCGCTCCATGGACAGGCAGGCCATGCTCCAGGACCGCGTCGCCGAGCTCATCGGCAGCTGCAGCCCCGGCAGCCAGTTCAACGACGCCGCCTCCTCCGACGTCCGCCTCACCCTCACCTCCAGGGACGGCCTCTCCCTCACGCTCGCCGTCCACCGCCACATCCTCGTCGCCCACAGCAGGTTCTTCGCCGCCAAGCTCTCCGACCGCTGGTCCAAGCAGCAGCGCACGCTGCCCCACATCGTCGAGATCTCCGACTGCGACGACGTCGAGGTCTACGTCGAGACGCTGCGCCTCATGTACTGCAAGGATCTCCGCAGGAGGCTCATGAGGGAGGATGTCGCCAAGGTCCTCGGCATTCTAAAGGTAGTACACCCTGCCTACACCTTTCTTCATGTCTTGCGGTCACTCAACTGGAATCGTTTGCTTTCGGTCCTTAATTTCCATCTTCTTTCTGCAGGTGTCCGCAGCCATTGTGTTCGATGCTGGGGTACTGTCTTGCTTGGAGTATTTGGAGGCTGCTCCCTGGGCGGAGGATGATGATGAGAAAGTGGCGACATTGTTGACGCAGCTGCATCTTGAGAACTCAGGAGCCTCGGAGGTTCTTAAGAGGGTATCTCTGGAGTTGACACCTGCTGTAGTGCCCGAGGAGGTGGAAATGGGACCAAATTGCAATGGCGGCAGTAGTGTAGGTGGTGGTGAGGAGGTGTTAGTTAGGCTCTTGCAGGTTGTCCTGGAGGGGAAGGACGAGAAGGCGAGGAGGGAGATGAAGGGTCTGGTGTCCAAAATGCTCAGGGAGAACAGCGCATCGCGTGGCGGAGCCATTGGTGGCGACCTCCGCAAGGAGTCGCTCTATTCGGCTTGCAATGGCTGCTTGAGCCTGCTGCGTGACCAATTTGTGAGGGCTGCAGGAGGTGACCAATCCGAGGTGGCGCTGATTGCTAGGCAGGCCGACAACCTGCATTGGATGCTCGACATCCTTGTCGAGCGCCAGATTGCCGAGGACTTCTTGAGGACATGGGCAACGCAGAGTGAGTTGGCAGAGATCCACGGTAAAGTTCCGGCAATACATCGCTATGAAGTGAGCCGAGTGACTGCAAGGCTCTTCGTCGGGGTTGGCAAAGGGCAGATCCTAGTGTCCAAGGAGGCCCGCTGCCAGCTCCTGAGCACCTGGCTTGAGCCCTTCTACGAGGACTTTGGATGGATGCGGCGAGCATGCAAGGGGCTTGACCGACATTTGATTGAGGATGGGCTGTCAAACACGATTCTGACACTGCCGCTTGCAACTCAGCAGGAGATCTTGCTAGCGTGGTTTAATCGATTCCTCAACTCTGGGGAGGACTGCCCAAACATTCAGAGAGGGTTCGAGGTATGGTGGCGACGGGCATTCTGGAAAAGGAATTCTGAACCAGAGCAACCACCCCGTTTGAGAATCACAGCAATCTGCGAGAATTCTTGATGAAGGCGACCCAACTTGGATACGAAGGGTAGCTGGTGTTTGGATGTAAAGGTTAATTTCCTGTGATCTGTAGGTGTGTTCTGACTGTCTTGGTGAGTTCTCTGTTGCATCTGTTTGGCTCTAGGCAATTCATTATACAAGAGTTTGTTCTTATTGTTCAATGTATACCAGGTTGATTGTACCGCCATGTTTCATACATTTTGAACTGGTAATTTAGTAGATCAATTGGTGAAACGCCCCTCTAATTCCTGTTTGTTGGCAGTGTTTTTATACCTGGCATCTGTCTCTTAATCTGAGCACAAACCAGCTGTCTTGCCATGTGAGGAAAGTTGTTCTAGCAATTGGAATTGTATGGATGTTTGCTTCAGAGCAGTTAGTAGATTCTACCCAATTTGCTTGGTTTATCTGTTTTTAATTTGCTGGTGGTTGAGCCGCTATGCGCTTTTCAGAATGTGTGAACGAATCGTAGGGTGTTCTTAATTGTTTACAGTACACACCTTTTTGGTGAATATGCATCGAGCTTATGAAAGCCTCTCGTGAGTGGTTGCACCTATCTTACAGGGTGATGAAGATGGAAGCTGTTAGCACTCAGATCTCATGGTCGGCGACCTGCTTGTCCAGTGGGACGCTAGTAGATGCGCGGTTGTCTCTGTCGCACAAGCCTTATGTAACTATGTTTGCCTCCATCTTCCGGAGAACGAGGAAAATGATGTCCTCTGATTGGATCTCCTACATCATGGCTGAGTTCGGCGAATTGGAATGTAATCCAGGCTATCAGAGCATTTACGGGCCACTCTTTTGGGGCTTATGCTTGTGGAGAAGCAAGATAATGGATTTCGGTGGGGAGAAGCTACTATAAACTGTTAGTATTCCCTTTCTTTTGGGCTTATATAATTTGGGATTATTGAGATGTTTAATGTCTGTTTTGCTCATGAAATTTGTTATGTTCAATTGTATACAAGTGCTAAGACAAACAGCTAAAAGAAAAGTGCCAATACAAAGGCTTGATTTCTGCATACACACATAGGACAACAAGAATTTGGAATGGTGTGACTTTTGTA
Organism: Puccinellia tenuiflora; assembly: GCA_012064385.1. Taxonomy (NCBI): domain Eukaryota; kingdom Viridiplantae; phylum Streptophyta; class Magnoliopsida; order Poales; family Poaceae; genus Puccinellia; species Puccinellia tenuiflora. The sequence goes on from QRDG01000024.1 coordinate 31,976, forward strand.
TACCAATTGGACATGATTGGAATTTGGAACGGATTCAGCTCACGTACACTAGTGTGCTATTAGAAGAAAATTCAAATAAAATTAAAGATGGTGAAAATGGAGCACAAAAATAACAGTACTCTCTCACAAAGTCACATTGTGCCAGGAAGTACATAGGTTATATTATCTGGGGTAGCTAGGTCGTGTGCATTCTTTCAAAAACGTAAACACACATATCACCTCATGAAATTGCTAACAAGACTCCCCTTTCATTGATTAATTAATCGGACTGTAGCAGTACAAAGTAGGTATGACGAGCTCTCAACTGAAGAAATCTTAACATCTGCCTGAAAATGCAATACCCGAATACCTGAACATCTACCCGAAAACTTTGTGCGCCTGAGTATATGTAAGTTTATATTGAGGGAACAATGTAGTCTCACGTGACTATATATAACTTTGCGTGCCTTATACACAATCCACGAAGTAACACCATACCAATTTGCATATAGTCTCACGTGCCTGATAGATTCAGCTCTACAACCGTTGCCTTCCGCTTAACTTGAACACAGAATCAGGAACCACAAGCATCAACGTCCCTCTGCAGTTCAAAAAAACTGCAGAGGGACGTTGATGTTTGTGGTTCGCACGTTTCCCATCCGACGGCTGCAACTCGAACTGCTGGAAACGCATCAAAACAGCCGGCCCAAATCCCAGTCCAACGAAGCTAGAGGGCAAACGACGCCGCGCTCCAGCACAGGAAAGAACCCTCCGTTCTGAAATTCCCCTTCAGTTGCCGTCGTTGTCGCCGTCCGCTCAGGCGCTCACCGGCACGCCCAGCTCCGCCAGCGTGGCCTCCGCCACCATCGCCTCCATGGCATCAGTTTCCGCTGCCGCTGCTGCTGCAGTGCGCACCCAGACCCAGCGCGTGGAGCAGCTTCGCCTCGCCCCTCATAGCCGCCGTCTGAACCAGCGGCTGTGCCGTCCTGGTCACCGCCCTCGACCTCTGCGTTGCCGCTTCCCTGGCACACACCAGAGCCCGTGTCCTCCAGTTGCTGCTGCTGTTGTTGTGACTGAATAAACACTTCACTTGTTGCTTTTACATGTGTAGAACTGAACAGATTGTAAAGAAAATTGTGCTTGTGTTTATGATTAAATGAGGGTTCAAGGATTGTTCCTGGTACAACCCGCACCGATTCCTTGTCCGTCGTGCGGATTCCTTGGCAGCTTTCATTAACCGGAGCTAATCCTGGTTGTGAAGTCTAGCCGGTTTTCTTGCACGTCGGACTTGTA
>QRDG01000024.1:37747-168536 GCA_012064385.1 Puccinellia tenuiflora
TGCAGACAAAAAACACCAGCTTGGATCGATCTCCTCGTAGCGCCTGGACACATGGAACTGTTGACGCCTTCAGGAAGGGTACCAATATATGGGACACGGAAGGAGCTTGACCTGTCAAAATCGTATCCCAGCGATACGTACGGCGTAGGGTGGAAGAACGTCCTGGCTAATCTGAGATGATCACAGTGTTAACAATGACACAGGGGACCCATACGTCAGGGCGGCCCGAGAGAAACGTGATGGCAAAGAAAGCACAAGATATCCAGCCAAGCAGTGGACCCGGTGATGAGCCGTCGACAGGTGATTGGTTGCAGTTATAAGACCCGCGTCGACAGAAAAGTTGGGTGGCGATTAGGAAGTGGCTACGGCCTCATTCTGTTTCCTCTGCTTCCCCTTCCTTGTCTCTGTTTGTATCGAATACGAATCTGAGCAATATGTGTATCTGAGTGAGAATTCAGAGAAGCAATTCTGTGTTGATCCCCCGATTATTGTTAGATCCAGTCTGTGTTGTTAACATTTTGGTATCAGAGCCTCAATTTTTTTCCCCACCATCGTTCTGGCGACTCGAGCGCGAGTGGCAGCGGATCGAGCCCGTGCAGCGATCATGGAGAATCTCACCGCGGAGGGCCGCGCGATCTACGACACCATTTCGTCGGCGACCGCAAAGCAGTACTCGCAACACCGGACGGAGATCAAGGATTTGATCTCCCAGTCGGTGAACGCGGCGGTGCAGACCGCCATGGCGACGACGGTCGACCCCACCGTGCGGTCCTGCATCAACAAGGCCACGGTGGATATGCAGCTCTACACCAACGGCGTCGAAACATCTACGCTGGATGCGCTTCGCGCACAGTTGGGTCTCGCCGCCCAAGCCGACGAGCCGGATCCACTCACCAGGAACACGGCGGGCGGCGCGGAGACCGGCCCCGATGGGCACCGCGTTGACACGACTACACGGAGGCCGGCTGTAGCGACCTCGGGTCTCTACATACCGCCTCCGGCAAGAGGTACGCGCTCCGCCATGACTTCTCCCAGAGTTCCGCGTTCATTCGATTTGTCCGAAGATACTGCTGACACGCATACTCGTCACCGTATGCCGAGGATGGACGTGCCCAAGTTTGATGGTGAACATCCCAAGCTGTGGCAGATCCAGTGCGAAGATTATTTCGAGATGTATGAGACAGCAGCGAGTCTCTGGGTTCGTCTGCAGTTTACTGGTCCTGCAGCGCGTTGGTTATCCTCTATCAAATCCTCAATTCGCAAGTACACTTGGAACGAATTCTGCAGGGAAGTGGTGTTGAGATTTAGGCGCAATCAACATCAGTCATTGATTCGCAGGCTGTATAAATTGGTGCAAACGGGATCAGTAGAAGATTATGTCCAGCAATTCTCTGAACTCATTGATCAGTTGTCAGGGTATGAAGATCAACTGGATAGTTTGCACTATGTCACACGCTTTGTGGATGGACTGAAACCAGAAGTGAGAGTACTGGTGGCTGTGCAGTTACCTCAGGACTTGGAAACTGCATATAATATCGCTTTGGTTCAAGAGGAAGTGTCTGATATTCCTTCTCTGTTGCAAGTCACTGCAGGGAAGCGACAGTCCAGCCAATCAACTGCAATACGTCAGTCTGAAGACAGACGCAACACAAAATTAGGCAAAAGTGGGGAACAAGCTCAGGTGACAGAGGATAAATTGCAAGCACTCAAAAACTATAGACGTGCCAAGGGGCTTTGTTTCACTTGTGGGGAACGTTATTCCAAAGAGCATAAGTGCCCACCTACAATTCAGTTACATCTGGTGCAGCAATTGATCGAGTTGATGCAGTTACAGGAGTATGAAGAAGAAACAGAAACTAAACTGGAAGCTAATCTGATGCAGATAACTGATAGTTATATTGATGCAACACCTCCAGAACAGTCTATTGTTCTGCATTGTTCTGTCGGAAGCAAAGAGGTAGTGTTTTTGCTGGATTCAGGAAGTACCAATTCGTTTCTCAATCTGTCATTAGCAAGTGAATAGGAAGGTTTGACTCCTATGCCAGCTCCAAGACATGTGAAGGTTGCGGGCGGTGGCATTCTGATTTGTGATACATGTATTCCTTTGTGTGCGTGGTCTTGTGGTTCACAGCAGTTCTGCTCACCGTTTAAGGTGCTTCCCCTCCGTGGATATGACGGTATTATTGGCATGGATTGGCTAGCATCACATAGCCCGCAACTTGTTGATTGGAAACGCAAGTGGTTAAAGTTTCAGTACAAAGGAACTTGGGTATGCTTACAAGGCAAAGTACCTCTGGCAACAGATTGCAACACGTTGTCCTTGCAGCTGTTGCAACCAGAAACAGTAGAAACTCCTCCGTTGCCAAAGGAAGTACAAGAATTGCTACAGTCTTTTCAGTTCATTTTCTCTGAACCTGAAGGACTTCCTCCTCGTCGTGCAGTTTCTCATGCAATTCCGTTGATTGAGGGAGCCAGGCCAGTACAGATCAGACCTTACCGTCTAGCTCCGGCCTGAACTTAAAGATGAGGTAGAAAAACAAATTCAGGAGATGCTTACGTCTGGTGTGATTCGTCCGAGTACTAGTAGCTTTGCTTCACCTCTGATATTAGTGAAGAAGAAAGACCACACTTGGCGACCATGTGTTGATTTCCGACAGCTCAACGCTTTGACAATCAAGAGTAAATACCCGGTACCTGTGATTGATGAACTGTTAGATGAATTGCATGGTGCTTGCTGGTTTTCAAAGCTGGATTTACGAGCAGGTTACCACCAAATACGGATGAAAGAAGGTGACGAATACAAGACAGCTTTCCATACTCACCATGGCCATTTTGAATTCACTGTTACGGCTTTTGGGCTTACTGGAGCACCGACCACATTCCAAGCAGAGATGAATAGAATTCTGGCACCTCTCTTGAGAAAATGTGCTTTAGTTTTTTTTTTAATGATATCTTGGTATACAGCAAAAGTTATGACCAGTATTTGCAACATCTTCGGCAGGTTCTATCCCTGTTGGCTGAAAATGAGTGGAAGGTCAAAGCCTCTAAGTGTTCCTTTGCTCAATCCTCTGTTCACTATTTAGGCTATGTCATTTCAGCGGCTGGTGTAGCTACGGATGAGGAGAAAATTGCCACTACCAGGGACTGGCCTAGACCCCTCGATGTCAAACAACTGCGCAGTGTAATTGGAATGCTGGGGTATTATAGGAAGTTCATGGCTGGATATGGTTCCATTAGCCAGCCTCTCACTCAGTTGCTCCGCAAAAATGTTCAATTCATATGGACACAAGAAACAGAACTAGCTTTTCAGTGCCTCAAGAAAGCTCTCATCGCAGCACCGGTCTTAGCATTGCCAGATTTCTCTTATACATTCGTGATAGAGACTGATGCAAGTGACAGAGGCATAGGTGCTGTGTTAATGCAACGAGATCACCCTTTAGCTTTTGTGAGTAAGGCATTGGGGCCTCGGAACCGTGCACTGTCTACTTATGAAAAAGAGTACATGGCAATATTGCTGGCTGTAGAGCAGTGGCGTTCATATTTACAGTTCAAGGAGTTCGTGATTAAGACAGACCATGCTAGTTTGACCCATTTGACTGACCAGCGTTTACACACACCATGGAAGCAAAAAGTGTTGTCCAAGCTTATGGGAATGCAGTATCGCATTGTCTACAAAAAAAGGGGTAGAGAACAAAGTAGCTGATGCTTTGTCTCGCAGACCCTCACCTGACATGGAACTGAATGCAGTGTCCAAGTGCCAGCCGGTGTGGATTGCAGCATTGGTGGATGCATATCAACAAGATACTACTGCTAAAGCATTGTTGCAACGCTTGGCTGTTGCAAAGGATCCGCAGGATCAATATTCTCTCAATGAAGGTATTATCCGGAAAAGAGGAAGAATTTGGATTCCTGATAATCCTGAATTACAAAGGCAAATTGTGCATGAATTTCATTCTAATCCTATAGGGGGTCACTCGGGTGTGCCTGTAACACTCCGATGTCTCAAACAACTCTTTGCTTGGAAAGGAATGGCAAAATTTGTGCACCAGTTGGTGAAATATTGCAATATCTGTCAACAGGCGAAACCTGACAGAGCAAAGTATCCAGGCCTCCTTCAACCCCTTCCAGTTCCTGAATCAGCATTCCAGGTGATCTCAATGGACTTTGTTGAAGGACTACCTCGTTCAGGCCGCTATATTGTGATACTGGTGGTCGTAGATAAATTCAGTCGTTTTGCCCATTTCATTCCATTGACACACCCATTTTCTGCTTCCACAGTGGCCACGGCATTTATGGAGAACGTGTTTAAATTGCATGGTGCCCAGAGCAAATTATCTCTGATCGAGACAGGATTTTCAATAGCAATTTCTGGCAGCAACTGTTCACCTTAACAGGCACAACACTGAGTATGAGTTTGTCATATCATCCCGAGACAGATGGGCAATCCGAGCGTGTGAACCAATGCTTGGAGGGCTATCTGCGTTGTTTTGCCCATGCCTGTCCAACAAAGTGGGTACAGTGGCTGACTCTGGCTGAGTATTGGTATAATACCAGCCTGCATTCGGCATTGGGCAAGTCTCCCTTTGAAGTTCTGTACAACAGATCACCAAGGCAACTCGGTCTCACTCCAGTTGATTCAGGCCCTATTCCAGATGTACAAAATTGGCTTGAAGAGAGAAGTATGATGCAAGACCTGTTAAGGCAGCACTTAGAACGTGTTCGTCTACGTATGAAACACCAAGCAGATAAGAAGAGGACATAACGCATATTTGCTGTTGGTGACTTTGTGTATCTAAAACTCCAGCCCTATGTTCAGTCTTCTGTGGCACCACGAGCGCATCACAAGCTGCTGTTTAAATATTATGGGCCTTATCAGGTACTGGAATGAGTGGGTGAAGTTGCTTACCGACTAGCTCTGCCAGAAACCAGCAGAATTCACCCTGTCATCCATGTGTCCCAGCTTAAGAAGTCTATTGGGGACAATGTTCAGGTACAAACCCAATTACCATCACCTCTTGATGCATTGCTTGTTCCATCTCGTGTCTTGCAGAGGCGTCTAAGGCAGCAAGGGCCCGTAGCTGACAGTTAGGTACTTGTGCAATGGGCAGGCCAACCAGAAGCATTGGCAACTTGGGAAGACACAGATGATCTGAAGCGCTGTTTCCCTCGCGCTCCGGCTTGGGGACAAGCCGGCATTCAAGGGGAGGAGAGTGTTAACAATGACACAGGGGACCCATACGTCAGGGCGGCCCGAGAGAAACGTGATCGCAAAGAAAGCACAAGATATCCAACCAAGCAGTGGACCCGGTAATGAGCTGTCGACAGGTGATTGGTTGCAGTTATAAGACCCGCGTCGACAGAAAAGTTGGGTGGCGATTAGGAAGTGGCTTCGGCCTCATTCTGTTCCTCTGCTTTCCCCTTCCTTGTCTCTGCTTGTATCGAATACGAATCTGAGCAATATGTGTATCTGAGTGAGAATTCAGAGAAGCAATTATGTGTTGATCCCCCGATTATTGTTAGATCCAGTCTGTGTTGTTAACACACGTCTTGCTGGCTGGCCCGTATCTCTCGCTGTGGAGGAACCCAGCACACGAGTCTACGACGAGATGGAGCCGCGTGTTGATGTTGTTGATGGCCGGCTACGGCGCGCAGGCCGCGAGACGCGGTGGCGATGCGCCGGAGGGAAAAATGAGAGTGAGACTGATGAGAGAGAGGAATGTGGACACCATCACTGCTTCGAGTCAAGGAATGCGTGTCATGATGTAAATGGACAGGTCGGAGGACACATATGGACACGCCGCGTCAGCCGCCAAGCTGTATACGGGAATACGCGGCTGTCCACTTAATAATTATACTGACAATGCGGTGTCCGCGGTGCCGTTTAAGTTGCTCAACCTGCTCGCGCGCGTCCTAGCAAGCTACGCTGTCACACTGGTGCCGGCGTTGGGAAGAACGAGATGCACCCGCTGTGGTCGTACCACCACCAATGGCGTCAGAACTCCAAAGTCCATGGCCGCTGTCTTCATTCTCGGAGTCTGCATCATGATGATGTCATATACGTATAGGTCCCGTCGACTCGTTTAATTAGCAATTTACTTTTTGTACAGGACAAAATGGATTTACCTTCTTAGCTACGGAGTACATCATTGCTCACTCCGTTCCATATTAGATGATTTTGAAATAGATGTATCTAGACATAAAATGAATCTACATACATCTATTGGAAATACATCTAAAATGGAACGGAGGGAGTACGTGGTAGGTGCGCAAGCCACCAGAAAAAATCAATCGATCAGCTCCATCAGGTCAGAAGTCAGATTATACTTACATTGGCCAGTAGCTTGTATCTATTTTCCCTTAGCGCTTGCAGGTTGCTCCTAGTTCTCTCGAAACATGTTTTCGCCCCGCTTTTAAATAAAGCAACAACCAGGTTGCTCCTAGTTGAGCGGGTCAAGGCGAAATCCGAGCCGTGGTAGGGGAGGTTTACTTCCAAGGGGAGTAAAACCATCCTTATTGACTCCTGCCTATCGAGTCTCCCCATGTACACGATGGGGCTCTACATCCTGCCAGAGGGAGTACATGCTAGCTTCGACACAAGTACCACATGGTAAAGTGGGCAGACATTTGCGCCCCAAGGAGCTTGGGGGCATAGGTATTTTGGCATCCCAGCAGATGAATAAGGCTTTGATGCTGAAATGGGCCTGGAGGATCCTTAGGGATGATGGGGGTCTTTGGCTCCAACTTGTGAAGGCCAAGTACCTGAGGGACAACCCCCTCATGGCCTGTGAAAGGAAGGATGGATCCCAATTCTGGCGATCCATCCAGACTATCAAGCATGAGATACGGCTGGGGGCGGCTTTCTCCGTAGGCGACGGAAGAGGCACCCTCTTCTGGCTGGATTCATGGCTTGGTGGTCAACCACTCCGGTATGAGTTCCCGGAACTCTTTGCGATCTGCTCGGACCCGTCCCTCTTGGTTGCAGATGCGACCCAGCAGGGCCGGTGGAACATTGGGTTCCGTCGCACGTTCGGCCCGGTTGAGGCCAATAGGTGGGAGATGCTTCTTGCTATCCTCCCTCTCTCTTTAACGGACGCTCCGGATAGCGTTGCCTGGGCACTCTCGCCCTCTGGTAACTTCTCGGCCGGCTCCGCGTATCAGGCCCTATTTAGGGGGCCTGTTATGCATTGGACCTCCCATCTTTGGAAGGCCCCAATGCCGTTGGAGATTAAGATCTTTACATGGCAACTGTTGAGGGACCGCCTCCCATCTGGTGTGGAGGTGGTCAAGCGGTTTGGCCCAGGCGATGGGACATGTCTGCTATGTGCGGTTCCAGAATCGGGAACCCACATCCTCTTCTCTTGTCCCGCTGCTCGCTTTTTGTGGAGCTTCTTGGCCGAGGCTCTTGGTCCTGAGTGGCAGGCACATGACCTTGGCGAGTTCCTCGAAGTACAAGCGAACCGTACCGGTAGGAGGAGGCGCCTCTTATGGTTAATGTTTGCTGCGATGACCTGGACCCTCTGGACTATCCGTAACAAAATGGTTATCGAGCGTATCTTTCTGAGGCGTGTCTCTGACTCTGTGTTTAAATTTCTTGCATTATTACAGGAGTGGCATCCTCTCTGTAGACAGCGAGACAAGGAGCGGCTGGATGGCATGATCAAGGATCTCCTGAGAGTGGCGCGCATGATGTCGGCATCATCCAGCCATTGAGTTGTACTCCTCGCAGAGTTGTATCGATCTTTGTTTCTCTTTGTTTGGGTCGGTTTGTGCTGTGGCCCCAGCGAACTCTTTTCTTCTTGTTTGTGCTTTTACACATTCGATATACTGTGCTGTGGTGGTTGCTTTATTTATAAAGCTGGGCGAAAAGCCTGTTTCGTGGTTGCTCCTAGTTCACTGGAGCGAATCCCACAAACGGCTACTGAAAAAAAACTACAGTTAACTGAAGAAAGATGCAGCTAATCCCAACAATGTCTAATCTTGGAAGGCCGGAAGGATGATGTGAGGAAGACGGGGGAGGAGCGGACTGCTCTAGCACCCATGGCCATACAGACAAGGGAGCGCCCATACAGCATGCCGTCGTCGCCCCGGTCATCTACAGCCAGAAGTGACGAAGCGAGCGTCTGCATGCGGCCGCGCCGTCGGTGCCGCTGACATTGGTGGCTCGTCCATTTAGGCCACTTAAAATTAGCGGTTGTCCATATATGCCATTTAAGCTTTTTTCGCGGGCGACATATGCGGGTCCGTTGGATGCCGCTGCCACTTAGAGCAACACTAGCAAAGCCCTTAAAAGAGCCAAACCCTGATAATAACCGTTTTTTCATGGTTTGGGAACGAAAATTGGCACAGATCAGTACCCCTAAATCTCTAAACCCTTAAAAAAATTAGAGGCCCAACCCCTACTTGGCTCGTCAGCCCTCACACCTCAGTTGTGAGGGCAGGTAGGGGAAAACGAGGGCGACACCTACTCGGCCGTTTTGCTCGCGCGCTGAAGATTCCCCTCCTCCTCTCGTTCCCCGTCGCCCCGCCCCAGCTCGATTAGCCGCTGCCGCCATCGCCGCCATCGCCTCCCCTCCACTTCTCCGCATCCCGCTGCCGCCGCCGCCGTCATCGCCCTCACCTGTGCCGCCCGCATCCTGCTGCCCCAGCTCGATTAGCCGCCGCCCCGCCCCAGCTCGATTAGCCGCCGCCGCCGCGCCTCCCCTCCACTTCCCCGCATCCCGCCACCGTCGCCCTCAGCTGTGCCGCCCGCATCCTGCTGCCACAGCTCGATTCGCCCCCGTTCGCCGTCACCCCGCCTCACCCGCATCCCACCGCCGCCGCCGCCGCCGTCGCCCTCACCCGTTGCCGGCACTGCCGCCCGCTGGTGTTTACACACGCTTCTATTCTTGTAGACAGTGTTGGGCCTCCAAGTGCAGAGGTTTGTAGAACAGCAGCAAGTTTCCCTTAAGTGAATCACCCAAGATTTATCGAACTCAGGGAGGTAGAGGTCAAAGATATCCCTCTCAAGCAACCCTGCAATTAAGATACAAGAAGTCTCTTCTGTCCCCAACACATCTAATACACTTGTCAGATGTATAGGTGCACTCGTTCGGCGAATAGATAGTGAAATGCAAGTAATATGGATGATTATAAGTGGTAATTGCAATCTGAAATAAAAATGGCAGCAAGCAAACATGCAGCAGAACTGAGAGTAAACGGTGTTTCAATGCTTGGAAATAAGGCCTAGGGATCATACTTTCACTAGTGGACACTCTCAACAATAATAATATAATTGAATACCTAGATATTTCCTCTTCACTATGCTACCCCGAACTATCCTCCAGTTGGATAACGAACACCAATCCATTGTGTAGGGCTATAAAAGCACACCCTAAATTCCGTGTTCCAAACCTAGGGCACCCCACACTGTCAACATGAGCACCCCAAGTAGTACTAAACAAACACCACAATATCATAGAGACATCCAACACAAAGAACAACTCATGGCAAGTATTCCCATAATCTTTAGTCCAAAGAGTCACACACGACACGCGCACTGTCAACTTCGCACCATGGGACAAAGGTGACTCCGGAAATTACATTAATAAAACCACTTGAGTAGCATATTCATAATATAATGAAGAGTGGCATCTATGAATTCAACTAGATTACAAATCTCATTATCACATATAGATCACATCATGGGAGAGAGAGATGAACCGCATAGCTACCGTACGAGCCCTCAGCCCCGAGGAGCTTGATGGAGAGGTTGATAAAGAGGTGCAGCCCGGAGTAGAGATGGAGGCCCGCAGCAGCCACGGCGCGGCGGCGGCGGCGTGATGGCGGCAGCCCCCCGGCGCGGGAGCGGCAACCCGCGACGGCGAGGAGCGGCGGCGGCCCTTGGGGGCAGCGGCCCTTGGCCACTCATCTTCCTTGGAGATGGTGGTGGTATGTAGGAGGTTCTCCACCTCACGGCGGCTGTCTTGTAGGAGGAAAATTCGTCGTGGCCTTTAACCTAGGTTTCCTCTCTTTATATAGACTAGCTAAATGCCCGTGCGTTGCTACGGTCTATTAAAGTTGTTTTTATATCGTGATTGTAAACATAATAAACACAAAAAATCACGTCGAAATGTAACATTTCAAAATAAAATAGATTATGTTTTTCTTAGAATGTAATTCGGTAGAAAAGCTATAATTTGGCAACATATGAACAAAAGGAGAGGCGACATGGAGGAGAAAATCTTTTGCCCCCATCTCCGTCGTCGTGGTATTCGCACCTCCTCCGGACACCGCTCTAGTGACGGGAGGAGGACGAGGGAACCCAGTTTTTTCTGTTTGGCTGTGTAGTTTGTGTTAGGATTAGTGTGTCTAGCGCTGGCGTTTCGAAGGTGGCGGCGACGACATGTAAAATCAGATTCCCCAGATCCCCGCTCTTTCTCGACGACGAGCATGGTTCCAACATCGGGGGATCATATTCCACCGTTACTCTGATATGGTTGCAGTAATGTTGTGCCATCCAACTTCACGTCCGAGGAAAGAATGTTTGGGTCTTTCTTCTCCGATGCACTCGAACAAAGTGGATGGACCTGGAGCCAAGAGTATGCATGGGGTGCCTAGTTGACTCGCCACAAAGGCAATGGCTCTATCGTTCGCGACAAGCTTCTTCCCCGATATGCAAAGCCTAAAGATGGCAATGGTACTCTCTCGGTTTGAGCATCGATGACTTCTTGCGCCGACAGTGCCATTAGTGGAGAAGGAAGCTCAGACGCCAGAGCCTCTGGGCGCATAGTCACAACACATCTCGCCTTCATCGTCGCAGTTTTGTCAGATCGATTGGAAAATCATGGTTTGCTCAAGTGGGAGTGGAAAGAACCACCGGCGGAGCTCACAATAGGGCGAGGTCGGGTGGCGCCTGACCTTGATTCTGGAGAAAATTTAGTATGTATGTGTATCCTTTTTTTTGTAACCATATGCATACTTATTCATGCTAGCTTGTTAAAGGAAGAAAAAACAAAGGAAAAAAGAACAGCTATAGGATTGGGCCGCCTGGTCTTGCTATTGGGCCAAGTCGTTGCAGTAGGATGATGCGTGGTGCGTCTTTCGTGAGCTGCTCGAGGCGACCGACGAGCGTACGAGACTGTGGCGGCCTGATTTGATCCGACTCCGGGTGGTTTTTTTCCTCCTCGGTTCGTTTTTTCTGGCGCTCCTACCATGGCGCGGCATATCGAGTCCGATTTTTTTAGCGATGATAGCGTGACGTACCGGCTTCTTTTACGTATGATAGGCATGACGTACCTACCAACGGACGAAGGAAGAAACACAAGCCGTATTATATAGTAGAGATTCTCGAATTCCCGTAATCAGATTTCTATGCTTCAGTAAAACGGGGATATCTCGGCAGTACGGACTCGGATTGGGCCGCATTTTAGGTCTAGAACGATTGTCGGAAAATTCCGCACAACTTTCGCGACCGAGCTTTTTCGATTTGACGTCGTCTTCGTATCAGTACGGGACCATCTTCGAAAATAGTTTTCAGACAGATTTTAGGAAAGTCCAATTCGACTTCAACAAGGTTTCCTTTTTACACTCTTGTCAATTTTTAAGTAATTCCTACACATTAAAGTGTAAAACAAGAACATTGTGCACTTTTGCCACTATTAATAGGTTAGTCCAATAAATCCATAAAATGATATAAAATTATAATAAACACATGTGGAAGTTGATATAAAACAGGCATGGAATATCAAAAATTATAGATACGTTCTACACGTATCAGCATCCCCAAGCTTAGTTCCTACTCGTCCTCGAGTAGGTAAACGATAAAACAAAATAATTTTTGAACTGACATGCTACCATCATAAACTTGATCAAATATTGTAAGGTACATGTTATAAATGAAGTGATGAAGTTGTTGCTACATAGAGTCAAATGATTCATTCTTTAAAGGAATAGCAATATACAAGATGGATTATAAAGTGATATCAAAATATTACTGCAAGGATGTTAAATGATAATTTACAAAGTGTAACATAGAAAAAAGTACCATGGACCAAATGTATGCATAATGAAAAGTAAAAACATCCTATAATGTCAATTTCTAAGTAATCCCAAAGGCATGGCATGGAATGTATTGTCGTAAAAGCCGTGATCCTACCATTGTGCTTGAGGCCGTGGCATCGGAGGACTTATGGATTTGGCATGCTTTTTTGGTTTGCTGGGAACACTCAATGACATCAACGTGCTACAAAGATCCCCTTTATTTGCAGGACTAGCTTCTGGTGATGCTCCAACTTGCAATTACAAAATCATGAACAATGAGTACACCATGGGATACTATCTCACCGATGGCATTTATCCTGACTGGGCAACTCTTGTGAAGTCCATTAAAGAGAAAAATGGGGTGCGCTTAACTAAAAAAGAGTCTACTTTTACCAAGGCACAAGAGTCATCCCGCAAGGACATTGAGAGAGCTTTCGGTGTTTTGCAAGCAAGGTTTGCCATAGTTCGGGGTCCAGCTCATTTTTGGGACAAAAAAATCCTTGTGAACATCATGAAATGTTGTGTGATTCTACACAACATGATCCTCGAGGATGAGAGAGGGTTAAACTTGCCGTGTTTCTATGACAATGTTGGAACCCGAGTGCAACCGGAAAGAAATCCGAATTGCCTCGAAGATTTTCTTCAAACACATCGAGAAATAGAGGATGCCAACACTCATAGACAACTCCTCCATGATCTAGTCGAGCACCACTGGCAGCTGGATGGACGTCGCCAACGCCAATGATCTACCTTTGTTTTACTTTTCCATGTCCTATTTGATTCGAATCATTCTAATAATTTGGAAGAAACATTGTTGTAATAACTAGAATGTTGTGCTTGAAACTATTATTTGCTGTTGTAATAATAACTAGAATGATTATTGTGTTCTTCAAACTGTTATTTTGTTGAAAGTTGTATGAAAATTGTGATGAAACAGAAAAACCACTTTTGATGGTCGAAAACAGAGGGCGCAGATCAATGCCCTCAAACCCAACCCGTATAACAGAATATTCTGTTATACGGGTTGGGTTTGAGGGCACTGATCTGCGCCCTCTGTTTTCGACCCTCAAAAGTGGTTTTTCTCGACCCTTAAACTGGTTTTAAGGGTTGCCCTTTTAAGGGATCTGCTAGTGATGCTCTTACATCCCTGCGTGCGTGCCACTGCTTCGAGTCGCTGCCATTCTGTCGCCGCGGCATGGGCGAGCCCTACTGATGTGGTGCATTCAGAGGGCACGCCGTCTAGCGGACAGTAATGCAGTGAGGTGGACAACATTTTGTTTCCCACCCAGTCACATTGCACGGGCGAGCCGAAGATGTGTTCTTCTTTTTTTTAGCTTAAGGTGGTCGATATCCACCGCTCGAATAGGTAGAATAGAGTTGACCCAGTTTATAAGGAAAACCGGGTCCAAAAACCATACAAACTATACAATGTCCTGTTTATGAGGAAAACAGGGCCAAAAAAACCATACAAACGAGACGACCCGCCGCCCACGCGACGCAAGTCGACCAACGCCCAACACACACCACCTGCTTCGGGGACGCCGCCCCAACGTAGCAACCAGATCGACCCTCGCATTGCCCGAAGGCGGCCCAGTCAAGGTCGACGGACCCTCTGCCCACACAGTCTTCATTAAGGTCGCCACCAAATCCCACCTATTCCAGGACCGCCGCCCCGGCGTAGCAACCAGATCAACCTTTGCATTGCCCGAACGCGATCCAGTCATGGTCGACGAACCTTCTGCCCACGCAGTCTTCATAAACGTCGCCACCCAATCCCACCTGTTCCGGGGCCGCCGCCCCGGCGTAGCAACCAGATCGACCTTCGCATTGCCCGAAAGCGATCCAGTCGGGTCGACAAACCCTCTGCCCATGCAGTCTTCATCCAGGTTGCCACCCAGACCCGCGCAAGACAACAACTCCACCTCATAGAACCGTCGTAGCGTGCGAGCCAGAGGCCGCCGCCTCGACATCCACAACCTCCGGGGCTGCCACCCCGGAATCCACCTCCCCTGACCACATAGCCATCCTACCCATCCGCCGCGAGACCGTCGCACCAGGAGAGCCAATGACTCCAAGACGACGCCTCCAACAAGGAAGTGATGTGTCCGTGATGACGGAATTGATGAGAGTGTTTCTCCCTCAACTACGCCAACAAGCACTCTTGATACCCTGAAAGGAAAATAATATATGTGATAGGTTCGGCCTCCAAGTGCAGAGTATGTAGAAGTGGAAGTTTTTTCCCCATGAGGGTGACTCGAGGGTTTAATATCGAACTCTCGGGGAATCAGTAGTGGGGATTTTATCTCCTTGTCCTTCTCTAGATTTCCTGCAAACAAAGTAGATTGCTTTGTGCCCTCAACCTCACCAAGTGGTTGTCAAGCACAAGGTGTGAGAATGATATTAAGATAATAATGAATGGAAAACAGTAAATAAATACACAATGGTGGTAAGTAGTAATGCAAGGATGATAGTAATGATGATGGATGATATTTTTGGGGTTTTTATATGTGTATGCAATGAATAAAAGTGTTTTTGTATTTTCTGATTTTAAAATGGCTGAATGTAGAAAATGCTTAAAAGTGGTTGGAAAGTTGTTTCTTATGATTAAAAATGGACCGGGGTTCATGGTTTTACACATGCACTCTCTCTTTAATATAGTGTGGCAAATAAGTAGACATAGGATTAACATATGAGATTGCAAACAAGTTTAATGACATGTTACTAATTATATGGGCATCACGTCCTAACATAGAGACCTTTTGATTATTAGTCTCACTTATACTCCACCAAGATGCGAACTAAATCATAACACCTCAGTAATTAAGATGACTCAGAGTATAGCCTTAAGATTAATGACATGAAGTGAAAATAAGAACATGCTGGATCTAGTCATAGGTAGATGCTTGTCACTCCTCATACCTTGCAACATGGTATTTTGGTTTATCCCTAGTGAGGCAACAAAGTAAGGTAAACACCCAATGGATCGCGATATTAAGTTGTCAGCTTATCACATCACCACCCCCGTTACTCCAACTAATGCACACGTTCCCCCTCACACGCTCTCATAAACATGCTTGATCAAAACAAGGATACAAGAACCGGGTACATAATATGCATCTACTTTCATAACTGAAATAAACATTGCAATCTCAACATATATTAACTCATAAAAAGATCCACCACAAAGGTAATACAACGATGACCGTAATCATGTTCAGCAGCTCATATGGTGCTAATTAGTGAAGCTCAAGAGAGAGAGAGATACATATGCTACTGTCACAAACCCATAGTCCAGAGGTTGACTACTCCCTCTTCATCATGGAGAAGGTGGAGATGTCGATGGAGAAGAAGGAGACCTCTCCGGCAGCGCTCCGCCGGAGTCCCCCCTCCAATCTGCAGCCTCCTGATCTCTGTTTCTTGTTTCTCTCGTGTGGCGGCCCTCCCTCCGAAAAACGTCCGGGGGCTCTTTTTATAGGCGTTTTTAGGTCACGAGGAAGCTTCAGGAAGAAGGATCGTCGCAAACGGGGCCACGAGGGACAAAAGAGGTGGGCCCACGCGGCCCCTGTACCTGGCCGCGTGGGGCACCCTCTTTCGCCCCTCCGGTCTCCGTTTGCTTGCTTCCTTCGCTCCTAGGTCTTCCTCCTTCCAAAATAATGATCCCCGTAAATTTGCAGCTCATTATGACGTCGTTAAGGCCCTGAAATAAATAAGGAAAGAAATAGGGATTTTCTGCCTATGCAGGATTAATTCCATAAAAAGGGGAAATCATTATTAATTACCAAAAATCATTAAATAACAGTAATATACCCCTTATATGATGCAAATATGAATGGAAAACAAGTGTTATAGTGCAAAGTTCATTTATGCATTTTACATGCATTAACATCCCCAAGCTTAACTCATGCTCGTCCTCGAGTATGAAAGTGATAAAACTAACATGAACTTTGCAATATAATAACAACATGGATATAAAAGATGATTGCTACTGTTACTGTAACATCCCAAATTTTGGAATGTTATAAAAATCACAAAAAATTTAAAACTTTTATTATTAAATAGATAAAGTCTCCAAAAATCAAGAAAAACCATCTTTGAAGATTACTTCTATTCTCTTAAAGGGATATTATTTTAAATATTCCTTTATCCTTCATTTTCAAGTTTTAAAGTTTTTTTAAATAAAATACTTAATTTGGATTTCTATAAAATCCTAAAAACCTTTTTGGCAAAGTATTTCAAATATTTTGACAAAGCCCAGAATTAAATAGGTGTTTGCGTTTAAAAGGATTTATCAAATTCTATTTAAACAAAAGTTTTGCCACAAATTATTTTATTGAGTTTATAATTTTGGATGATAATACTCATACTAATTTTCTGGATTTTACTTGAGTTCAGAAAGAATTTATAAAACCCTATTTATTTAAAAAGACATAAACATGTCAATTATGCCTTTATGTAGTATTTGTTTATTTCAAAATAAAATATTTTGGACAAGGTTGCCAAATGTCCCAAATGATTATTCTGAATTTTACAAATTCTTACAAAGTTATTTCACTTGATTTGGAGCATTATTTCAAAAGTTATAAAAGAAACAGAGAAAAGCAAAGGTTAAGTTTTGTCTAAAAAAAAGGAACCGAGCCAGCCCGAGCCAGCCCACCGCCGGCCCGAGACCAACCCAGCACCATCCTGAACCGGCCTCCCTCCCTCCTCTCCTTTCTATATCTCTCTGACCGGTGGGACCACGATGATGCAAGGGCTGACGTCAGCACGAACAGCTCCAGCGCAAGAAACCGGCCGAGATACGATGCCGTTCATCGTCCAAATCCGATCGATTTTCACGGGATTTGTTTCCCTCTCTCGCGTCCTTATAAGCCCCTCGACGTCCGCGTCGTTTGCCCCTAAAAACCCTAGCCCAAGCGCCGCCAGGCTGCCCAGATTCGACCCCGCACCACCGCCATTGCCGCCGGTAAGCAGAGCTCGCCGTCGTGCACTCCGGCCATCCCCTCCTCTCTACTGCACCCCTTCGGCTTTCTCTCGCGCGTGCGCATCTTTGTGACATTGTCTGGTGCTCTTTCCATCCTCAGATCGACGAGAGCGTGCTCGCCCGACGCCGTCTGCCGCCACTTCCATCTCCGACGAGCAATCACCGGCGAAGGAACGACCACCGGAGACCTCCGCCGCGCCACCGACATCCCCTCGACGAGCTGATCACCGAGGTGAGATCCGCGCGTCCTGGAGCACCCTAGAACGCCGGGAACGCGTGATGCCGATGCGTCGCCGCCGCACGCCGTAACCCTAGCTCCGGCCGGCACCCCTTGTTTAGATCTGGACCGTTGGATCTCGATCCAACGGCTCCGTTTGTTTCCTATACCGAACCGGTACCAGCCAATCCAGAACCGCCGCGTGGCAGCCTCGTCAGCTGCACAATCACCGCCACGTCAAGTCCAGTCAGCATCCACGTCAGCCCCATTTTCTGTAATTTCGGCCGAATTGATTTAATTTGGCAGTTTTGCAGAAAAACCCCTGAACCTTAAAACCTTTATATCTTTTCAACCGTTTGGCCAAATTTAACAAATTTTATATTTTTGAAAACCTTAGGATCTGTAGATTATTTTAGACCTATTAGCTTTCAGTTTTGCCCTAGTTTAAATTATTCAAATTTCAAATGTGTAATTTGATTAATTTTGGCATAACTTTAGTTTAAAAATAGATTTTTGGGTAAATCCAATTGGATTAGTTTGGTATAGATGTCCTCTGTCCAGTAAGACCTTTCCCAAAATTTTATAAATGATTTGAGTCTTTGTTTTATATAAAATTGTGTTTATGCTATTTTGGGAGTGTTAAAATGTTTTGTTATTGTTTTAATTGTTTTCTTTTGGGAAAATATTTAAAAACTTAGTCTCTGTCCAGTATAACCAAAACCCATTTTGGTTGAACCATTTCATCATGAACATGTTGAAAATGGTTTAAAATCTTTTAGTGACCTTTGTTGCAAACTTTTACCTAGTTTGCAATTTGACCATATCCAAATTGTAAACCTTGGACCTTTGACCTACCTAGACCTCATTACAATAATTCCTTTTGTATATTGAATTATGTGATGAACTTGGACCATCAACCTTGTTGTTTTATTGTTGTCCATGTTTGATGTTGTGCTTGTTTTATTGTTGTTGGATGGTTATTTATTGTTGTTTGTTTATATTGTTTAGATTGAACGGAGAGATACGACTTACGTTGAAAAGAGTGTGTGAGCAACGACAACCTTCAAAAGGCAAGTGATACTCCAGCATAAATGACCTACTACTTTACTATATTGCATTGTAGACTATTTTCCAGTAGCATGCATGATAGGCTGTTTTTATTAAAGTTATATGCTATGCAAACCTGTTAGGATAGCCACATGACTAGTTGGCTAGTGACCTATTTAATTTAGTGGAATTGCTTGATGTAAAACTGAATTGTTTTATTGTAGTTGAGTTAAGGAAAAATTCTACTAAATTAATGAACTACCTAGGTGGTATTGGTCCGTATGATGGAGGCAAAGTTGAGTGGCTATTCAGGCCCATTTCCATGGGTGAACCTGAATACGTACACTTGTGAAAGATCACCTAGGGTTTTGAGATTTCATGTCACTCCGTGTCTAGTTTACTTCCAGTGCAGCCACTTGGTACTATGGCTCTTCCTTGACTAAGTAAGTTATAGGCCCCAATTCCGGCAGTTCTCAGTGGATGTTGTCTTGTATGGGTCTGCCCAGAGGAACCGGGGAACATTTCCCAAAGGTCTCGTCTTCATCTTCACCTTTCCTTTTCACTTTAAGAAGGTCAAGGACAGAATGGGTTGATGGAGTCAAGTGGTGAAAGTGTCACAAACTCTCGAGAGTAACTAAAACTAAGATCTTAGCCGTGTCCCCGGTTATGGACAATTTGAGTAACTAAACAAGGTGGTTGACAGAAGAATCCCATTCATTCCAATTTCTAAATTAAAACTTGATGGGTGAACATGGGGGAATTCGAGACACTGGTGCGCCCAGGAATGTCTCTTAAGGATTTTGGAAAGAAAGAAATGATTTATGAAAGTATAGGATAAAATTTGCTTTGCGCAAGAGCCTGTCAACTCCACCAGCCAAATATGCATGTAGAAGTTAGAAGTTTGCCTTTATGAGTCCACAAGTATCATTTGCCAGATCCATTCAAATGGTTCTGACCAATTTTTGGCTGCAACGCTTTTACCGTTGAAGGTTCGTCTGACGATGAGTAAGGAATGCTATAGGTTTCGAGTCTACAACCAACATGTCTGCCTGTGGCACATGAAGATGATGAGCCTCCATGCTATTTATGTTTTCCGCTGCTGAACTTTGTTTTATGCTAGCCCTGTGCTATGCAACTTGTATTGTTTATTTTTCTGGATCTTCGATGTAATAGATATTTGACGCATTTGCATGATATTACATCTTGAACTGTGGTGCTAGCTATTCGATCCAGGGACTAGCACAGAACACAGGGATCTTGGCCTATCTTAAAAGGCAGGATCGCTACAGATGGTATCAGAGCATTGTGTTGCCTGTAGGTTCGAAACCCTAGGTTTGGATTAGAATTAGGAAAAGACCTAGAATTGAAATTTTATTTTATTCTATTTTCATAAAAAGAAAGTATTCACATTTTATCTTTTTCTCATACTCTCGTCTACTACTCATCTTCTAAGACATCTTTCCTCATTTCAAATGACCCTTATTGGTGGATACAACTCAACTGATGTCAGACCGATGAAGATCCCCACAAGACAATTGTACCACATTGAAGGCCAAAGAAGAATTTGAAAGAATTCAAGAAAAGGATAGATGAGACCACCAATTTAGTTATCTTGTTAGAACAACGAAATATCGTGTTAGAGTATTTATCATGACAAGTGGGGCATGAAAAATACTAGGTTGTTTGTTTGAACCATGTTGCTTGATGCTTGCTAGATGTTGTTTGTAAAATGTATTGCCTTGTTCTGCTTGTTTGGGTAGGAATATTTCTCTTAGTATCCCTCTATCTCTACTCAGCCATGCTAAACTAAACAGATGTCCCAGCCAAATCCCAACAACCCGGTGATGCTTACACTACAACAGTTAGTAGATGCACAGAAACAGTTGAATCAGCTGGTGACCCAAAACCAAGAAGACAATAAGAACATTCCAGCACCATCTCCTCCTCAAGTGGATATGCTGATCAGATTCTTGAAGCTTCGACCAGGAAAGTTCTCAAGAACTGAAGAACCTATTTTGGCCGATGACTGGCTTCGTTCAGTGAATAAGGATTTAGTGACCATCGGATGCACAGATGCTGAGAAGGTTAGATTTGCGGCACATCTACTAGAAGGACCTGCAGCAGACTGGTGGGATAGCTACCAGATCACACATCCCATTGAAGAGATGACATGGGATATGTTTCAAGAAGGATTCCGTGATGCACATATTTCATCTGGAGTGATGAAACTGAAGAGGGAAGAATTTTACGAGCTCCGACAAGACGACCGAAATATTATAGAGTACATGAACGAGTTCAATAATCTGGCGCGCTACGCACCGGATGATGTTGATACAGATACTAAGAGGAAAGAAAGGTTCCTAAATGGTCTGAATGACAAATTATGCATTCTATTGACAGTTGCCTATACTCCTGACTACCAGTCACTGGTTGACCAAGCTATAGTCTTGGAAAGCAAACTAAAGCAAGTTGCAACCAAGAAGCGAAAGCTTGCATTGGAAACGCACCACTCAGAACCACAGCAGGAATGGCACACTTCACATGGTGAACGTGTTCATTTTGAGTTCAACCATCATGAAGACAATAACCACCAGTGCCATAATGATAATGGACACGACCGTCATTGAGAAAATGACCACCACATCAACCATGACCACCATAGCCCCGCCCATACTGAAGAGGTTTATGACCTTGGAGATGAGTACATTATGGGAGAAAATAGTAGTCAGAATCCCGACCCCAAATCAAATAGGAAGGACTTCAGTCAGGTGGAGTGTTTCAAATGCAAGAAAATGGGACACTATTCCAGAAGTTGTCCGGAAAAGAAGATTAGTAATGGGACCAAGCCAATTCAGTTCCGAAAGGGACATGTGTTTTCCATAAACATGGAGAGAGTTCTCAAGAAACCAGTCCCAGTGATTGAAGGATTGTTGATCAACTCCTATCCTGCATTGGTACTTTTTGATACTGAAGCAACACATTCATTCATATCAAAAGACTTTGTGAGTAGAAATAAGATACCCAATCGAGGACTTAGAAGACCCATCAGAGTGAGCTCTATAGAAGGGAAGAAGCCTGCAAATGCGGTATGCCAGAACATGACCTTGGAAATTGAGACCCACAAATTTCCAAGCGAGTTGTTTGTGCTAGACTTGCAAGGCTTTGATATAATCATAGGCAGGGACTGGATGTCCAGGTATGATGGTCAGATAGATCATGTCAGTAAAGCAGTCATACTCACCACACCAGAAAAGAAGCGAATCAGATATCAGTTTAAATCAAGAAGCAAAGAAACCAACCGAGTTTTCATGAGGTGTTTAGCCAAGAAGAAGGACCAGAGTCAATGGGAACGTTCTGAAGATGTAATAAATGCCACTAGTTATATTTAGGTGGAAAAATAAGTATTGTGATGTAAGAGTGGTGTGATGCCGATGTATTTTATGCCAAAACTTTATGAAGATATATTTTTGTTGTGAAGACTACTCGACTTGTCAAGGATAGAGACATTAGCCTGAAACTGATGAGCTAAGATGACGTGGAAGCCCGTTCCACGAGCGGAAGATTCAGAGAAGAAGCTTTAGCGTGTATAGAAGTTTTCGCAACCCAATAGTTTTGAAGTATCGATAGATTAGCTCAGGTATGTCTTACAGATTGGAAACTCTCTGTCGGACAAGTGAGATCGACCGAGTGTTAGCCTACGAGATTCACCAAACCAAGTACAAGGTAATGAGTGAGTGCGACATGGATTGGCCCCCATGGCGAATACTCATATCATTCGCTCTTGCTATGAGGAATGGTAAATCTGAGTGACAAACCTATTAGAGAGCCGACGATGAACCTGAGCCACTGGATATTATAACCCTATGTAAGGCAAGTGTTGCCTATACGTAAGCTTTACGGTGAGAATAAACCCTAGCTCTTGTGAAGAAGAAGAAATCCTACAAATGGAAGTGTTGACCACCCATGAGAGTTCCGTTAGAAATGGTGTAGCGCCTGCACTGAAGAAAGTGAACCAGGAGGAACAACATGCCAATGACAAATCAGAGAGGGATGACAAGATGTGGTGAAACTCTCTCATCTTGGACTTTTGATGGACCCAACGAGTGCCCCTACAGTATACGAAGCTACATGAGGAGACACCCACCTATTGGAATTAAATCCTATGATACAAGGATCCACAAACTTCCATATGCCCTAGTCCAAAGGCCAGAGTTCAAGACTGCCCACAAAAGTTTCTTTTAAGGGTGGTAGCCCACCCATTTGACTAAACCCAGAGATCCCAAACCTATCTTTCTTTCTAGCCTCTTCGAATCTCGGGACGAGATTCCTTTTAAGGGTGGTAGGTTTGTAACATCCCAAATTTTGGAATGTTTTAAAAATCACAAAAATTTAAAACTTTTATTATTAAATAGATAAAGTCTCCAAAAATCAAGAAAAACCATCTTTGAAGATTACTTCTATTCTCTTAAAGGGATATTATTTTAAATATTCCTTTATCCTTCATTTTCAAGTTTTAAAGTTTTTTTAAATAAAATACTTAATTTGGATTTCTATAAAATCCTAAAAACCTTTTTGGCAAAGTATTTCAAATATTTTGACAAAGCCCAGAATTAAATGGGTGTTTGCATTTAAAAGGATTTATCAAATTCTATTTAAATAAAAGTTTTGCCACAAATTATTTTATTGAGTTTATAATTTTGGATGATAATACTCATACTAATTTTCTGGATTTTACTTGAGTTCAGAAAGAATTTATAAAACCCTATTTATTTAAAAAGACATAAACATGTCAATTATGCCTTTATGTAGTATTTGTTTTTATTTCAAAATAAAATATTTTGGAAAAGGTTGCCAAATGTCCCAAATGATTATTCTGAATTTTACAAATTCTTACAAAGTTATTTCACTTGATTTGGAGCATTATTTCAAAAGTTATAAAAGAAAACAGAGAAAAGCAAAGGTTAAGTTTTGTTAAAAAAAAAAAGGAACCGAGCCAGCCCGAGCCAGCCCACCGCCGGCCCGAGACCAGCCCAGCACCATCCTGAACCGGCCTCCCTCCCTCCTCTCCTTTCTATATCTCTCTGACCGGTGGGACCACGATGATGCAAGGGCTGACGTCAGCACGAACAGCTCCAGCGCAAGAAACCGGCCGAGATACGATGCTGTTCATCGTCCAAATCCGATCGATTTTCACGGGATTTATTTCCCTCTCTCGGGTCCTTATAAGCCCCTCGACGTCCGCGTCATTTGCCCCTCAAAACCCTAGCCCAAGCGCTGCCAGGCTGCCCATATTCGACCCCGCACCACCGCCATTGCCGCCGGTAAGCAGAGCTCGCCGTCGTGCACTCCGGCCATCCCCTCCTCTCTACTGCACCCCTTCGGCTTTCTCTCGCGCGTGCGCATCTTTGTGACATTGTCTGGTGCTCTTTCCATCCTCAGATCGACGAGAGCGTGCTCGCCCGACGCCGTCCGCCGCCACTTCCATCTCCGACGAGCAATCACCGGCGAAGGAACGACCACCGGAGACCTCCGCCGCGCCACCGACATCCCCTCGACGAGCTGATCACCGAGGTGAGATCCGCGCGTCCTGGAGCACCCTAGAACGCCGGGAACGCGTGATGCCGATGCGTCGCCGCCGCACGCCGTAACCCTAGCTCCGGCCGGCACCCCTTGTTTAGATCTGGACCGTTGGATCTCGATCCAACGGCTCCGTTTGTTTCCTATACCGAACCGGTACCAGCCAATCCAGAACCGCCGCGTGGCAGCCTCGTCAGCTGCACAATCACCGCCACGTCAAGTCCAGTCAGCATCCACGTCAGCCCCATTTTCTGTAATTTCGGCCGAATTGATTTAATTTGGCAGTTTTGCAGAAAAACCCCTGAACCTTAAAACCTTTATATCTTTTCAACCGTTTGGCCAAATTTAACAAATTTTATATTTTTGAAAACCTTAGGATCTGTAGATTATTTTAGACCTATTATCTTTCAGTTTTTCCCTAGTTTAAATTATTCAAATTTTAAATGTGTAATTTGAGTAATTTTGGCATAACTTTAGTTTAAAAATAGATTTTTGGGTAAATCCAATTGGATTAGTTTGGTATAGATGTCCTCTGTCCAGTAAGACCTTTCCCAAAATTTTATAAATGATTTGAGTCTTTGTTTTATATAAAATTGTGTTTATGCTATTTTGGGAGTGTTAAAATGTTTTGTTATTGTTTTAATTGTTTTCTTTTGGGAAAATGTTTAAAAACTTAGTCTCTGTCCAGTATAACCAAAACCCATTTTGGTTGAACCATTTCATCATGAACATGTTGAAAATGGTTTAAAATCTTTTAGTGACCTGTGTTGCAAACTTTTACCTAGTTTGCAATTTGACCATATCCAAATTGTAAACCTTGGACCTTTGACCTACCTAGACCTCATTACAATAATTCCTTTTGTATATTGAATTATGTGATGAACTTGGACCATCAACCTTGTTGTTTTATTGTTGTCCATGTTTGATGTTGTGCTTGTTTTATTGTTGTTGGATGGTTATTTATTGTTGTTTGTTTAGATTGAACGGAGAGATACGACTTACGTTGAAAAGAGTGTGTGAGCAACGACAACCTTCGAAAGGCAAGTGATACTCCAGCATAAATGACCTACTACTTTACTATATTGCATTGTAGACTATTTTCCAGTAGCATGCATGATAGGCTGTTTTTATTAAAGTTATATGCTATGCTAACCTGTTAGGATAGCCACATGACTAGTTGGCTAGTGGCCTATTTAATTTAGTGGAATTGCTTGATGCAAAACTGAATTGTTTTATTGTAGTTGAGTTAAGGAAAAATTCTACTAAATTAATGAACTACCTAGGTGGTATTGGTCCGTATGATGGAGGCGAAGTTGAGTGGCTATTCAGGCCCATTTCCATGGGTGAACCTGAATACGTACACTTGTGAAAGATCACCTAGGGTTTTGAGATTTCATGTCACTCCGTGTCTAGTTTACTTCCAGTGCAGCCACTTGGTACTATGGCTCTGCCTTGACTAAGTAAGTTATAGGCCCCGATTCCGGCAGTTCTCAGCGGATGTTGTCTTGTATGGGTCTGCCCAGAGGAACCGGGGAACATTTCCCAAAGGTCTCGTCTTCATCTTCACCTTTCCTTTTCACTTTAAGAAGGTCAAGGACAGAATGGGTTGATGGAGTCAAGTGGTGAAAGTGTCACAAACTCTCGAGAGTAACTAAAACTAAGATCTTAGCCGTGTCCCCGGTTATGGACAATTTGAGTAACTAAACAAGGTGGTTGACAGAAGAATCTCATTCATTCCAATTTCTAAATTAAAACTTGATGGGTGAACATGGGGGAATTCGAGACACTGGTGCGCCCAGGAATGTCTCTTAAGGATTTTGGAAAGAAAGAAATGATTTATGAAAGTATAGGATAAAATTTGCTTTGCGCAAGAGCCTGTCAACTCCACCAGCCAAATATGCATGTAGAAGTTAGAAGTTTGCCTTTATGAGTCCACAAGTATCATTTGCCAGATCCATTCAAATGGTTCTGACCAATTTTTGGCTGCAACGCTTTTACCGTTGAAGGTTCGTCTGACGATGAGTAAGGAATGCTATAGGTTTCGAGTCTACAACCAACATGTCTGCCTGTGGCACATGAAGATGATGAGCCTCCATGCTATTTATGTTTTCCGCTGCTGAACTTTGTTTTATGCTAGCCCTGTGCTATGCAACTTGTATTGTTTATTTTTCTGGATCTTCGATGTAATAGATATTTGACGCATTTGCATGATATTACATCTTGAACTGTGGTGCTAGCTATTCGATCCAGGGACTAGCACAGAACACAGGGATCTTGGCCTATCTTAAAAGGCAGGATCGCTACAGTTACATAAAGTCAAATGATTCATTAATTCAAAGAAGTAGCAATATGCAAACAGTTTATAAAGTGATATCAAGTATTCAATGCAAGGATGTTCAATGATAGTTCACAAAGTGTAACATAAAAGATAGTAATATGGACCACAAGTATGCAATATGATAAGTAAGAACATCCTATATTGGTCATAGAGTGAAGATGAAAATCTGAAAGTAAAAGGTGGACACATTGGAAAGGATATATAAATGAGTAGAGGTAAAACATGCATAGGTTTCATCTATCCCCCAAACTATTCTACTTGAGTTATTGATTGCAATGGTAATACTTGGTGTCAAGCTCTCATTCCCCTATCATAGCATCTTGAATGATTAAAGTTAAATGTGAAAGCAAATATGAGTAGTGGCCTTGATAAAGTAAAGGTTACATGTCTCATGCCCCTTGAATACAAGTACCTACACCATGATTACTCATCTTGGGAAACAAAGCAAGTTTAAGTTATCTATCATTGTAAGTAATAATGGTATTATCAAGAGCCTCAACTGGGGTACCTCTTGTCCCATGATATGGATAAAGCCACATAAAAACAACAAGACAAACAAACATAATGAACAACCTCAACACCCTTTTTATTTACCACTTCATATAGCTTTTTATTGTAGGGTGTATCACAGAAAGTTCAAAATAGCATGTAAGTAAATTTCCACCATGAATGATGCATGGCTTAGATTTGCGGCTCAGGTTTCTCTCTAACCATTTATACAAACTCATTTAAACTTACTCTATTTCCACATTATTTCACCATGATAGGCATCCATAAACAAAAATACATGATATCAACTAAATAAATGATGGAACATGTTGAAAGCTTTGCATGTGACAGCACATATGGGCTAACTCCCAACCTTAAACATTTATCAAGCCACTATCATCATAATATTAATCACAATGGTTCATGTTTATTAAATGCAATAAAAATAAAGTGTACATCAAGTTCGCGGGAGCTTTTTAACCAACTTTTCCCATTAAAATAAATAACATAATTATTTTCATTTAGAGGTATAGATAACACAAATAACATGGTAAACATACTTGGAATAGCATAAAGCTAATAGGTAGATATGGTGGACTCACTGGAAAAACTTGGGTTGAGGGTGTTGGAAACAAATTTTTACTTGTTGGAATTTTTGGGCTAGCAAAAGGGAGAAAAATGACCATCTAGATGCATGCATGAGTGTCCATAGAACTAACTAATTCATGTCAAACAAGGTGAAATAACATACAGAATCAAAACATGAATAAAAGATAGCTCATGATAAAGCATTTGCAAATTATTACTCATAAAGAAGCTCATGAATCATGCAACTATATGTGTCATTAAAAATCAACTTAGACATCCCTTTTCCCAATACAACAAAAGCATGCAAGATATTTCAACCCATATTTCCAGTAACTTTCTCATATATAAATGATAGTGTGGTGGTCTCACAAAATAAAATCAAGGCAAAAACAAACAAAAAGATGCTCCAAGTTTATGCGATAAAGTGTTTCAAATGAAAAACATAAGTTAGACGTGTGCAAACCGAGAGTATGCTGGTTTAGTGGGGATGTTCTCCACATCCCCAAGCTTATGGTTTTCACCATCCTTGGATAAATCATGGTGCATCTCCTCCAATCCCTGTGAAAAACTTCAAAACACTGTTTCTCCCATTTCTTTTCTGTGGGGTGATATTAGTAGGGATAAACAAATAGGCTTCTTGCTGCATATAATCCATGGACTAAAATTCATATGAATGATCTGAGATTGTATATTGTTGTATGCCTACTCATAAACTCAATTGGATAAAAAAGATTCAACTCAAAAGTTCGAACTATGCATAAAACAATATGGGACAGAATCTGTCCAGAAAAACAGCAGCAGCAAAACGTATTCAGGCATACAGGGGATGAAAAGTTGCAGTTACGTTTAAAATCTCATCGAAAAATTCTTAAAAAAATTCAGGCATACAGTGGATGAAAAGTTGCAGTTACATTTAAAATCTCAGCTCAATCGGAGTTACAGAATAGCAATGAAAAATCAAACCGTGCACAGACTTCATGCAGGAATAAAATCTCCGAATAGAAGTAGCAACTTTTTCAAACCAAAATAGGTAAAACTTGTCACTTTATTAAAAATTCCAGAAACTAAGCTAAGAAAACAATCTCTTGTTACAGTAAGAGGACACAAAGAAAATCCAAATAAAAACAACCGGGTTGCCTCCCGTAAAGCGCTTTCTTTATAGCCATATAGCTAGGCTTACTTACTTGTTGTTTACTGAAGATGAAGCTCATGAGGGAGCTTAAAAGTTGTGCCCTTCTTCCTTGGGAAGTGTTCCATGCATTTCTTATGTGGAAACTGAAACTTCACATTCCCTTCCTTTGAATCAATAATAGCCCCTGTGGTACGAAGAAAAGGTCTTCCAAGAATAATATGACTAGAGGTTTTATTCTCCATATCCATAATTAGAAAATCCACAGGTACAAAAGTCATATGTAACTCTACCATAACATCACTTACTTTTCCTAAAGCATTTTTAATGGTATTATCAGCAAGTGCAAGTCCAATAGAGCATTTTTCAAGATTCTTTAATTCAAGTACTTCATATAATTCTTTAGATAAAATAGAAACACTAGATCCTAGATCAAGTATGGCATGGTGTGTCTCTTTTCCAATAGTTACTAGCACCTTGGGGATACATATATCCCCGAGCTTAGGTGGTATCATAGCTTCTTGATTGTATCTAGCAATTTTTTCTTTCAAGACATGCTTAGCAATATAGGAACCAAAACCAGATTGGTTAACATCAATAGAAGGATCACTTGCAAATTTTTGTAAGATAGATATTAATTCATGCAAGGTAAAATTCTCTAAATCAAGCGAACGATCTTTAACTTTCTTTTCCTTTTTGACCCAAACTTGTTTTTAACAGGAGGTAGTTCCTCACTTCTAGTTTCTTACTCATTGTCCATAGAATTGGTCAGTTTGTTTTTATGTAGCCAATCTTTAAAAGAGGGACAATTTTTTCTAATGAAAGCCTTTTCTAATTCCCTCCAGGTCTTGGTTGTAGCAGGTGGTAGTGAACGTATCCATTCTTTTGCCTCTCTTTTTAATGAAAGAGAAAATAATTTTGGCATCACAATATCAGGTTCCTTGAGGTTTAGTGCAGAACAAATACTGATAAAATTATTCAGATGATCAAAACAGTCTTCTTTTCTTTTATCACCAAATTGTTTCTTAGTTATCAAGTGTAGTAAGTCATAACTTACTCTTGAACTATCATCTTGTATCTCAGGTGTGGTAATAGGTTTAGCAATAAATTGATCATTTGGAGTATTTGTGTAGTCACACAACTTAGTCCTATCACCCATTTTAGCAAGTTTTTATGTGTTTTAATTTTTATGCAAAACTGAAAATAAAATGACACTAAATAATGCAAACCGAATTAAACTAATGCAAAACAAAATGCAAAACTGAAAATAAAATATGCAAACCGAAATCTAAAAATGATATGCAAGACAATAACAAAACAAAATAAAATGCTTGAAGGTAAAGATGGACAAGATGATGCTCACGTAGGTGCAACCTCCCCAAGCTTAGGTGTTAGCTCAAGTTGGTGATGAAGTTGACTTTGTTGTGATATCCTTGGATAAAACCTTCCAGCTATGACTCCCCAGCAACGGCGCCAGAAAAAACACGTGATGACAGAATTGATGAGTGTTTCTCCCTCAACTACGCTAACAAGCACTCTTGATACCCTGAAATGAAAATAATATATGGGATAGGTTGAGCCTCCAAGTGCAGAGTATGTAGAAGTGGAAGTTTTTTCCCCACGAGGGTGACTCGAGGGTTTAATATCGAACTCTCGGGGAATCAGTAGTGGGGATTTTATCTCCTTGTCCTTCTCTAGATTTCCTGCAAACAAAGTAGATTGCTTTGTGCCCTCAACCTCACCAAGTGGTTGTCAAGCACAAGGTGTGAGAATGATATTAAGATAATAATGAATGCAAAACAGTAAATAAATATGCAATGGTGGTAAGTAGTAATGCAAGGATGATAGTAAGAGCATGTCTAACAGGGCCCTTATTCGGCCGAAACCCGTATAATAACCGCCAGAATACGGGTTTCGGCCGTTCCGCGCCGATTATCAGGGCCCTCAAAACCCCCGACCCGTTGGGAAAATTCCCAGGTCCGGCCCGGGTCGGCTCGCGAACCCGTAGGGGTGAGGGTTGGGCGGCCGAACCTGTACCGCGACCCGCCCACCTCCTCTCCACACCGCGCGCTGAAATTTCCCCGTTTCCAAACCCTTCCCCACTCTTCCGCCCGCGCGCCGCCGCCAGTCCGTTCCGCCGCCGCCGCCGCGGACCACGATTCCGACCGCCTCCGCCGCCCGCGAGCCGCCCCAGTGTTCCCCGCCGCCCGCCGCACCCGCGCCGCACGTCGGCGCACCTCCGCCGCACCTCTGTCGCACGTCGGAGCACATCCGCCGACCGCGCCGCCGCGGTGAGTTCTTCTACCTTTCGCTCTTTGTTTTCGCCGGTACCAGCGTAGATGTTGATCTATATTTCACTGTGGTAGATGAGCTCGGATCTGACTATGGAGGATGCGGTTGATTCGTCGACCGATTGGTCGTCCTCGGATTCGGATGTTTCGGACCTCGACGACCTGCTCCACGACGACGACATGGAGATGATGATGGCCATCCTCGGCCTGAAAGAGGTCGAGGACCGCGCGAAGCTGCTGGATCAGAGGAAGGGGTCGACGATAGGGCGCATGTGCATCCCACGGAACCGCGCGCTCGGCCACGAATTGTTGATGCAAGATTATTTCGCCGAGGGTACCGACCTATCCTCCCCGCCTCTTCCGTAGAAGATATCGAATGCGTAGAAGTTTGTTCGAGACAATCGTCAAAGACTGCGAGGCCAATTCAAACTACTTCAAGCAACGAAGAAACAACGCCGGCACGATGGGATTTAGCCCATACCAAAAGATCTCGGCTGCCATGCGTGTGCTAGCATACGGTATCCCCGCGTATTATACCGATGAGTACCTTCGCATTGGTCAACAAACAACCACGGATGCCGTGCGTATGTTTGCCAAGATGGTGATCAAGTTGTATGGTGAGACCTATCTCCGAGCGCCGAACGAGCAAGATACAAAAAGACTCCTTGAGATGAATGCAAAGAGAGGTTGGCCGGGGATGCTAGGTAGCCTTGATTGCATGCATTGGACATGGAAAATTGTCCTAAATCATGGCATGGAATGTATTGTGGAAAAAGCCATGATCCTACCATTGTGCTAGAAGCGGTGGCGTCGCATGACTTGTGGATTTGGCATGCTTTTTTTGGATTGCCGGGAACACTCAATGACATCAACATCTTGAATAGATCCCCGCTATTTTCAAGAATAGTGAGGGGGGATTGCCGCCAACACCAATGATCTACCTTTGTTTCCTATTCTTGTATGTGTGAGATAAACCATTTATTTATTTGCTTGTCCGGGGAAACATTCATTATTTGTTTGATTATTCGATTCGAACAATTGTTTTCATTTGCATGAACCATTATTGTAATAACTGAGATGATTATTGTGAGCTTGAAGCTTTTATGTTATTCTTCATTTGGATGCAAAAATTGTCTAAAACCCTGTTTTCACGGGTCAAAACCGCGTCGCCAAATATCAGGACCCTTACACCCAACCCGTAAAACAGAATATTCTGTTTTACGGGTTGGGTGTAAGGGTCCTGATATTTGGCACGCGTTTTGGACCCGCGAAAACGGAATACGGGGCCCCTCACAGGACCGATACGGGCCGAAATAATAAGGGCCCTGTTAGACATGCTCTAATGATGATGGATGATATTTTTGGGGTTTTTATATGTGTATGCAATGAATAAAAGTGTTTTTGTATTTTACGATTTTAAAATGACTGAATGTAGAAAATGCTTAAAAGTGGTTGGAAAGTTATTTCTTATGATTAAAAATGGACCGGGGTTCATGGTTTCACACATGCACTCTCTCTTTAATATAGTGTGGCAAATAAGTAGACATAGGATTAACATATGAGATTGCAAACAAGTTTAATGACATGTTACTAATTATATGGGCATCACGTCCTAACATAGAGACCTTTTGATTATTAGTCTCACTTATACTCCACCAAGACGCGAACTAAATCATAACACCTCAGTAATTAAGATGACTCAGAGTATAGCCTTAAGATTAATGACATGAAGTGAAAATAAGAACATGCTGGATCTAGTCATAGGTAGAGGCTTGTCACTCCTCATACCTTGCAACATGGTATTTTGGTTTATCCCTAGTGAGGCAACAAAGTAAGGTAAACACCCAATGGATCGCGATATTAAGTTGTCAACTTATCACATCACCACCCCCGTTACTCCAACTAATGTACACGTTCTGTCGGCACAGTGGAACTAGGGTACCACGGGCCGGCCTGCCAGGGCCCACGAGATTCTTCGGATGATTTTCGCTAAGGACCAGGCTCTCCAGCCTGGCGTACCTCGCGAGGGTTTTTCCCTCGCGAGGGATCTTTTTCTCCTCGCCGAGGGTTTCCTCCCTTGGCGAGGGACCGCTCCTCGACAAGGCGTCTCCGACGCTACCTGCAATTCTGCTAAGGACCAAGCCGAAGGGCTCGGCGAGGCTTTTTGCCTCGCCAAGCTCCTTCCTCGCGAAGCCATCTCTGCCTCCGCGGCAGAGCGCACATGGGCTCTGCACCATGTGCAGGGTGACGCGCGTGCCTACGCGCGATGACGACGACGCCACAGTTGCCACTTCCATGTATAAAGCAGTCAACAAAGCGGCCTCAAGCAAAGCGGATAACGAGTATTGCCTCTTTGGTGATAAGGGAACCGTCTGCAGCTACGCTCCAAGGGCGACGTCACCGTGGGTCACATCCCACCTCAGCAAGCGCCAGCCCACCGTCCGGCTGGCCGGTGGCCTTTTTCAGCTTTGGTGACGCCGCTCCCCTGCCGTGGACCGCGTCCACGAGCTTTACCTTTATGGTGGACTCCACCTTTACCATGCACCCTGCTCCTTCCTTCGTCGTCATGTGGTAACCCTTCCCGCCTAAATGTTTGGGCAGTAGAGGTCCAAGACGCCTTATAAAAGGAGGGGGAGCACGCCCAAGCAAAGGGTTCGATCTTCGGTTGGTGCAGCTCTAGCAGACCCTAACCCTAGATCTAAAGACTAGCAAGTAGCCATTGTTAGCCACCTCGGGCTCTTCAAGCTCCCCTTGTACTGTGAACCTCTCCAAGCAGTGCAATACACCATAGCAGGACGTAGGGGTTTTACCTCCCAAAGAGGGCCCTGAACCAGGGTAAGATCTTGTGTCCATCTCTGCTGTGTCGTCCGCAGCGAGTCCGACGAGCATCGTCGCCGGAGCACGTTGAGGATTGCTTGACTCCGTGTTCAGCCCCTTACACGATACCTTGGAGACATCCCCAGTTCCTGGGACCATTCTCCGACATTTGGCGCGCCAGGTAGGGGGCTGAGGCGCGTCTTCATCCTCGACACAGCTATGGCCGGCTCTCGCGCCGAACGTCTTGCTTGTCGGACGGCTAGCGCCGCCGCCGCTCCTGCGGGCCGCCCGCGCGGTCGCCCGCGTGGGGACTCCGCTCCTGAGCGCCGCGTCGACCCCGAGCCCCGCGTCGAGCACCCGGAGGACGACGACCACGACCACGTTGAGGACGACCTCGGCGAAGAGGAGGCTTCCTCCTTGCACCCGTCGCGGGACCGCGCTGCCTCCTCGCTGGGCCGCCCTGCGCCCAGCCCGGCAACTGCGCTTCTCATGGCGCAGGAGCTGCTGCAGTACCGTCCTACGCCGGAAGCCCGGGAGGCCTGGCTCAACCGCCTCACGGAGCTCGTCGGCGCCGCTCGCGTCGCCGCACCTGCCCCGTCCCGTTCGCTGGTTCCTTCGGGCCGCATGGGGGACGTGGCGCCAGGCGCCCCTCCCGCGCCTCCTCTCCATCCTGCACCTGCTCCAGCTCCACCGGTTGCACCGCAGCCTGCTCCAGCGGGGGCTCCTCCTCGCGACAACCGCGCTGCCTCGCACGCGTCGTCGCCGCACGACTGCCAAATTGTGCAGCGAGCCCCCGAGGACGCCCGCGTGAGCATCGAGCGCCAGCAGGACAAACACAACCGCGCCGTCCAGGACGTCGCCACCGCCGGGCGCCATCTCCGCGCCACCCTCACCAGCGGTCCGGTCACCTACGGCACGACGGTTGCGTTCACTCGCACCCTCCGTCGCGTCGTCTGGCCCGTCAAGTTCAGGCCGGACTTGCCTCCGCGCTACGATGGCAAGAACAACCCCCTGGAGTTCCTACAGCTCTACACTCTGGCCAGCCAGGCCGCCGGGGGTGACGACAAGGTCATGGCGAACTGGTTCCCCATGGCCCTCAAGGACTCCGTGTCCTCATGGCTCACCAACCTCCCCGCTGAGTCCATCAACACTTGGGAGGAGCTCTGCCGGTGCTTCGTCGCCAACTTCAAGGGCACGTACGAGCGTGGCCTCACGTACAATGACCTCCGCGCCGTGCGTCAGAAGCCTGGCGAGACCCTCCGCAAGTATATCCAGCGCTTCAGCCAGGTGCGCAACAAGATCCCCAACGCCACCGATGCGCAGGTCATTTCGGCCTTCCAGGCTGGAGTGACAGACGTGCGGATGCTCGAGAAGCTCGGCATCCACGACAACATCACCACCGTCGTCAAGCTCTTCGACTTGGCAGACAAATGCGCCAAGGCTGAAGAGGGCCACTTGTTCGTTAAGAACGAGCCAGGGGATCCCGCCGAGGAATCCAAGAAGAAGAAGAAGTCCACAGAGAAGCGCAAGACCACTGCGGTCCTCGCGGCTGAGCCCGACGCCAAGCAGCCTCGCCAAGCTGCCACTCCAGCCGCAGGACCCGAGAAGAAGGACGACCGCCCTTTCTGTGTCTACCACAACAGGCACTCTCATGCCACCGAGGATTGCTACGACCTCAAGAGGCTCATCGAGGCTCGCGAGGCTCGCGAGGCCCGCGAGCGGGAGCAAGGCCGTGGTGGCCGCGGCGGCCGCGGGGGGCGACGCTGGAACAACAACTACAACAACAACTACCAGCAGAACCCCCAGGCCAACGCTGCCGAGCCCGCGAACGACAACCTGCCTGCCGAGGCTGATGAGGGCGGTCACCCTCGCCAAGTTCATGGCGGTCACCCACCACGCCTACAACCTCGTCAAGCTCCCTGGCTCCAGTGGCACCATCGTCATCCGCGGTGTGGTCTCTGACGCCGTGTACGCTGCGCAAGCGGCTTACAAGGCCGCCGCGGTGGCGTCTCCCGCTGACGAGGATGAGGAACCCCTCCCGAGGCCCCCTGCGAAGAAGAAGTAGCTGTTCTCTCAGGAGAAGGCCGCGACAAAGCAAGTGTCTCTGGAGGCAAGCGGCTCGGGGGCTAGCATCACCATCGACGCCAACCTGCCTCCCAAATAGGAAAGCGCGCTCGTCGCCTTCCTCAGGGCAAACTCTGACATGTTCGCCTGGACACCGTCAGATATGTCCGGAGTACCGAGGGAGGTGATCGAGCACCATTTAGCCGTGTGTCCAAACGCACGCCCCGTGAAGCAAAAGGCGCGGCGCCAGGCGCCAGAGAAGCAAGATTTCATCGTCAAGGAGGTGGAGAAGCTGAAGAAGGCTAGCATCATCAAGGAAGTGGTCCATCCCACTTGGCTCGCCAACGGTGTGGTCGTCCCCAAGCACACCGGAGGCAGCCGCCTCTGCATCGACTTCACCGACCTCTACAAACCTCGCCAAGAACTCCACCGAGCCTGGAGAGGAGTCAGCCGCTGCCACACCAACAACTACCCTCGTCGAGCATCCCGTGTACTTCGTCAGCACAGTGCTATGGGACGCCCGCGAGCGCTACCCCATGCAGCAAAAGCTCCTCTTCTCACTCCTCATCGCCTCCAGGAAGTTGCGTCACTACTTCCAGGGTCACCCCATCAAGGTGGTCACCTCCTACCCCCTGGAGCAGGTCCTGCGCAACCCGAACGCGACAGATCGCGTCGCAGGCTGGGGCATCGAGCTGCAACCTTTCGAGCTGGAATTTGACACCACAAGAGTCATCAAGGGCAGGGCGCTGGCTGATTTCATGGCCGAGTAGACGGACACACGCGAAGAAGAACCTCCAGAGGAGGAAGCTACAGCCTCAGGCGGGACGAAACCAGGCCCCTGGACCATGCACTTCGACGGCGCCTTCGCGGCCAGGAGTGCGGGGGCTGGTGCCGTCCTCACCTCACCAACAGGCGACAAGTTCCACTACGCCGTCCAGCTATGCTTCAAGGACAACGACAAGGTCTCCAACAACATCGCCGAATATGAAGGCCTCCTCGCCGGGCTCAGAGCCGCCATCGCCCTCGGCATCAAGCACATCCTCATCAAGGGCGACTCCCAGCTCCTCGTCAACTTCTCCAACAAAAGCTACACGCCTAAGGACACCTACATGGTGGCCTACCTTGAAGAGGTACGCAAGCTGGAGAAGCACTTCAGAGGCATGGAGCTCAAGCACATCCCGCGAGCAGAAAACCAAGAAGCAGATGACCTCGCCAGGCGAGCAGCAAGAAGAGAAGCCCAAAAGCCTGGAGTATTCGAGGAGAGGCTCACCAAGGCCTCAGTCAAGCAGCCAGCGGCCAATATCACCATCGACGAGGAGCTCCCACCGGCCCCGTCGAGCGGAGCACCAAACTGTGGGTTGCCTTCGAGCGATCGCTTGCTGCTGACTCTGGTACGCCAAGACACGGGCTGGAACGACGAGATCAAGAATTACCTGCAAAACCAAGCCCTTCCCGAAGACGACGCTGAAGCCGAAAGAATTGCTCGCCAGGCCAAGTCCTACTA
The DNA here is from genome assembly GCA_012064385.1 of Puccinellia tenuiflora. Taxonomy (NCBI): domain Eukaryota; kingdom Viridiplantae; phylum Streptophyta; class Magnoliopsida; order Poales; family Poaceae; genus Puccinellia; species Puccinellia tenuiflora. Next base: position 74,808 of record QRDG01000024.1, read on the forward strand.
CCTCCACGACGGAGACCTGTATCGTAAGCGCCCCAATGGGGTTGCGTTGCGGTGCATCCCTGCCGAGGAAGGCCGCCAGCTCATCAACGACATCCACAGCGGCGAGTGCGGCCACCATTCTTCCTCGCGCACCCTTGCAGGCAAGATCTTCCGGAGTGGCTTCTACTGTCCCTCGGTGCTTCAAGATGCAGCTGCCATCGTCCAATCCTGCGACGCCTGCCAATTCCACGCCAAGCAAATTCACCAGCCCGCACAAGGACTCCAGACCATCCCGCTCTCCTGGCCGTTTGCGGTCTGGGGGCTGGATCTGCTGGGGCCCTTCCCGCGAGTTCTCGGGGGCTACCGCTACCTCTACGTCGCCATCGACAAATTCACCAAGTGGCCTGAGGTGGAACCCGTGCACACCATCCCGGCGAAATCGGCGGTAAAATTCATCAGAAGCCTGGTCTGCCGTTTCGGCGTGCCCAACCGCATCATCACCGACAACGGCTCGTAATTCATCAGCGGCGCCTTCAAGTCCTACTGCGGCAGCCTCAGCGCCCAAATCTGCTACGCCTCGGTGGCGCACCCACGAAGCAACGGACAGGCTGAAAGAGCCAACGCCGAGGTGCTCAAGGGCCTCAAGACGAGAAGCTTCAATCGCCTCAAGGCCAGCAGCAAGCACTGGATCGACGAGCTCCCCTCGGTGCTCTGGTCCATCCGCACCACAACAACAAAGCCCACTGGTGAGACGCCTTTCTCCCTCGTCTATGGCGCTGAAGCCGTCCTCCCCAGCTGTCGGGGATATGAACCCCGGATATCCCTAAGAGGTCCATTTCTTCAAGAACTACAAGGGCCGGCTACAGCGTCCCGCCTGGAGCCAGCCGGATAAAGCAAGCTGTTTCCTCTACCCGGAGGCGGACGGCCGACTAGAGCAGCCGGCCTCTACCTACCGACCGGTCCGTACTAGTGGGCCCGGATCGTCCAGCCCCTGTCGGGCGTTACAGCTACAATGTAATGATAGCTCCAGCCGGCTCCAGAGTAGTGATGTCATAGGGGCAATCGTGTAATCTCCTTGTAACCCGAAACCCTAGACGCTGCCTATATAAAGCATGCAGGGGCCTCCTGCGCGAGGTAAGTAGACTCACGGGGGACAAAGAGAGAGAAGGGTACGTAGATCATCGTCTTCCACCTCCAGCCGGCTTGACAGCTCAAGCCGGCACCACCGCCACACAGCTCCAGGAGCAAACCTTGTAGCTCGATTTGTGATCAATCAATAAGAACAAGAAGAGCAGGACGTAGGGGTGTTACCTCCACAAGGAGGGCCCCGAACCTGGGTAACTGACGTGTGTTTGCATGTTTGTTGCCCAATCCCGCGCGAGCATCCGATCGTCGCCTGCCCCACACTCTTTTCCGTCTTTGATGGATATGCCGTGCTACCCACCACGACATTTGGCGCCCACCGTGGGGCTCGCGGCGAACGGAGTCACGTTCTGCGCGGGATCCCGGACTGTGGATGGTCGGCGGATCGTCTCCGGCCTCGTGCTCTCCATCGGCTCCGTCGGCTGCGTCCTCGACAACACCAACAGCTTCGCCGACGTGGACGTCGCCAGCTGAGGAGCGGTCGTCACCCTTGGCGATTTCCACGTCTACGTCGCCGTNGTCGGGGATATGAACCCCGGATATCCCTAAGAGGTCCATTTCTTCAAAGAAACTACATGGGCCGGCTACGCAAGTGCCGGCTGCAGCGTGCCGCCTGGAGCCAGCCGGATGAAGCAAGCTGCTTCATCTACCCGGAGGCGGACGGCCGACTAGGCTCAAGCCGGCCTCTACCCACCGACCGGTCCGTACTAGGTAGGCCGGATCATCCAGACCCCTGTCGGGCGTTACTCTACAATGTAATGATGAGATAGCTCCAGCCGGCTCCAGAGTAGTGATGTCATAGGGGCAATCGTGTAATCTCCTGTAACCCAAAACCCTAGCTGCTGCCTATATAAGGCGTGCAGGGGCCTCCTGCGCGAGGGACTCAGATTCTAGGAGAGAGGAGGGGGAGACACAGAGACATACGTAGATCATCATCTTCCACCTCCAGCCGGCTTGACAAGCTCAAGCCGGCACCACCGCAATACAGCTCCAGGAGCAACCTTTGTAGCCCGATTTGTGATCAATCAATAAGAACAAGAAGAGCAGGACGTAGGGGTGTTACCTCCACAAGGAGGGCCCCGAACCTGGGTAACTGACGTGTGTTTGCATGTTTGTTGCCCAATCCCGCGCGAGCATCCGATCGTCGCCTGCCCCACACTCTTTTCCGTCTTTGATGGATATGCCGTGCTACCCACCACGACATTTGGCGCCCACCGTGGGGCTCGCGGCGAACGGAGTCACGTTCTGCGCGGGATCCCGGACTGTGGATGGTCGGCGGATCGTCTCCGGCCTCGTGCTCTCCATCGGCTCCGTCGGCTGCGTCCTCGACAACACCAACAGCTTCGCCGACGTGGACGTCGCCAGCGGAGGAGCGGTCGTCACCCTTGGCGATTTCCACGTCTACGTCGCCGTCGCCGCTCAGGAGTACCCGGAGGTGGTCTACTCGAGCTTGGCTCCTTCGATCTTCGACGCCAGCACCTGCAACGACGACTCCGCCTTCGGCTACCTCAACTCCGGCGACGCGGACCGCGACGTCACCAAGCTCAACGTCTACGCCGAGGTGCACATGGTCGAGCACGCGGCGGCAGGAGGCCCCGTCACCACTACCGTTCATGAAGCTGGCGAACCTTCGCGCTACCAGCGCAACCTGGAGGCCGACTTCGAGCTGCTGAGCACCCCCATCGCGCCGAGTGCTGATCCAGTCAAGGCGGCGGCTGAACTCGAGAGGATGCGGCAGCAGATCTACGACAAGGCACTAAACCTCGCGTCGACGCAGCGCCGGCTCAGCGCCACAATTCGCGAGTACAATTCTGCACACGGCATCGAGCAGGCGGACCGCAACGCGGAGAAGCTGAATGAAGTTAGGCGCAAAGGAGGAGATCTTGGTGGCGCCATGAACCGTGCCGGCCAGGCGCATGAGCTCACCGACCTCAGCTTCCCCGAGTACAGCTGTCCTACGCAAAACATGAGGGCGGCGGAAGCAGCAGCCGCCGAGCTACCCTATCTCCAAGGCGAAGAACTACATCAACAAATGCGCCGGGTGCGGCAACTCATCAACACGGCCAACCGGCAGCAGCGAGAAACGGAGGCAACGGCGAGCAAGGGGCATCATGAGCCGCCTCCAGGCTACGATGCAGCCGGCAAGTCTAAGCAAGGAGCAGAGGCGTCATCCACGAGCCGCGGAAGGGCGAAGGACAAGCAACCACGAGTTCATCGCGAGGGGAGCGCGAGCTCGCATCCTCGTGATCACGGCCGTGATCCGGCTGGACGACGCGAAGACGGCAACCGGAGCGAGCCTCGAGCCGGACGGAACGTCAAGGAGCGAGTCGGCCACAAGGTCACCATCGACGAACGCCTGGGGCCGCTAGGACCCGAAACCAGCGACGACGCACGCCACCGCATCGACGTGCTCAAGCTGTCAAGCATCATCGAGGAAGAAGACATCGCCGCCCATCGCTGTTTCGGACCCCGCATCCGGAGCGAGCGATTCCCGAAGGGATTCACTCTCCCCAGGGACACACCCAAGTACAACGGCACCGCGAAGCCGGAAGACTGGCTCGCCGACTACGTCACGGCAGTCAACATCGCAGGCGGCAACAAGCGGGTAGCCGTGCGCTACGTGCCGCTCATGCTCCAGGGATCGGCACGGACTTGGCTCAACAGCCTTCCGAAGGAGAGCGTCAACAGCTGGCTGGACTTCGAGGAAGTGTTCAACCGCAATTTCACCGGCACCTACTTGCGCCCTGGCAACGCACAGCTGCTCGCGCTGTGCAAGCAGAAGGACGGCGAGTCGGACCGAGCCTACCTCACCCGATGGACAAGCCTTCGCAACTCCTGCGAAGGAGTACTAGAACTCCAAGCCGTCCAGTACTTCATCCAAGGTTGCCGAGATCAGACGCTGCTCAAGCACCGGCTCCTGAGGAAGAGCCCGAAAACCATGGCAGAACTCATGGCAATCGCCGACGAGTATGCCACCGCCGACGCGGGCATGACCAACCCGAACCGACTCGACGAAGCCGGAAGAATCATCACGACGGAGCCGGCTGCACGCCGCAGCCGGACGGAAACCAAGATGGAGGAAAATCGGCCCGGCGAGATTCCGACGCGGCCGGCAAGCGCAAGTCTGCAGACGACCGTGTCGAGTCCAAGGTCGTCGCTACAACCGAGGGAAGGCCGGCAGGAGGCTTCGACAACCGCCGCATGAGGACGAGCGGCGACATGCGCCGGACAAGGGCGAGGAACAACTACGACTACATGCTCGATCAACCGTGCCGGAACCATGGCGACCGGCCAGCGAACCACACCGTCAGGCAATGCACCCTCGGACGCCCAAGGCCGCCACCGTACGAGCGGCGAAACCCGCCTCCGCCTCGGGACTGAAGCCGGACGGGACGATCGAGGACGCGACGACAGATGACGCGAAGACAGGAATCGCGATGATCGCCAACGCGAAGAAGAAAGGGAGCGCCTTCCGGCTCCGCCCCAAGAGGTCCAGACGGCTATCAGAATCCGGATGCCGCCTACATCGTATTCGTCAGCGAGCGCGACGACAAGCGAAGCCGGCGCGAGCGGTTCAAGGAAGTGAACGCGGTGGTTCCACCTATCCCCCAGTACCTCAACTGGTCGCAGGAGCCGATCACGTGGGACCGCCGCGACCACCCGGAACTGATGCCCAACCCAGGCGGCTATGCTCTAGTCCTGGAGCCCATGATCATCTCCACCAAGCGCGCTTGCACCTTCTCGCGCGTCCTCATCGACGGAGGCAGCAGCATCAACATCCTCTACCGTGACACGCTGGAGAAGCTGGGCGTCTCCGAGTCCTGCTTGACGCCAAGCCGGACGGTTTTCCACGGCATCGTGCCGGGGCGAGCCGGCTCGTCCATGGGCCTCATCCGGCTGGACGTCCTATTCGGCACCAAGAGCAACCATCGCCGCGAGACCATCTCCTTCGAGGTGGTTAACCACTCCAGCGCCTACCACGCCATCCTCGGGCGGCCGGCGCTCGCCAAGTTCATGGCGGTACCCCACTACGCTTACCTCAAGATGAAGCTACCAGGCCCACGCGGGATCATCACCGTCGCCGGAGACTATAAACGCTCCATCGCATGCGCCTCCGATAGCGCGAAGGTGGCCGAGACCATGGTCTGCAATGAGGAGATGAAGCAATTCAAGCGCAAGGCTAGCGAGGAAAAGCTGGAGATCCCGGAGTCGGCCAAGCCGGCTGGCGAGTCGAACTTCCAGGCGGCCCGGGACACAAAGAAGATCTACTTCGACGACAACGACAAGTCCAAGTTCGTCTCCGTGGGGGCGAGCCTGGACCCCAAATAGGAAAGCGCGCTCGTCGAGTTCCTCCGTGAGAACCGGGACATCTTCGCGTGGTCCCCCAAGGACATGCCTGGTGTGCCGAGGGAACTCGCCGAGCACTCTCTTCACGTCCGGCCAGATGCCAAGCCGGTAAAACAGTCCCTGCGACGTTTCGCGGAAGGAAGAAGACAGCTTATAGGAGAAGAAATAGCCCGGCTACTCGCGGCCGGGTTCATCAAAGAAGTGCAACACACGGAGTGGCTAGCCAATCCGGTGATGGTGGAAAAGAAGAACAAGAAATGGCGGATGTGTATCGACTACACCCACCTCAACAAGGCTTGCCCTAAAGACCCCTTCGCATTGCCGCGCATCGACCAAGTGATCGACTCCACGGCCGGCTGCGACCTCCTCTCCCTCCTCGACGCCTACTCCGGCTACCACCAAATTCCGCTGAATCCGGACGACCAGCTCAAGACCGCCTTCATCACCCCATACGGCCCGTACTGCTACACCACCATGCCGTTCGGCTTGAAGAACGCGGGAGCAACATACCAGCGCTGCATGCAGAAATGCCTGCACGACCAAATCGGCCGCAACGCGCACGCCTACGTCGACGACGTCGTCATCAAGACCAAGGAGAAGCACACCCTCCTCCTCGACCTCAAGGAAACCTTCGACAACCTCCGCCGCTTCCAGATGAAGCTCAACCCGGAGAAATGCGTGTTCGGCGTTCCAGCCGGACAGCTACTCGGCTACCTTGTGTCGGCACGAGGGATCGAGGCCAACCCGGAGAAAATCGCCGCCATCGACAACATGCGACAACCAAGAAGCGTCAAGGACATCCAGAAGTTCGCCGGGTGCCTAGCTTCCCTTAGCCGTTTCATCAGCCGGCTCGGGGAGAAGGCATCTCCCGCTCTACCACTTACTGAAGAAAACGGACAAGTTCGTCTGGAGCGACGCGGCCGACGCCGCCTTCAAGGAACTCAAGCGGGCGATGACCATCACCCCAGTCCTAGCACCTCCGACTCCAAAGGAGCCCATGCTCATGTACATCGCCGCCTCCAATCGAGTCGTCAGCGTGGTCCTAGTGGTGGAACGAGACGAACCCGGCAAGCAGCGGCCGGTTCAGCGGCCAGTCTACTACCTCAGCGAGGTGCTCTCGCAGTCAAAGCAAAACTACCCGCATTACCAGAAGCTCGTATACGGCGTGTACATGGCAACGAAGAAGCTGAAACATTACTTTCAAGAGCACCCGATCAAAGTGATAAGCGACGCACCGCTTGCCGAGATCATAGGCAACAAGGACGCAACCGGCAGAGTTGCGAAATGGGCGATTAACCTGACGGCGCACGGAGTCGAGTACGACAAGAGAACAGCGATCAAGTCGCAGGAGCTGGCGGACTTTCTTGCCGATTGGACGGAGACGGATCACATACCGCCGCCACCCGGCTCCGGCGAGCATTGGCTCATGCATTTCGATGGATCCAAAATATACTGGGGACTCGGCGCTGGAGTCGTCCTCACCTCGCCCAAGGGAGGCCGACTCGAATACGTGCTACAAATCCACTTCACGGCGTCCAACAACGTAGCCGAGTATGAAGCTCTCGCGCACGGCCTCAAGCTCGCCAAGGCCATGAACATCAAGCGAATCCTCTGCTACGGCGACTCCGACTTGGTGGTCCAGCAGACCACTGGTCATTGGGACGCCAAGGACCCCAACATGGCCGCCTACCGCTTCTTCGTCCAGCAGCTCGCGGGATACTTCGAAGGATGCGAGTTCCACCACATCCACCGCTCCAACAACGAGGCGGCCGACACCCTGGCGAACATTGGCTCTCTTCGCGAGGAAATCCCACCCGGCGTCGCCCTCGAGAAGCTCTACAAACCATCCATCACGCCGTGTCCCGGCTCCGATTCCATCCGGATGCCGCCGGACACGGAGTCGGCTGGGCCGGCCCCAGGCGAGACGGAGCCCGTCGAGGTCCTCGTCATCGAAGCGGCTCCACCATGGACCCAACCCTTCCTCGCCTACCTCGCCAACAACGAGCTCCCGGCGGACGAGCTCATCGCCAGGCAAATCAAACGTCGGGCAAGCGCTTACACCATCATCAACAACGAGCTATACAAGCGCAGCGTATCCGGAATGTTCCAACGTTGTGTGAGCCAAGAAGAAGGAATCAGGATCCTCAAGGAGATCCATCAAGGCGAATGCGGCCATCACGCATCCTCAAGGGCAATTGTGGCTAAGGCGTTCAGGCACGGGTTTTACTGGCCGACTGCGCTGGCGGACGCGAACCAACTGGTCCGACTCTGCAACGGCTGCCAACGATTTGCAACGCAGAAGCACACGCCGGCTTCGGCACTCAAGACAATTCCTATCACCTGGCCGTTTGCCGTCTGGGGGCTCGACATGGTTGGACCACTGAGGAGATCCAGTGGAGGCATGACACACCTGCTGGTAGCGGTCGACAAGTTCACGAAATGGATCGAAGCCAAGCCGATCAAGAAACTGGACGGACCAACAGCAGTCAAGTTCTTCAAAAGCATCATCTACCGCTTCGGCTACCCCAACAGCATCATCACGGACAACGGGACAAACTTCGTCAAGGGAGAATTCGCCAAGTTCTGCGGCAGGACCGGCATCCGGCTCGACGTCGCCTCCGTCGCGCACCCGCAGTCGAACGGGCAGGTCGAGCGGGCAAACGGCCTCATCCTATCCGGCATCAAACCTTGGCTGCTCGAACCGCTCGAGCGGGCAGCCGGCGCGTGGGAAGAAGAGCTACCTTCCGTCCTCTGGAGCCTAAGGACGACGCCGAATCGTTCAACCGGCTTCACCCCCTTCTTCCTCGTCCATGGGGCTGAGGCCGTCATGCCAACGGACATCGAGCACGACGCACCCCGGATCGTGCTGTACACGGAAGCGCAAGCTAAGCAAGCTTATGAAGATGGAATGGACCTGCTCGAGGAAGCACGCCAGCTTGCCGAATCAAGGTCGGCGATGTACCAGTAGCAACTACGCAATTATCACAGTCGGCGCATCAAGCACGTCCACTTTCGCGAAGGCGACCTCGTGCTCCGGCTCATCCAGGACACTAAAAACATGCACAAGTTGTCATCACCGTGGGAAGGACCATTCATCGTCAGCAAAGCGCTCATCAACGATGCTTACTACCTCATCGACGCCCGCGAGCACAAGAAGGACACGATGGACAAGGAAGGCGATGAAACGGAAAGGCCATGGAACGCGTCACTCTTGCGCCGATTCTACACTTGAGAAAGTACAATGTATGTATCACCTATGCTATCAATAAAAGAAACGAGAATGATGAACACATGAGCAGTTTTTCGCAACTTTTTCCGCATTTTCTTCCCGGCTCTTCCGGCAGCCGGCAAGCTTGACTTTAGCGGCCGTGTAGCGTGACTAACCCCTAAACGGCTAACTCTTCGAATCCGGTTAAGGCCGGCAAGAGAACAAGCTGGAGGGGGCCAACAACGTGAAAAACGCATAAAGGGAAGTCCTGCCGGCTGAAATAACGTTCTTCTGCAAACTCGGCCAAGCCGGCAGTCGGCAACCGCTTCTCCAATTACGGATGATTAACTACACAACGCTAAACGGCTAACTCTTCGAATCCGGTTAAGGCCGGCAAGAGAATAAGCTGGAGGCTGAGTGTATGCGAAAGACGTAAGAAAAAGAAGTCGTTACCGGCTGAGAAAATCCTGGCCTAACAAACCGGATCCTAGCGTTGTAGTAGTGTGCATGATCCCGCTAGACGGTGAAGTGCACACGAACGGCGGCGGGAAAGGCTACAGGCGAGTGTGAAATTGAGATAAGCACAGTAAAAGTATACTCCATGATCATAATAGCAAACTAATCGCTTCGTCATTTCATTTCACACGCGGAAACGCCGCCAACCGGCTTCGAGAGCCCAAGCCGGACACAGGCACGACGAGCAAGGAAATGAAAATTGCGCACAATCAAACAAGTACAGGAACAAAGGCAAGTAGCATTAAACATCAAGGGCAAGGCATTACAGATAAAGGCTAAACAACAAAGCAAAAGAGGGAAGTCCACAGGCGGACCTTCCCCGCACAACTACAAGGTCGAGCCGGCAGAGCTCCCTAAGCGGCAACCGTCGCCTTCCCGGATCCACCTATCTTCTTGCCAACCCAGTGCTTGATGCAGAGGGTGCCGTCGAACACCTTCACGAAGAAGACGCCCTTGTCACGCCGGAGACGGAAGCAGAGGATGAAGCCGGCTTCGAGCTCGTAGAAGTCGGCGAACTCGTCCCAACCCCTGACAAACTCCACCCTGTTGATAACAGCATTACCCACCACCTGGGAGGTGAACCGGACGGTTGCATTCCAGGGACCCTGGGAGGCACCCTCACGGAAGAGCTTGAACTTGAAGTGGCCAACGCCCGGCAGTGCGTCGGCGAAGGCGTCGGGAAGCCTCTGCACCGGCCCAGTAACTGGCGAGTGCAGGATCAAGAGGAACTCCCCGATGGGGAACACACCCCAGGCCGGGCGCCGCGGATTCTCCAGGGAGTCGGAAGAGCGGAAGACAACTCCGCGCTCTCTTCCTTGCTGTCGGCGACAGCAGACGGAGCATATTTAGGAATCGGGTCAAAGCCTGGAGGTGGAAGAACAGGGGTGGCATTCTCCTCGCTCGATGAGTCGTGAAGAACAAGGAGGGTTTTGCCGCGACCAACGCCGATGCTAACGCCGCCACTGACGGCACCCGCACTCCTCAAGCCAGCACGGCCGCCGCCCTTGCCGCGGCCAGCGCTGCTACCAGGCGGCAGCGGAGGCGACCGCCTTCCCCCGCCCTCGACCGCCGCTCTTGGGGGGACGACCGCGAGGACGTTTCGCTGGAGGCGCAGCGATGGTCTCCTCAGCGGCAGCGTCCATGGGCTCAGACTTCACCATGGCAGAGAAGCAAGGAAACAAGAAGAGGAAGGCGAAAAGGGAGCAAGGAAGCGCGAGTGAAGGAGGAGAAAGAAAACGGTCAAGATTTATAGCAGAAACAAGAGACAACGTGGGAGACCCAACCGTCACCCACGATCCCACGATCTACACGTGGCAACGAAACTCAGTTGACGGGACCTTTCAGTAACTGCAACCGGGTCCACGCACAGAAGCCAAGGGGGCGAAGCCAAGCCGTCAGCCGGCAAAAGATACCCGGGGGCTGCGCAGCCGGCAAGCCGGCTGCCCAGACCCGGACGAAAATAAAAATCACCCCGAGTCACGGACTCGGGGGCTGCGAAGCCGTCAGCCGGCAAAAAGATTCCCGGGGGCTGCGCACCCGCCAAGGCGGCTGCCCAGACCCGGATGAACATATAAATCACCCCAAGTCACGGACTCGGGGGCTGCGAAGCCGTCAGCCGGCAAAAAGATACCCGGGGGCTGCGCAGCCGGCAAGCCGGCTGCCCAGACCCGGACGAAAATAAAAATCACCCCGAGTCACGGACTCGGGGGCTGCGAAGCCGTCAGCCGGCAAAAAGATACCCGGGGGCTGCGCACCCGCCAAGGCGGCTGCCCAGACCCGGACGAAAATAAAAATCACCCCGAGTCACGGACTCGGGGGCTGCGAAGCCGTCAGCCGGCAAAAAGATACCCGAGGGCTGCGCACCCGCCAAGGCGGCTGCCCAGACCCGGACGAACATAAAAATCACCCTGAGTCACGGACTCGGGGGCTGCGAAGCCGTCAGCCGGCAAAAAGATACCCGGGGGCTGCGCACCCGCCAAGGCGGCTGCCCAGACCCGGACGAACATAAAAATCACCCCGAGTCACGGACTCGGGGGCTGCGAAGCCGTCAGCCGGCATAAAGATTCCCGGGGGCTGCGCACCCGCCAAGGCGGTTGCCCAGACCCGGACGAACATATAAAAAACACCCCGAGTCACGGACTCGGGGGCTGCCAAGCCGTCAGCCGGCATAATAATTCCCGGGGGCTGCGCAGCCGGCAAGCCGGCTCCGCAGACCCGGACGTATATCTAAATCACCCCAAGTCACGGACTCGGGGGCTGCACGATAAAACGACGACAGAAGATAAGCAATAGGCAGGAAACGTGAAATTTCGACCCGGCTAGATGCTCAAGCCGGCACAAAATTCGGGGGCTGGGCATGGTGATTATCATCACCAAAACAAAGACGAATTCCAGTACAAAGGCCCAACAGCCACAGAGGAAACGACACTCACGATAACAGACCACGGCAGGAAGCAGAATAGCGAATTTTTACATGATAACCTTCAAAGGTGTCCAAGATAACAAGGCGGCTAATGTGGCAGGACAGTTAATGGCACAGAACAACAGTTACACCCGGCATTCCGGGGAGACGAACGAATCAAACGGTAGCGGCGTCGGTAGCGGCAGCAGCGTCGCCGGCTCCAGCATCTTCAGCCGTTTGTGGCGCTGAAGACGGCTCGGCAGGTACCAGCGTCGTCAGGTCAACCGCCTCGGCAATCCGCTCGGAGGCCTCGGCAATTTCTGGACGCAAGTCCACGAAGGATGTCCCGGCGCGGAAGCCGTCCATCAGCCTGCTCATCTGCACGCCAGGGTACCATGACTTCACCACCGCCAGGGCCATGTCGGCACCTCCGCGCGCCGCCATCTCCACTTGATCATTGATGCCGGCAGGCGCTCCTTCGAGCCGGGCGCATAAGTCGGGGAGAGCAGTGGGCAAGGAAGAGTCCGGCCATAAGTTCTCAAGCACGCCCTCAGCCGCTTCCTTTAGCCGCTTGAATTCCTGGACGAACCGCAGAAGACGGGACGCGGTAGTCGGGGCAGACCCAGCAGCAGCACCAGAGGATTCCGGTCGGGAGTGAGCCGAGGCAGCATCTTTTTGGAGTTGCGCATCCACCTCGGGATAGAGGCCTGCATTTCAAACCAATGAGGCTGAATAGAAGACCCAAAGCAAGAAACCAAGGAGAAAGGAGACCTCACTTACCGAGGATCAGCTCGTTTACGCGCTCAACCTCCTTGACCAAGCCGCCCACCAGCTGCTCCTGCTCAAGCTCGCGCGCCTTGGCCTCCTGGACGATCTTGTCGCTGTTCTCGACGGAAGCCTTCAGCAGATCCTTCAACTCGGTCGCATCCCCGCGGAGAGACTCAACCTCGCTCTGCTTCCGACGCTCGGACTCCCGCAGTCTCGCCGTCTCCTCGCCCAGCCGGACGACCTCGAGGCGGCGCTCTTCTAATACCTTCTCCGCCGCTTGGAGATCGGCCTTGGACGAGGTCAAGGCGGCATCCTTTTCCTTCAGTTGCTTCTCCAAGCCGGCGCGGGAGGTGGTGTCACCTGTGGAGATCAAATCGCCATCAAGCCAAGACATGCAAGGGAAAAAAGGCAGAACGGCAAGACAGAGTGCAGAAGGAAAAAGGAAGCCAAACCTTTAGCCGCCTCAAGCTCCCGCCTGAGCAATGCCGCCTCCCTAGCCGCCTCAGCAAAGCCTTGCTCTATGGAGGAGCGGAGCAATGTTACGTTGGCCAAGTTCTCCCTGGCCACCCGCTCCACCAGTTCGGCAAGGGGAAATCTTCCCGACGCATCGGGCCGAGCCGGCACCGGTCCGGAGTACGGCGGAGAAGACACCAAAGTTGATTGGCGAGGACCCGGAAGCGAAGCCGTCGCTTCCTCAATGGCCCTGCCCTTGGCCGTCTCGGCCACCACCGAGGAAGGGGTAGGGAAGGCGAGATACCCAGCCCCGGCGCCGGGCTGGGGAACCATCTGGAAAGCGCCCACTGGCGCCTCGTCATCACCACCTGAAGCCGGAGGGTTGAAATCGACCACAAGGGGAGCCGCCTCCACCAGCACTCGGCTGTCCGCCTCCGTCGTCCTCGCCTCTGAAGGCGGGTTGGCCGCTTGCGCCGCAGGGGCCTCGGTAGCGGGCACCGAGGCCGACTCCACCACCGCGACAACTGCCGTCTCCGCTATTGGAAGCGGCGCTCTACGCATTAAGGGAAGCGTCACCATCAAGCACAAGTAACAAGATTCTCACCACAAGACAAAGGCGTACCCGTCGCACGAGCCCAGGGCTCTGGCCATCCTCCTCCTCCTCAAGCGCTTTGGCGGGGGAGAGGGCACGGCGTCGGACGGGCGCTTCACGCCCCCGGAGGGCACTCCCACGCCCTTCGCAGGAATGGCGGAGCCGTCAACCGACCGCTCCGCGCCAGCCGGCACCGCTTCAGTCCCAGCGCCGACTTCCGTGGTCTTGCGGGCATCCGCGCTGGCTCCCACTTTCTCCTCGGCCGCCTTGGCAGCCGCTGGCTGCCTTGCAGCCGCCTGGGCATCCATCGACGCCCGGATTGAATCCGCCTGCGCCAGCTCCGCGTAAATAGCCTTCTCCATATCCTCGATACCCGAGTCATAACCAAGAACAATAGGAGGGGAAAGATTAACCACCTGGGCGCGGGTCTTGCCGGCGGCGGGTTCTGCCTTCTCCACGTTCGCCGCCTTCGCCCTCTCCTCCTCCTTCGAGGCCAACAACTGCTCCACAGTAAAATCAGCATCAGATGCTCCCAAGGCCAAGACTGCCTGCGCCGTCCGAGCATAAAATTCCCTCTCCAAGTCATCCGGATTCGAATCGTAAATAAAATCACCACCTAAAGCAGGACCAATCACCTCGTTTTTGGCCCCACCAGTCTGGGCCTCCTCCTCCGCCATCTTGGCGTCGACCTCAGCCCGGACGTCGGCCATGATCTCGTCCGCCCTGGCCTCGGTCTCAGGCGTCTCCGCCCTTGGTCTTCCGGCTGGCGACAGGCCGGCTGTGGTGGGCCGGGGAGACGTCGAAGCCAACTTTTTGGCAGGCAGCACGCCTCGCGTCTTGAATGCGCCCTTCCGCTTGGGCGACGCGATATTCGCATCGACATCGGCGGCCGACTTCGACCGCCTCTCCTTCACGATCCACCGGGAAGGAACCACCTTCTTCCGCGCCGCCGCCTCCAGCTCCTTGGTCCGGCGGGTGGATATCGCCGGCTTGGAGGCTGGCACGGAGGAAGAACCCTCTGAGTCCGGTTCGGAGCCAGTGGAGAGATCTACTACCACACGCACGACATCGTCAGCCTGCCCGGCGACCCCGGGCTCAGAAGACTTACCACAGGACGACGAGACCGGGGGCGGATCGTCGCGCTCGAGATCCTCGTCCCTGTAGGCTGCCGAGTCGGAGTCGGCGCCGGCAGCAGGGACCGGGCTCGTTGCAGTCCGGGCGGCGTCATCATCGCCCCCATCATCGCCGCCGGTATCAGCACCTCCACCGGACGACTCGGTGGTGTCGCCGCGTGTTTCCGCGACGACACGGGCATCGCCGCCGGATTCGCCTCCAGCGGCAGTGTCCGCACCTCCACCCGCCGCCTGCTCCTCGGCGGCGCTCTCCTCCTCCAGCATGGCCATCAACTCCGCGGAAAGGGGACCCTGGATATCAGGCTCGAAGACTACTTCAAAATCTTCAACCATCTGGACCTCACAAAGCTATGCGACGAGCCGGCTGGATCAGGCGGCAGCCGGAAAAGGAATTGAAAGCAGAATGAGAAGGGAAAAGTTCACCTCAGGAGCTCGATCTGAGCGGTCGAAGGGATCGAGCCCGAAGTCCCAATCCTCCTCAATCTTGTCGGTAATGAGACGGGAAACCCATTCGCATAATCTCTCCTGCTTCGGGATATTCATGGAGGCTCGAGTGGGATCCCGGATGCCAGAATAGAAGCACATCTTGTGCGAGCGCTCCTGCAGCGGGTACATCCGCCTTGTTGTCCAGGCCAGGGTCAGGTCCCTAGACGTCAAGCCGTCCGCTACCAGTTTCTCCAGGCGGGCGAACAAGGTGCCCTGCAGATTCGCATCGACCGCCAGCTTCCGGCTCCAAGATCTGTCCGCCGGACGCGAGTCGGCGAAGGCCGGGAGGCCGACTCGGTCAACCTCAGTAGCGTTCCGGACATAAAAGTACGTATTTTGCCACTTCTTGATAGATTCGGGCAGATGGATCTTGGGAAGTGGCGTGCCCTTCGCGCTGATGGAGACGCTGCCGCAGTCGCGCTGCAGCCCAGCGGTCACCTGGGACCGCAAAAAGAAGAACATGCCGAAGAGCTCCATGCTGGGCCAAACGCCCAAATACGCTTCGCACAGCGTGACGAAGCAGGACAGCTGCGTGATGCAGTTTGCCCCCAGATGGTGAGGCTGCAGCCCATAAAAATGTAGGAATTCATTGAAGAACGAGCTGACAGGAAGCCCCAATCCCCGCTCCACATGCGTGTAGAACATGACGAATTCGCCCAGTTTGGGCCTCGGCGAGGTCTCTCCTGGGGGAGGGGCGCGAGCCTCCACATCGCCCGTCTTCCCCAGGGACCCATTCCGGTGAAGCTTCAGAAGGAACTCATCATCGATGATGGAGCCCATCCAAGCACCCGTGCCCGTCATGGAAGATCTGTTGCCCGTGATGGGAGAGGCGGGAGCAGAAACGGCGAGATGGAAAAATCGGCAAGGAGCAAGAACCGGCGAAGAAGACGAAGCGGGAGAGGGGAACGATAACCCTGAACCTTCCCCCTCTTTTCCCCTTTAAAAGCGGGGCAGGCGGAACCGCACCGCTCAGCGCGCCACGTGGGGCGCGAGCAGACCGCACCATCCGCAAACGATCCCACTAACAGGCAGTTGCCGCAGACGATCCAGTCCGTCGAAGACCGAAGCGACGTGCCCCTGACATCGGGCAGAACACCGCCATCACGACCAAGCGGCAATACGTGGCTGACGTATGTCACGACCCACGATTCCCAAGACATCAAAACTACCGGAGACCGGCTACCCCAGGCCGGACGAGCCGCCTTCGGCCACCATCACCTTATCCGGCAAACTTCAAGCCGGACGACTTCAACTACAGCGACACAAACAAAACATTGAAGCTCGAGAAGTCTACCCGGCAAGCCGGCAAGACTCCACGATCTCGGGGGCTAGTGTCGGGGATATGAACCCCGGATATCCCTAAGAGGTCCATTTCTTCAAGAACTACATGGGCCGGCTACGCAAGTGCCGGCTGCAGCGTGCCGCCTGGAGCCAGCCGGATGAAGCAAGCTGCTTCATCTACCCGGAGGCGGACGGCCGACTAGGCTCAAGCCGGCCTCTACCCACCGACCGGTCCGTACTGGTAGGCCCGGATCATCCAACCCCTGTCGGGCGTTACTACTACAATGTAATGATGAGATAGCTCCAGCCGGCTCCAGAGTAGTGATGTCATAGGGGCAATCGTGTAATCTCCCTGTAACCCAAAACCCTAGCTGCTGCCTATATAAGGCGTGCAGGGGCCTCCTGCGCGGGGACTTCAGATTCTAGGAGAGACGAGGGGGAGACACAGAGACATACGTAGATCATCATCTTCCACCTCCAGCCGGCTTGACAACTCAAGCCGGCACCACCGCAATACAGCTCCAGGAGCAACCTTTGTAGCCCGATTTGTGATCAATCAATAAGAACAAGAAGAGCAGGACGTAGGGGTGTTACCTCCACAAGGAGGGCCCCGAACCTGGGTAACTGACGTGTGTCTGCATGTTTGTTGCCCAATCCCGCGCGAGCATCCGATCGTCGCCTGCCCCACACTCTTTTCCGTCTTTGATGGATATGCCGTGCAACCCACCACGACACCGAGTGAAGAGGTAGTGGAGGACGATGAAGATGAAGAGCCGCTGCAGAAGCGACAGAGGTGAAGAAGTGGCGACTCTGCCTCGGCGTCGTCGCCCTTGAAGGAAACTGCTGTGGAGGACAAGGAGGAGACGAGCGGGTCGTCCTCGGGTGCTAGGCACACGAGCGACCCGGCGGAGCCTTCGGTCGTGCCTCCCCTCAGCTCTGCACCGCCGACTGAATTCGCAAGGATGCCCTCCATTTCCCTGGGCAGCGAAGATGATCTGGATGTCACCAGGTTAGTCTTGCAACTATCGCCTTGTTTTGTCGAGTGCACTTTTTGACTTTGCGAGTTCTTGAATTGAGTTATCTTGTCGCAGCGACCATACTGGCGCTGTTGGTTCTTTGCCTCCAGAGATGGAGCACACTTCTGCTCCCGTGTTCGAGCGGACTGCAAAGACGACCGAAGAAGAGCCGCAGGCAGGTGACGCTTTGACCTTGAAAGCTTCGACCTCCTCCGTGCCAGAGAAAACTGCTGATGCGACCCCGGTGGACGCTGGGTTGCTTGAGCATGTAAGTGTCCCTTAAATCAGTCTGTAAAATCTGTATCGGGTGCGCGAACAGTGCTCCCGATGGGAGTAGCCCCCGAAGATGTGCGTGACTAGAATAGTCGGGCGCAGATTGATGTCTAGTGTTTCCTGCAGCCGTATTATCGCCAGCAGATGGAGGGAGGCGCCACCTTCGTTCGCATGGAGCAGGAGAGGAATCAACTCCGCACTGCTCTGGAGCAGGCGAAAGGTGAGTGTGGACCCTTGCGTTCGAGGGGTGCTTCGAGTATCTTCATTGTTGACTTTGCTCCGGTGATCCACAGGCGAGAGGGAGAGCATGGCGAAGCGGGTCGCGGAGTTAGAGAAATCACTGGATGAAGCCCAAGAGCGTGAGCGGACCCGGGATGATCTGGAGAAGACCCAGGTTGAACACTTGCTCGCACTCGCCGATGTTATTGGAAGTAAGTATCTCGGCTCATTGCCTACTTTGCTTTTTGTCGACTGCGGAAGCCTTACGAGTGTGGATTTCTTTTGGAGCAGAGACTTGCGGAGGTGCTCCTCCAGAAGGAACTTCCAGTGCCAATGTCGGCTTGACAGAGGCTGTTGGCTTCATCGACCACGTCTGCGCGTATGCCTCGATGGCGCTGCAGAAGTCAACAGGCGCTTTGGCGACTGTGCACCGGAGTATCTTCCCCAGCCAGCTACCGCCGGTCGCTGTTGACGCGCTTGCGGCTCCGTTTGGAGACAACGCGACCACCATGGCGGACTACACGCGTGCGCAGACGGTACGCGGCTCAGAACTCACTTTCCAACTACTACTTGGTCACCAAGTCGTAGGTGATTTTGAGAAGGTTGTCAGCAACTTCCCTCGGAGGCCTGATGGCAGAACCGCGTCCCTTAGCGGTGTGAAGGCGCGTGCGAGTCAGCTGGCTGCGAAGTTGATTGCCACCTTCGAGAGGAAAATCGCCAAGGCTGCAGAGTTGGCCGCTAGGAAGAGCCGTTCTCAGTCGGAGTCTGTGATGTAGACTCCTTTATTTTAAGATTCTTCTACTTTTGATCTTGGTCTGTAATGAACCATATAGTTTGCGGGTCTTCTGGCCGCGAACATGCTGATGTTGAAATGTGAATTTGTGCCTTCGAGTCTTCTGTCATATTTATGCTAGAATGAATGTGCTCTTTTCCTTGCTTGACACTGTCGAACTAGGCAGTCTGAGATGGGCGAGGCTCCTGAGGTCGCTGGAACTACTGGTGCGGGTGAGGATGAGGACGCCTCTTCGGCTGCACCCACTCGCCATCGTCGTCGAGCTCCTCCAGCCCCTGTGCGAAGCATGAATGATCAACGAGTGATTACCTACATGAGGAACAAGGTTGTTGAGCTCGAGTCGAAGCTGAAGGTTGCCGAGTTGGAGTTGGAGCGCTTGAAGTCACGGCCCACTGCGCCGTTCTCCCAGCGTGAGGAATTCCTTCTTGGCCAGATAGACTTGATCGGTCGACAGCTGCAAGGTTGGGATTCTAGCGCTTTGCTTCGGCTTCTTTATGCTTTCACTGTTCTAAGTGCTGGGTCTTGATGCAGATGTGAATTCTGACTGGAGGGCCGAGCAGAGTCGAGTGGACGAGCGGGTGGAAAAAGAGGCCACAAGTGACTCACCCGAAGCGCGTACGTTTTGGTCGAACAAATCCAAAGGCAGTGTACTGGCTAGAATGCTGGATCGCACTTGGCGGGCTGCTTTGCTCTTGGAAGGTTGTAGGAAAACCCTCTGGCAGATCAACAGGGTGTACTTTCCGCACAACGAGCAGCCTAATGGACTGGCTGCGCTGTTGGAGAGATTCCGCGAAGGCAAGGCGTTGAAGGAAGTCGTGCACGCCCAGCTTGTTGGCGGGGCGAACGTGGCCCTGGCGTATGTTCGAATGCACCGGCCTCATCTTCCCTTGAACAGGGTGCTTGACGGCTTGCCTGGGACAGATGACTACGCCGATACCCTTGCGGCTGCGCGTCAGATGATTCAACAGGTCCAGAACTTCAGTGAGCAACTTGTAGGGCCACTCGATGCGCCAAAGGGTGAGCCTGTAGAGTAAGACTACCAGATTGCTGTTGTGTAGCATTAGTTTGTAAAAGATATTTTTCCCAAGTGGGAGTATGATTGTATGTATGCTGAGGTGGTTGTAGTCTCCGAGTGAATACATTTTATCTTGTGGACAAACCTGTACGGCGCAGCCCCCGAGCGGATCGAGTGCGGCCGAGGTGTGTCGAGTCAGGCCTGTGCGGCGCAGCCCCCGAGTGCTTCGATTGCGGCCGAGGCGTTTTCGAGTTAGACCTGTGCGGCGCAGCCCCCGAGTAATTCGAGTGCGGCCTAGGATGTTGGCTTAGACCTGTACGACACAGCCCCCGAGTGCGGGTGGCGGCCAAGGATTTTTCGAGTTAGACCTGTATGGCGCAGCCCCCGAGTGCGTCGGGTGGCGACCTAGGTTGTCTTAGACCTGTACGGCGCAGCCCCCGAGTTCGTCGGGTGGCGGCCGAGGATTTTTCGAGTTTAGACCTGTATGGCGCAGCCCCCGAGTGCGTCGGGTGGCGACCTAGGTTGACTTGGACCTGTGCAGCGCAGCCCCCGAGTGCGTCGGGTGGCGGCCGAGGAATTTCGGGTTGGACCTGTATGGCGCAGCCCCCGAGTGCGTCAGGTGGCGGCCTAGGTTTTGACTTAGACCTGTACAGCGCAGCCCCCGAGTGGTTCGGGTGGCGGCCGAGGATTTTCGAGTTGAACCTGTACGGCGCGGCTGTGGCGGCCTAGGTTTTGACTTAGACCTGTACAGGGTAGCCCCCGAGTGGTTCGGGTGGCGGCCGAGGGTTTTTGGGTTGGACCTGTACGGCGTAGCCCCCGAGTGCGTCGGGTGGCGACCTAGGTTGTCTTAGACCTGTACGGCGCAGCCCCCGAGTTCGTCGGGTGGCGGCCGAGGATTTTTCGAGTTTAGACCTGTATGGCGCAGCCCCCGAGTGCGTCGGGTGGCGACCTAGGTTGACTTAGACCTGTGCGGCGCAGCCCCCGAGTGCGTCGGGTGGCGGCCGAGGAATTTCGGGTTGGACCTGTACGGCGCAGCCCCCGAGTGCGTCAGGTGGCGGCCTAGGTTTTGACTTAGACCTGTACAACGCAGCCCCCGAGTGGTTCGGGTGGCGGCCGAGGATTTTCGAGTTGAACCTGTATGGCGCAGCCCCTGAGTGCGTCAGGTGGCAGCCTAGGTTTATGTTGCTTGCTGATAAAAGTAGAGGGGAAAGCTTGTTCCTCAAATCACTTTATTGACTTTTGCGAGCAGGCCGCCTCATTAAAACCCTTCCAGTTCCCTCGGGTACCCTGGCGAGGGAAAGAGTGCGTCTGAAACCTGCCGCTTCTTGACATTGTACTGTTACAAATTGGGGTCGATCAGGCGTAGAAGCGGCGCAGTTGCGCAACGTTCCACAGGTTGTTGCAGACTGTCCCCGTCTTCGAGTCCTTCAGGCGGTAAGCTCCGCCGCCGATTGCCTCTGTCACGATGTACGGACCCTCCCACGGGGAGGCAAGTTTATGCACCTTCTTCTGTTTGAGACGGAGGACAAGATCACCAGGGACGAACGCTCTGGGCCGCAGTCGCCACCCGTGATAGTTGCGTAGGTCTTGCTGATACACGGCTGTGCGGGTAAGGGCGATGTCGCGTGCTTCGTACAGAGTGTCCATGTCATCTTCGAGTGCTTCTTCTGCATCAGACTCATCATAGGCCACCACTCGGGGGGCGTCGAACTTGATGTCGCATGGCAGGACTGCTTCAGCGCCGTACACCATGAAGAATGGCGTGTACTGGGTAGATCTGTTTGGCGTGGTGCGCAGACTCCACAGCACAGGTGGCAGCTCTTCGACCTAGGCGCCTGCGGCGCGCCTTAATGGTACTCGCAGGCGCTTCTTTATGCCCTTGCAGACTAGGCCATTGGCTTTCTCGACTTGTCCGTTGGACTGCGGGTGCGAGACAGATGCGTAGTTGAGCTTGATGCCTTGGTCAGAGCAGAAGTCCTTGAATTCTTCGGCTGTGAAGTTCGAGCCGTTGTCGGTGATGATGCTGTGTGGCACATCGAACTTGAAGATGATCGACGAAGTTAACTGCCGAGGAGGCAGTCGAACTTGTAATGGGCACGGCTTCGATCCACTTCGTGAACTTGTCGACTGCCACCAGGAGATGAGTGTGTCCGCCCGGAGAAGACTTCTTGAATGGACCCACCATGTCGAGCCCCCATTGAGCGAAGGGCCATGCGAGTGGTATGGTCTTCAGTGCTGATGCCGGTGCGTGCGGCTTGTTGGCGAACTCCTGGCAGCCGATGCATTTCCTCACGAGTTCTTCTGCGTCTTGCATTGCAGTGGGCCAGTAGAACCCTGCTCGTAGGGCTTTGGCCACCAAGGCTCGACTGCTGGCGTGGTGTCCACAGATGCCGGCGTGGATCTCGATTAAGATGGCTTGACCGTCGACTGGGTCGATGCACCTTTGGAGGACTCCTGAGATGCTTCTCTTGTAGAGTTCCCCGTTAATGACGGTGAAGCCCTTGGAGCGGCGGCTGACGCGCTTGACTTCGACTGGGTTCGTTGGCACCTTCTGATGCAGTATGTAGGCCAGGTATGGGCTTGTCCACGTGGGTTCGACCAGCATTACCTCCATGGGTTCCTTCTCCGTGCTGGGCGGGTTGGTGGTGCTCGTTGTCGGTGTAGAGGGTCCCGGCGCGGGCCGGAGCTTGATGGAGCGTTGCGTGATGCACTCGAGGAAGACTCCGGGTGGCACCGGTGCTTTGTCTGATCCTAGGTTAGCGAGGGTGTCGGCTTCCTCGTTGCTCTCGCGGCCAATGTGCCGCAGCTCGCAGCCGTCGAAGGTGCCTTCCAGCTGGTTGTATAGGTCCCTGTTGGCTATCATGTTGTCGGCGATGGCGTCACATTGCTTCATGGTTTGCTGCACGACAAGGTAGGAGTCTCCGTAGATCATGAGGTGAGTGGCGCCGCAGTTTTTGGCCATCCGCATGCCGTGGATTAGGGCTTCGTACTCTGCCTCGTTGTTGGAGGGTGTTGGGAAGTTCATCTGCAGTACGTACTTCAGTTTGTTGCCTTTGGGTGAGATGAGGACGACTCCCGCCCCTGCTGATCTGAACTTC
Organism: Puccinellia tenuiflora; assembly: GCA_012064385.1. NCBI lineage: Eukaryota > Viridiplantae > Streptophyta > Magnoliopsida > Poales > Poaceae > Puccinellia > Puccinellia tenuiflora. The sequence goes on from QRDG01000024.1 coordinate 97,529, forward strand.
TTGGACCCGTCGAAGTACATTGTCCATGCGTTGGACAAGTCGGGTATGTCTGGCAGCTGGGGCTCTATCCACTCTGTGGTGAATTCTGGAAGAACTTGGGCCTTGATTGCCTTCGGGTGCGCATACTTCAGCCCCCAGGGTCCCAACTCAACAACCCACTTGGCGACTCGCCCTGTCGCGGCTTGGTTGGTGAGGATGTCGGAGAGCCCGGAGGAGCTTACCACCGTGATGGAGTGCTCGGAGAAGTAGTGGACGACCTTCCTTGATGTCATGAAGACTCCGTATGCTAGCTTCTGGTAGTGCGGGTACCGCTGCTTGGAAAAAGTTAGCACCTCGCTGAGGAAGTAGACGGGCCGCTGAACAGGGTGAATGTGCCCTTCTTCTTCTCGTTCGACTACGAGTACCGTGCTGACCACTCTGTTTGTGGCCGACACATAGAGGTACATCGGCTCGTTCTCCAATGGCACCACCAGTACTGGAGGAGTCGTGAGGGTTTTCTTGAGCTTGTCGAACGCGTCTTGCGCTTCCTCTGTCCACTCGAATTTATCCGTCTTTTTCATCAGTTGGTAGAAAGGCAGGGCCTTTTCTCCCAACTTACTAATGAACCGGCTGAGAGCTGCGACTCGACCGGCTAGGCGTTGCACTTCATGAAGCTTGGTTGGTGCTGGCATTGCGAGTATGTTTTGCACTTTCTCAGGGTTGGCTTCAATTCCTCTTGCAGAGACGAGGTACCCGAGCAGTTCTCCGGCTGGCACGCCGAAAACACACTTGTCCGGGTTCAGATTGTTCTGATACTCGTTGAGTGCGGCGAAGACTTTGCGGAGGTCAGCAATTAAACTGTCCTCCGTTCGAGTGGTGACGACTATGTCGTCGACGTAGACTTGGACGATCTGTCCTATTAGCTCCTTCAGGCAGGCTTGCATCGTGCGCTGGTATGTGGCTCCAGCATTCTTCAACCCGAAGGGCATCATTTGGTAGCAGAACACACCATGGGGTGTGATAAATGCAGTCTTCTCTTTATCTTCGACTTTCATCCTGATCTGCTGGTATCCGGAGTAGGCGTCCAGGAAGGATAGGCGCGCACAGCCTGCAGTCAAGTCGATGATCTGGTCTATCCGCGGGAGCGGGAAGTGGTCCTTGGGGCAGCACTTGTTAATGGCGGTGAAGTCGACGCACATGCAGAGTTTCTTCGTCTTCTTCTTCTCCACCAGGACCGGGTTCGCTACCCAGTCCGAGTCCTTGATCTCTCGGATGAATCCGGCATGGAGCAGCTGGTCGATCTCCTTGCTGATGGCGTCTCGTTTGGGACCCGAAAAGCGTCGCATGGTCTGCTTGACGGGTCTGGCGTCCTTGTGGACGCGTAAGGAGTGCTCGGCGAGTTCCCTGGGTATGCCTGGCATGTCAGAAGGTTGCCAGGCGAAGATCTCCCAGTTCTCACGTAGAAACTCGACGACGCGCCTTCCTATGCGATAGGCAGGCTTGTCGACACCTTGACTGTCTTACTGGCGTCCGTCGGGTGGACTTGATGGGTTCTTGTGTCGTCGGTCGTGTTGAAGGCGGAGTCCTTGGCTGGCTTCTTGCATGGCGGGAAGATGGTTTTGTCGTTGTCGACTGCCATCATCGCAAGGTGCTCCTTCATTCCGAAGAACTCAGAGATCTTGCTGAATTCGCGGTCGCAGCTGTTGGAGCAGTCGAAGTCGCTGTGCACCATGATGACGCCCGTGGGTCCAGGCATCTTGAGCATAAGGTAGGCGTAGTGAGGTATCGCCATGAATCTGGCAAAGGTTGGGCGCCCGAGTATCGCATGGTACTGCGACTTCCAGTCGACTACCTCGAAGTCGATCGCCTCCCTCTGGAAGTTGTCGGGTGTGCCGAAGATGACGTCGAGTGTGATTGTTCCCATGGGCGTGACTGCTTGCCCTGGTACTATGCCATGGAAGGTGGTCTCTGATGTTTTCAAGTTTGTTGTTGGCTTGTTCATCCTTCTGAGGGTGTCGGCGAAGATAATGTTGATGCCGCTGCCTCCGTCCATGAACACCTTTTTCAAGGTGTAATCCCCGATCAGAGCTTCGACTACCAGAGCGGCGTGCCCGGGTCGTGGTACCGCAGGCGGATGATCTGCTCTGGAGAACGTGATCGGTGTCTCTGACCCTCTCAGGTATTCGGGTACTGCAGGTGGACAGGTGACAGCCTGGTAGACTTGGCGAGTGATGATCTTCTGGGTCCTGTTTGAAGGGCGCCCCTTTTGTATCATGTTGAGCTGTCCGCGTGCCGTTGGATATGCGTCAGGGGCCTCTTGCTGCGGCTGCTGCTGCTGATGGAAAGCTCCCGCTGCTTGTGCTGGATTAGCGACTACAGGTGTGGGTGAGGGTGCTGCTTGAAGAGCCAGCTGCGCGACTGGCTGCGCTACGGGTGCTGCCTGGAGAGTCAACTGCGTGGCTTGCTGAGCGACTATCTTCTGCATTGCCTGGTATATCCTGCGTGCCTTTTTGCAGTCCTTCAACAGGTGGCGGGATCCCCACTTGCCCGTTTCCGGGTTCCTGAACATATGGTGCTTGCAGGGTTGCTCAAGCTCTTCCTCCGGAGTCAGCGTGCGCCTCTGCCACTCTCGTTTACGGCTCCCGTCGCCACGGTAGGTGCTGCCACCGCTTTGGTTGAAATGCCCTTGGCTGTATTGGCGACTCTGGTCGTCGCCGCTTCGACTGTACTGCCTTTGACTGTACTGGTGACTGTTGTCGCATGCTTCATCCTCGCAGGGGGTTTCGAATCCTGCTGCTACTAACTCTATTGAGTCATTGCCGTGGTAACGCGGCTTCTTCTTCTGGCGTCCTTCCCGCCAGTTGCTTGGTCCGGCCTCGTCTGTTGGGGAGTAACGTGAAGTATCACGGACTGATTCCTCTCCGTCTGCCCACTGGTTGGCTATCTTCATGAGCTCAATCATGTTTCTCGGCCGGAGCGTACCAAATTCCTCGCGGAGGTCGCGGCGGTAGACGCCGTGCATGAAGGCATCCATCACTCGGTCTTCCGAGGTGGCTTCCATGGTGTTGCGGAGCAGGGTCCATCGCTGGATGTACAACCGGAGTGGCTCGTCTCGTCCTTGCTTGCATGCTTGGAGCTCGACGAAAGTTGTCGGCCTTGAGTACGTCCCTAGGAAGCTCTTAACGAAGGCATCCGCGAACTCGTCCTACATATTGAAGGCGTCCTTGGGTTGAGTGTTGAGCCACCTGCGTGCAGATCCTGTGAGCATCAGCTGGATGTATTGCATGGCTGTAGTCGAAGTACCGCCCTGGCAACTATAGGCTATGAGGTAGTCCGCCAGCCAGTCTCTCGGGTCCTTCTTTCCGTCGTACTTGACCGCTTCTGCCGTGAGCTTGAAGCCCTTGGGCATTCTTGTGTCGCGGATGTTGAAGCTAAAGCATGCGGCGCCGCGTGGCTCGAAGTCGCTATCGTCGCGGTCGTCAGCATTGGGTGTGCTGACCGTCCGCTGGGTGCGGCTGCGGTCTACCGTCCTCTGTGTGATGACGTTGCGGAGGTCTTCGCCTGGCTGCGGCTGTCGCAGTTGTCTTGGAGCTAGGCCTGCGAGTGCTGCGGGTTCGCGATCGCGGCGACCCCGATTTTCTTGCGCCTTTTCTATTGGCGCCTTGTTTGCCAGAGCTTCTTCAACTGCCTTGATAGACATGATCTGTTACTTGTGGAGGAGAGCACGGGCGTCACCCTCAGGCGGCTGCGTCAGTCGCAGGTATGTTTCGACTGCCATGAGAGCAGCTCCGGGTGTTTTGGGGACGGGTATCCCGTCCGCGTCTTCAGTCATGTATGACGATTCGAGGTTTCGGGTGATTCCGGCGCGTTCGGCCTCTGTCATCCGAGGCACGCGGGCCCTGTGGCGTCTTGCTCCTTGCGAGACCTCTGTCGAGGCAGCAGTGAATGAATAAGCGGCCCTCCTGGCACTCACCGCGTCGGCTTCCTCCTTGTGTCGGAGTAGCTCGGCCTTCTCTGCGCGGAGTCTTTCGCCTTCCTTCCGCAGCAGGTACTGGACCGCCATAAGGTCCTCTCGGGGTGCGTCTGGTGGGGGGTACGTGCCCTCCTCAACGTGCTTCAGGGCTCTGATTGCCATGTTGCGGGTGATAGTGAGTCACGTCACCTGGTCCGGCATGACCACCTCCAGTGGATATGCGGGTTCGTCGCCGTTGGCCCGCGACGGGCCGGCCATGTAGACTTGTGCGGGGTAAATCTGGTAAGTGGGGCTGATGCTTCCACTGCTGCTTCCTTCGTCCGAGCCGTGCTCGGAGTCGAAAATGGCTGCAACGTGGTGGGTACCACAGTCGCCATTAAGGCTCTTTCCATAGAGTTTCGCGACCTTCACCGCGGACGCGAGAAATGGAGTCGCTGTCGTTGACGCGGGCGCGATTGGCTTGCGTGCGATCTCGCGGCGCGAAGGCGTGGCTGACGTAGTCGGAGTCGATGTAGATCTTGGCCTTGCCCGCGACGCGATCAAGGTAGTCGAAGTAGACTTGATCCGCGCAGGGGTCGCAGCTGATGCGATCTCCTTGGCAGCCGGAGATGCGGGTGTCGTGGTTGCGTTGGGCGCGATCTTGGCCATGCTTCCAGTGCTCGTTCTTTCCCACAGACGGCGCCAATTGACGAGGCTGGGACTCGGCAAATCCCTGGGTCGAGTACCCTGGGTTGATTGAGGGGGAGAGAGATGAGCGCTGGTGATCACGACGGCTAACAGGCGAGGCGTTTACCCAGGTTCAGGCTCCCGGAGGATAAAACCCTACTTCCTGCTTGTCTGGTATTGATGTTGAGTGTGGCTACAATGGCGAGATGGCAATTTCGCTAGGGTTTGAGATGGCGGCTATGAGCGTGAGCGTATGCGTTACCCTAGACGAGGGACCCTCCTAGCCTTTATATGGTAAGCTAGGTCTCGGGTGAACGGTGCCGATGGCACTTACAAGACGATCGAGGCTGATGACCTAACGTCGACTATCTTGGGCCGCACGTCGTCCTCCTTGAGCCTTCCTTGGGCCCTCGTCATAAGGCAGATGTTCTTGGCGTGACCCAGGTATCACCACCGTGGGGTAGTCGAAGAGTGACCCCACGACACCCGGTAACTACCAAGTACCACGAAACAAATATCTAAGACGAATAATTAGATAGCCACAATAATATTCTTGCTTGATCCTCTGTTATACAAGTATTAACTATATTATACTAACAAGATCGGAACCAGACAATTGATACTCTCAATACTCATTTTGTAAACAATTTGGCACTTATTTTTGAAATCTTATTATAATTAGCTATTTTTCCAAACAACCTAGTAGCTACATTTCGCAACTTGGTAGCCATTTTTTGAAAACCTAATGGTTGCGTAAGAAAATATGGTAAGTGTTCGTAAACAACTCGGTACTCATGTTTTTGGAGAACCTGATAGGTGTGTCTGAAACTCTGAATAACATGGTAGCGTCCTCGGATAACCCGATAGGTGTGTCTGAGGAACATGGTAGCCGTCCTCGGAGAACCCGATAGGTGTGTCTGAAGAAACATGGTAGCTGTATTTGGAGAACCCGATAGGTTTGTCGGAAGAACATGGTAGCCATCTTCGGAGAATCCGATAGATGTTTCTGAAGAACACGGTAGCCCTCTTCGGAGAATCAGATAGGTGTGTCTGAAGAACATGGTAGCCGTCTTCGGAGAACCTGATAGGTGTGTCTAAAGAACACGGTTCTCCGTGAACACGGTAGCCGTCTTCGGAGAACCCGATATGTGTGTCTGAAGAACACGGTAGCCATCTTCGGAGAACCCGATTGGTGTGTCTGCAGAACATGGTATCCGTCTTCAGAGAACCCGATAGTTGTATCTGAAGAACATGATAGCTGTCTTCCAAGAACCCGATAGGTGTGTCAGAACAAAGTGGTAGCCATCTTCGCAGAATCCGATAGGTGTCTCTGGAGAACATGGTAGCCGTCTTCGGAGAACCCGATAGGTGTGACTGAAGAACACGGTTCTCCATGAACATAGTAGCCGTCTTCGTAGAACCCGATAGGTGTGTCCGAAAAACACGGTAACCGTCTTCGGAGAACCCGATAGGTGTGTGTGAAGAACATGGTAGCCGTCTTCGGAGAACCCGATAGGTGTGTCTGAAGAACATGGTAGCTGTTTTTAGAGAATCCGATAGGTGTGTCGGAAGCACGATAGCCGTCTTCGGAGAACCCGATGAAGAATATGGTAGCCATCTTCGGAGAACCCGGTAGGTGTGTCTGAAGAACATGGTAGCCATCTTCGGAGAACCCGATAGGTGTGTGTGAAGAACATGGTAGCCGTCTTTACAGAACCCAATAGGTGTGTCTGAACAACATGGTAGCCGTCTTCGGAGAACCCGATAGGTGTGTCTGAACAACCAGGAGTTATCTTCGAAAACATAGCAAGGGAACCTGGTTGCTGATGAGTGAAATCTAGATATTGTTTGTATATAAACCGGTAGCTATATGGATAACCGAGTAGCTATTTTTTTTAGGGAACCTAGTACCTCGATGTTGTTTTCTAGACAACTAGGTGATTGTTTTAGGAAAACCTAGCGGTTCTCGCTAATTAAAAATTGGTTAGATTCATTTTAGAAAAGGTAAACATGATAGATGCCTCTAATAGCTAAACCACGCTAGTTTTTTACGTAGACAACCTGATATAATATCACATTTTTGATAATTCGATGTTAACGAAACTCTTTTCATAATGTCAGCATAAATTTGAGTTCAAATCAATTGTTTTGTAAAAAACAATAGAAATATTTCGTCACATCATTTGTATTTGTTTTTCTGTCCAAATATTATTGTGGGAGTTGCATTTAAATATCACGAAATAAATTTGTTGCAGAGCGATGCAAAAGATATGCTAAAAGTTAAAGCATGAACACAGCTGCGAACAACATCTAACAGTGTACCTGGAGTAGTTTACTAGTAGTACTGTACTAGTTTGAATTGGTTACTTAATTTTTTTGGAAACGGATGACGATAACTGCCACTGCATGTCACAACAAAATAATAACGTAATGTCGGATAGCTTGCGGCCTGGGAGCGTGCATGGCAGCCTAGTGGGGGTGATTAGGGTGATGTCAGACATATGCAGATGTAGGTGTGTGCGGCCTGCTAGGCCTACTGGGGTGATTAGGGCTGCCGCACGACTAGGACTACGGTGCGGCGCCGCTGTATAGTCTCGTCCTTGAATGAATGGAAAACATATGGTGAGTTCGCCAAAATGTACATGGAGTGCAATGAGTCGGGTATGTCACATAGGTGGAAAACCATAGAAGAGGTTTACAACAAATTTCATGAAGATCTTGAGCAAGTTCGTGGTACAAATGAGAGTGGCAAGACAATGGAAGATAATGTTAATGTTCTAGCCTTTGTTAAATTTGGCATACTCTTCTTCTAATCTATTGATGTACGTCTTTTTTTCTTAGTTGAAGGATGCGCTAAAATTGTTTCGAAGAAGCAACAAGGATAAGGGCATGTTTGCTTTGCATAGGAATAGGAAAAATATAGGAAAAAAATATAGGAATGCAAGTGCAAAACAAATGTTTGAAAAACATAGAAACTATATAAAGTTGGTTGTTTGGTTCACATGAATAGGAAAAACACTGGATTCCTAATAAACATGGTAAAATAAATATCATACCAAAGGAGAAGGTATAGTTAGGATGTTATTATGCCAGTAGAGACTTCGGTATCGTTCTTCATACGTAGGAATTTGAAAAGAGGTCCAAGTGAATTTTCTAAATTTTTGTGTTTTTCCTTTGAAACTAAGATCAAAGGAATTTTCCAGCGTTTTTCCTTTACTCGATTACTTTGAACCGAACAATGAATAGTGCCACCATATGAAAAATTGCTATTCATACGTTATTCATGCACCTTTTCCTTTAAACCAAACAAGCCCTAAAGACTTCAACATGATGCATTGCTTTACAAGGACCCAAAGTTGCCCAAAATGGGATATCGTCTGGAAGACTCTCAACAAGGGTGCAAACAACGTTGACTTAGAAGGGTAGGCACCCTCCTCGACGGGGCTCCCAACCAGGAACAAGAAGGCAAATGACAAAGGGAATGTGGCATCCTCATCGGCATCGGTGCAAGCATTGATTGACAATTAGCTCGGCCTCGCCGAGGTGTCGTCGATCTCGATCATAAGAGATTAACCAATTTAAATGTAAGATGGACAACCTTAATGGACAAGCAAATGGATAGGATCGAGGTTGAGAGGAAAAAATTTGAAACCTCCAAGCTCGAAGCCCAATTATCATAGCCAACACGGAAAAAATCAAGGCAATTTTGGATGTGTCACAACTTGTGGTAAAAAATGAAAGTGGATGCAAAGATCTTGGTGGACGGCCTATCGACCATAGCTCCACCGTTGTGGGTTTGGTATGACATGAATAAACAACGCATCTTGCTTGAAATGGGCTTGCAACGACGGTGACGGAAGAGCCAACAACGAGCAGCAACAACGACAATGGAGGAGACAACACCGAGGGCGCCAATGGGTACAACACTAATGGTGACAGAGGAACCAACTTATTTCATTTGATTTCTATGCATTTTATGGTGTAATATGTGTTAGCCGGATATGGTGGCATTTTTTGTGACCGAGACTTTAAATTTAGACCATATATTTGTGAAAATAGATTAACAATCTATTGGGAGAGCCCATTGGGGAGCACCAGAGGAGCCAACATCCAGCGGTGCTCCCAATAGCATGTCCGGAACCTCTGCTGGATGACTATTATTAGAGTGTCGACACACATTGTCGGCGTATTGGGGTTGGCTACCCCAGCTGCGCTCACAATAGAAATTTATAAAAAACTTAGAAAACAAAATGAACCACCCATATTTCATTTAAACTTAGATTATTTTCCAAGTTTTGAATGAAAATAAACTAAACTAAGCCTAAGCCTAGCCCAAGCGCCTGTCAAATGTTGAGTAGTCGAGATCGTCACCGTCAAGGTCGTTGTCATCATCGTCGTCGAAGACAGAGACGTCGTTGATGGAGTCGTAATCATTATGTCAACCATGATGGTGTATTAGTGTGACGTCGACCATCGTCACATGTATTGATTGGTGGCTATCTGCACCGTGTTCTTAGACGTGACGAGGGAGGCATCGAGCCCTGGCTCCTCCTTCGGGTCATTAGGGTGAACGACGATGGCATGCGGTAGTCCATCCACCATGTCGGTGGATCCTCCATCCTAGGCATCTTCACCGGAGACTGCTCCTTTTTCTCCTTCTTGGGGCGGCGGAAGGAGAGTTGGGCCCACGGTAGTGAGGGCGGTTGCGGCCCTTTTCCTTTTTTGGGGCGCCAGATCGAGAGTCGGACCCGTGGAGCCAAGGTCTGATCCGGTTTGGGAGTAAGATGCTATGTGTCACTAACAGAGAGCCAGCCCACCTTTCAGGATCCAACCTAGCATTGTTTGTCGCTTATGTCTGACATTCCCACAACGGTCCCTATGGACCGAAAATAGCCACTCTGAAAGGTCATATGATGCCTCCTGAGTGGGTTTTGGATGATTGATGTCAACACAATTAGGGGACTAACATGTTTATCTAGTTTACACATGTCCCATGAGTTGGTTTGACCAAGACATTACGCTCTAAAGAACTCAAGGAGTAGACATAAACTTGAGTATGAAAGGGGCCAACTTGGTGCCTTTGATTACTATATGCTAAAAGCAGCGCCGGAAAATTATGGCTCAACTTGGTGCCTTTGATTATTATCTTGAGAGCCTAGCGTCATCATGAGGTTGAAACAGAGGTCACAGCCTAGTGAACTTATGTTGAGCCTATCATCTCACTTCAAGAAAACCTTATACTTAGGAGTTAGAGCTTTATGGCCACTTATTGAAGCTCTAGGTGATTGATGTTTTTTCAGCACAACATCAGTCGAGGTAACCTTACACAAGGACAACCTCAATTTATGATTAGACCGTTGCACTTGTACGTACAAAAATATATGTATTGCAAAGGCTAATTGCGGGACTCGCCTATAAATAGGACCCAAGATTGGCGATTTGAGCTGAATTCTTAAATCTTTCGATCTAATGTTTCGAGTTCCTCGTCCCTCTCTCTCACATATATTTCTGAGTGAAATTCCTGGGAGTTGGAGATTGAGTTCCATTGAAAAAATAGCCAGAGCAAGTAACACATCTTATTTTCACCCTTAGAGATTTGACATATCCTAAACGACTAGGTGTCACCATCTAGAATATGGTGTGTGGACTTGCAGCGGGAAATTTGTATAGGTTTGGAGATCACCTCAAGGATCTTCCATCAGTGATTGGGCGAAGCGGGTGAAGCTTCTGAAAGTATGTATGATCGACAAGAGGGGGTGAATAGGCGACTACCAAATTTTATTATTTTCTTGTTAATTTAAGATAAACATGTAGCATAAGGTTGACTAGATGCGCGACTAAGGTGATAGCAACCTAAGTGATACAAGCAAGAAGTAATATGCAACATAAAGTAAACAATAGAAGTCACGACAAGGGTGGACACGAAGAATTATTTCCCATAGTTCCTTCCCAAGGGAAGTAGGTCTACGTTGGAGGGGTGTGGAGCCTCCTTGGCACTCCTACAAGCACGTCTGTGCTCACCCTATTCTCCATGTGCCAATCCCGTGCGGGATTATCCCTTTCCACTATGAGGTCGACTTGAAGGCGTTGAACAAACCTTTACACCAAGGTTGAGGCACTCCACAGTGGGTTGGAGGCTCTCAACAATGTCCCGGAGCTTCTTACAGCACAAGGAAGCTCCGAAACCCAAACTACCTTCTAGGGTTCCAAGGAAATCGAAGAGGGCTACAAGATTCACAAGGGATTAGTGGTGGGAATCGAATTTATTTTGGTGGAAGTGTACATCTAGGTTTCCTCCGTCACTCCTCAAAAGATCAAGGTGTTTGAGGCTAAGAAGTGGGAGATCCAGGAATTTTAAGCTTAGCTCATTAATGGAGGAGAGAGAAACTGGAGCCTTAACATTCAATGGGAAAGAAGACCCCTTTAAATAGCCTTCCTCCAATCTGGTTGTTTGAGGTAGAAAACCCGCAGGCCCAGTAGTACAGGCCCACCTGGCGGTACTAACGGTCTTCTTCTTTGAGACAGTCCTCCGGTACTTCCGCCGAACCGCCCGGTACTACCGGCAAGGCTGGTTGTTGGGGGCATACTTTCCGGGTAGGCCCATGGAGCCGGAAAGTAGACCCGCCAAGACCAAGAAGGCCCAAGTCGGGTTACACTTCAAGCAACATGGGCTGGGCTAGGAACAAGCTGGTAAGCCCGCCACGAGTTAGCCAAAGGAAAAGAACACAGCAAGACCGGAGTCCTAATACAACCCAGAGTAATAACTTGGAAGGCAAGAACCTAGAGTAGGACTCCATGTTCATGTGTAACTCGGTATAGCATGTATGTCCAGGGACCCGGCCGCCTTTATAAGGGGGTTCCTAGATCTTAGATCGACAAGTCTCAAGTAGCCCTCAAGTCCCATAGTCGCCGAGACTCGAGTTAGAGATGACCCACAAGTGTAGGGGATCGCAACAGTCTTCGCGGGTAGCTTGACCCTAATTTATTGATTCGACACAAGGGGAGCCAAAGAATATTTATAAGCCTTAGCAGTTGAGTTGTCAATTCAACCACACCAGAAAAGGATTTCTCCCGAAGCAATTTATCAGTAGTAACAGTGATTTCATGGCAGCAGTAGAATAGTAACAGCGGTAATAAAATAAAGACAACAATGATGACGGTAAAAGTAATGATTGTAAACAGCGGGATTAAAACACCGTAGGCATAGGGACAGATAGACGGGCATTGCATGAATAAGATAGCTCATGAAATGAACATAACTAAGCACCAAGCAAATAAATATATAAATAGCATCCAAGTATCAAACAGTCATAGGCATGTATTCCTAATTTAGCCGTATGTGCTTACAATAAGAAATTGCACGGCATCTTTTGTCCTGCCATCCGGTTTCAGCCGGGCCAATTAAGGAACAAATGGCAATTAAGGTGTTCCTTTTAATAGAACACCGGATCAAAGCATTAACACACAATGAATACATGTAACCCTCGAGTTTCCAACCATTCCCATCGATGTCCCCGTTTCTGTCACTCGGGGTCTCCGGTTCCGGTTGACAACAAGTGCATACAACTAGTAGATAGGATCCAAACAACAATTATACTCATGCAAACATAAGTGTTCAGATCTGAAAACATGGCACCCGGGCCCAAAGTGACAAGCATTAAGCATAACTAGTTGCACCAACGATGATTAACACAAATAGAGGATACTAGGCATCGTGCCCTAACAATTTGGCATCGAATTACATGAGCAATCTTATTCAATCCCTTCCATCCCCTTGCCTACAGAAGGGAACTACTCACACATGGAGGGGGACGACATGGATGGTTGATGGAGAGGCGTTGGCGGTGACGATGGCGGCGATCTCCACTCCGGCAGGGTGCCGGAACAGCGATCCTGGACCCCGAATTTAGGGTTCGTGATGGCGGCGGAGCTCCATAAGGTTTCTGGAAAAAGTGTTCGGGGGCTCATCGTTTTAGGGCGAGAGGGAGCTTATAAGCGAAGGGGGATCACCAGAGGAGGTCCCAAGGGCAGGGGCGCCCCCTGCCACGGCCTAGGGGCCACCCACGGGTGGGGCCCGCCCCTGCTCCTGGGGTGCCCCCCCCTTCGGGGTCTTCCGCTTCCGAGGCTTATTCTTCTTCAAAAATCCATTTTATAATTTTTTTGGAATTTTCCGCGAACTTCTGAACCCTGCACAAAAGAAAGACACCAAATGCAATTCTGCTGAAAACAGCGTCAGCTCGGGTTAGTTCCAAACAAATTCATTAATAATCAGAGGCAAAACAATAGCAAAGTGTTCGGAAAAGTAGATACGTTTGCGATGTATCAGCTCCCCCAAGCTTAGCTTATTGCTTGTCCTCAAGCAATTCAGTTGACAAACTGGATGCGATAAAAGAAACTTTGACAAACACATTTGCTTCATTTAGAGCATAGAAGTTTAAACCATGATCAGTATTTTAATAAGCACAAGAGAGAAGTTACAAAAACAATAGAACTAAATCAATCATGGAGACTTATGCAAAACTCACAATATGCTAACAAGTAATAATTTAAACATGCAAAAAAAATAGCACCGATGCAATGCATATAACTAGGCATGGTAAAGTGATCTCTCGCTTGCCCCTTTTGTGGGGAAAACATAAATGCCGGGCAACTCTTGAGACATTAAACGGTGACTAGATGTAAAGTTATCAGAATTGAGAAGTATCTCAAACATGCTCCAATCATTAAAACTTCGGGACAAAGCACGTTATACTCAGAATGACAGCAATGCTCTATAAGATGGCGCTCAAAGAAGGGTGATGACTCAACATAAATATATAAGAGAAAGGCCCTTCACAGAGGGAAGCAGGGATTAATCATGTGCTACAACTTTTTATTTTTATAAGCAGAAGTAAAACAGTTTTGAGAGATGCATGCTTTCGTCAACGATTTCACAAATCACAACAGAGAGGCTATCTAGTCCCTCATAACAAGCAAGGATTTTAGACTTGTGAGAGCAGCTGGTTTTTTAGAGGAGCGAGTACGCTCCTCTTTCTCCTTGGTTTCACCACTGTCCAATGTTTGAGCTGATTTCTCAGATTTTGCATTGCGCGGAGGAGAATGGTGAGTTATATTTATATTTTGCTTAAGCTGCTCTCGGGTTGATTCAAGTGAAGACGTAATCCAATAACACCGGGTTAAAAGGGGGAAATGACCTTGCTTGTCACAAGTTATATCTAGCCCTCTACTGTTTCCTCATGAGCTAAAAACAGAGACATAAAAAGAAGCATTTTTTTGAATGATTTAAAGGTAGCACATGACAAATTTACTTGGAATGGCGGTGAAATACCATATGTAGGAAGATATAGTGGACTCAAATGGAATACTTTGGCTTAAGGAAAATGGATGCACGGATGGAAAATTACACCCGGTGCAAATGGAGGCTAGCAAAAGATTCGGGAGCGACCGATCAAGAGCACTACTGTCATAATCATGCTTTGCGACAAAATCAATCAATGAATAAAGCATAAGAGTGATACTACAATTCTAAGCACAATAAACCGTCAAGGCTTAACAAACTTTATTTTTAATCTTTTACATGTGTGAACATGTGCCAAGTCAATCCAAATAAATCTTTTGGAGGAGGATCTCACTTCACCATACCATATTATAAACAATGCAAAACATGCTCGCGTCTACATGACAAATTATCCACTCTTAACAAGTTGAGGCTAAGCATAGGAATCCATAAAAACTAAGTAATATCATCTACGCAACATTCTATCATAGCAAACTAAAACATGAGCATGAGGATAAGCATCTGTACAAAAATGAAAACAAATAGAGTTCATACCGAATTTCCTCATCAAATCCGCGTCGCCAAATATCATGATTATTGCATAGACGCTTGCACAACCAAAAGATATGGAAATAATAAAAATGTGCAAGTGTCTTCACAAACACTGGTTGAACTCTGAAACAACTACAAAACGAAGAAGACGAGAAAATATTTTTGTGTTTTTCGAATAGTGAAAGGAATAGCGCAGAACTAGAAGAGAAATCTTTTTGCTGTTTTCAATTTGGAAAGAAGCGACTAAAAACGAAGTAGAAAACAAACGAACAAGAAATAAAAGAAAATATTTTTGGTCTTTTTGATTATGAGAAAGAAGAGGCAAACAAATAGGAAATCTTTTTGGGTTTTTTATTAATAAACAAAAAGAACAACTAAGGCGACTGAGCAAATTGAAAAGAGTGAAAAGAAACCAAAAGGAACACACTAACGGATACACAAAGGAATGATGAACACACCGACATAAAGCATTTAAGTGAACATAGTAAAAAGGTGCCGGTGAGAGATACATACTCCCCCAAGCTTAGGCTTTTGGCCTAAGTGGGGCTCATCTACCATGGTGGTGGCACGCCCCAGTTAGCGCCCGTCTGTGGCTGCCACTGCATATCCTGTGGCTCCTCCTCCGGCTCCTCCTCAGGGACTAATGATGCGAGGTACTCATCCACCACCTCCTCGGGAAATGAATATCCGTCCCTAGCAATAGTGTCAAACAAAGCAGGAGCAGGTAATCTCACAAAGCGAGGGTTATCCAGATCAAAACAAGATAATAACCTGTACTTGTTAGTGCTAAGACGACGAGCAATAAGAGCGCCAATGTTATGAGTTTCATCACAATTAATAGCGGCGGCAAGAATAGCAAGATCAAGACTAGTCATGTTACTCGTGTTATCCCAGGGAAGGATACAACGAGCAATGACATAGCCCAAATACCTCACAGCTGGAAACTGAATGCTCCCAAATTTTGCACGCGTAGAGTCTCTCCAATCATCATGACAGATTTCGGCATAGAGCTCCTTGAGGTACTGGGGTTGCGTGTTCATCTTGCCTGTGAGCCCCGAGTTCCTCGCTCCTAAAGCGTTGCAAAACTCAGACAAAGGCATTCTACAAGGTCGCTCATATAGCATGAACTCCACACTAGGGTGATATGGATCATCATTGAAATTAAAGCTTTGGACAAAGATGTTAGTGAGCTTAAGATATTGGGGCCTCTCCACTAATATAATATTTGTCAATGATGCATTAGTGACAAGACTAGTAAATTTATTGCGTATACCTGCAACTTGTAGAAATTCATAACATGGGTATACCGATGAACGCACATCCGTCTCTCGAGCAAGCACAATAACACCAAGTGGCTCCAAATCTTCATTATGTGAAGGCCTCATTGGTGCATTAGAACTTGACCCTCTCGTTTCTCGACGAGAAGAGGGCTCCTTCTTCTTAAAGATCCCACCTAAATTGAACTTAGGCATGTTCTTCCTTTTCTGAAATTTTTCAACAAAACTCATAAAACTTGAAAATAAAATATAGGAAGTGCATTAGACTATTCCTACAACTCAATATCAACTAGTACATGCATCAAATCCATCTAACATGTCACCAATCAAGCATGCAAGTTCATACTCAAAGTCATAAACAACAGCAAAATACTCAACTTATACAAAACCATTCAAGATTCTAATTGGAGGAGTGAAGGAGTCACATACCGGAGAGGATTTGCTCCAAATTTTAGCAAGAATAATGGGCTGAACAAAGAGATCGAAAATCCTAGCACTCAAGAGCAAAACTCGGGTTTGAGCAATGGGGGAGTGATTTTTCGAGAGAGAGAGAGAGAGATAGGGAGTGTGTGGGAGGCAGCTCACCTGGTGGGGCCCGCCTGTGCCCCTGGGGTGTCCCCTAGGTCAGCCCCAAGCACTCCTGTGTCTCTTTAAAAATAATAAAATTCACGTAATTTTTCTGGAATTTTTCGAAAACTTTTACAGAGGAACTTAAATGAGATCAAAATAAGCTAATAGAACAGGATAATGGTATTTAAAAAGGACAAACTAAGCAAGAAATAGAAATTACAGAAAAATTAAAGATGAGCAATAGAAGAAAATTTAATGAATTTTGATATCTTTTATGTTGCTAAAGTTGGTTTGTTAGCAAGGTTGATCAAGTCTTGCTACCACACCAAATTTATTTGACATAAATTATTCAATATTCAACAGACAATCAAGTTACCTCATATTGAATAAGAATTGTCCCAATCATGAGAGTTTCATATTTTCTTGAATGTGTATGAATAGGACAATCAATAGTTCCAATCTTGATGGATTCAATATTCTCAATCGAGTTCAAACCAATTTTGGTATTGATCTTCTTTGGAAAGTACACCGTGTGTTCTTTATCATCAACGTTAAAAGTAACTTTTCCTTTATTGCAATCAATAACAGCCCCTGCAGTATTAAGAAAAGGTCTCCCAAGAATAATAGACATATTATCATCTTCAGGCATTTCCAATACCATGAAGTCAGTTAGGATTAAACAGTTAGCAACTTTAACAGGAACATCCTCACAGATACCAATGGGCACAGCAGTGGACTTATCAGCCATTTGTAGGGAAATATCAGTAGGAATAAGCTTATCTAATAAAAGTCTCTTATAAAGAGAAAATGGCATAACATTAACTCCTACACCAAGATCACATAAAGCAGTTCTAACATAATTATTTTTAATGGAGCAAGGAATAGTAGGTATACCTGGATCACCAAGCTTTTTAGGAATCTTGCCATGGAAAGAGTAATTAGCAAGCATAGTGGAGATTTCTTCATTAGGTATTTTTCTTTTATTAGTAACAATGTCTTTCATATATTTTGAATAGGGAGGCAACTTAATAGCATCTGTCAAAGGAATTTGCAAAAAGAGGGGCTTCATCCATTCACAGAATTTATTATAGTGTTCTTCTTCCTTAGCCTTCTGAGATTTAGATGGAAAAGGCATGGGTTTTTGCACCCATGGCTCTCTCTCTTTAGCATGTTTTTTAGCAACAGGAGGTGCAGTCTCCTCCTCCTGTTCTTCAGGTTCATTAGTATCATTATCATGCTCATTACCACTTTCAGTTTCAGCATCCGAAATAGAGACAACATTAGGATTATTACTTGTAGGTTCTTTATCAAGTTCCATATTACTAGCTTCTCCTAATTCTTTATGTTTCTTCTTTTTCTTTTTCTTTTTAGGGGAACTAGTAATATTATTTTCAACCAATTGAGATTCTTGTTCAATTCTTTTAGGATGTCCCTCAGGATAAAGAGGATCTTGAGTAGAGATACCTCCTCTAGTTAAAACACCACAAGTTTGTTTATTACTTTGTGTAGGAATTCCAGCAAGCAAGTCTTTTTGCACTTTAGTAATTTGTTCAAGTTGAGTTTGGACCATATGAAAATTCTTAACAAGACCTTTGACATCATTAGCAGTTTTCTCCAAGACAGAATGCAAATTTTTAATAACCAGGGTGTTATCATTTAATTGTTCTGGAATTTGCATATTAAAATGAGTTGGTTTAACAATAAAGTTATCAAATTCATCCAAACACTGACTAGGAGGCTTACTATAAGGAATATCATTAACAGTAAAATTATGAAGAGAGTGTACCTCTACCACAGGTGGTGGGTGAGTGGTAGGCTCATCTTATATGCTCATTGGCCTTGCCTAGGTACCTTCAATTGGTATTAATTGGAATTTAATATCTCCTCCATAGATATTTGTTTCAATTGATATTTATTGTGAGAATTTTGATACCTTATTACTTTATTTTACTTTACTTGAATCCGGTCAAGTATTATCCTCTTCTTGGTATCGTGTCTCCTAGTTGGCATCTTATGTTTCAATGGGTGTCTTATCTCTCATGTGTTGTTTGATTTGACTCCTATTGATATCACACTTCATGTGTTGATGTGTTTTGGAATCAATCATATGTTGATTTGATTTTTCCTCAATCATGTGTTGATTTGGATTTTGATATAATTTGGACAACCTTTTTGTGTCACACTTTGGTGTTCTCTCTTCTTGGTTTTACTTGGCGTTTTGTCCAAATTGTATTTCATTTGGTTCTTGTAAGTCCATGCATGCATATTTACTAGTGTATTTATTTTATGGCATGCTAGTCTTTCTTGATCCAATATATAGGGGATACTCCACCAAATCCTAAATCGGCTAAGATGTGCATGAAATTCAATTTCATATCTATATGCACATATTTATGTGGAGTGTTTCCTATGTATTGTAGTGTATCTAACTACTATGGAACCCAATGAGTTTGGGAACCATGTTGTACTTGAATTTTGTTTTAGGTACAATGCAGATGCATTGGATGCTTGCCTCATTCATAAGGAAGGTGTTCTCACCATGTGATTATTGGAGTCAAGCTTTGATGATAAACAAAAATTCTCATCTTCATCATCACCAATGCTATTTCGGTAACAAGTATCTATCCCATGCATATTTTTTCTTGTATTCAACCTTGTGTAGGTTGCCTCTTGGCATGAAAACTTTAATTTACAATTGTTATGGTTTTGGATTATTTCCTTCACTTGGTATATCTTTGTGATATTTGTGATGAAATTGCAAAAACCTTCCTTCAATTGGTATTATTTCTTTGTGACACTTGTTGCCTATCTCAAAGCATTTCCACTATCTCTTGTTCCCTTAGTGATATGTGTGATGCATTTGATATGTTTGAAGTTCATTTATATACAATGAGATAAATTTGAGCTATGTGCTATGCTTTTAAGCAATAATCTCTTTTTGTATATTCATGACTTCCGTTTGGTTACCATGGTCTTCTTTCTTCGACCATTTCATATGTGCAAGTTTCTTTGACGATGAATATCGATTTTTCAACTTAGAAACCTATACATATGAGAGAGGTCACCTTTTATTTGGTATCCTACTTTCTTTCAAGCCACCTTGTCTTTTATCTATAATTCTTTGGTGGCTCCAAGTTTGTCTCGTGAGTGCTTGTTTTATTTCTATTCGCATCTTTGCGCACTCACATTCTATTGAAGATTCTTCTCTTCATGCTCATCACGGTGAGTATGTTGATTGTGTTGGCTAAATGTTCTCACTTGCTCTTTGTTTTTTCGATTGGTTGAAATTTCCAATTGGTATCTTTGAGCTTGTGAACATTTTTTTAAAATCTTCTTTGTAAGTTGTGTGTGTCAATACTTGATATATAACTTATCTCCATTTGATTAAGACTATGTGTCTTACCAAATTAATTGTCTTGTCACACACACACACACTCTTGGTTGGGCCTTTACTGATAATTTCTTTTAATTGGTATCTCCTTATGGCTCAACCACATCTTTGGTGCAAGTGCTTTGTTTTGCTTTAAGTTTTACATCCTTGCACTTGGTGAGTGCTCTAGATGATTTTGGGGGAGTGAGGATTCCATATTTGTGTACTCCTCAATAGTGCATGAACAATGGGGAGCTTCTCTATTTTTATTTAGAACTCTCGGTTAGGATCTTCTTGATTGTTTTTCTCCTTTGTGGAGATGTTTTCATCCTTTTGCAATCTTTGGATCCTCAATATAGTTTGATTTCCTCTATTATCCGTCAATGGAAATGTGCATTTGATTTCACTCATATCTTGAGTAATGCATACCTTGTGGAGGAACTCATATTATATTGGCCTTCTAAATTTTTCTTCCCATTTCGGCAATCGATGCCAATGGGGGAGAAGTTTTAGAGGGTTTAAGGGAATTGGTTTTATGATTTAGTTTGGTTCTTAAGCATTTGCCTCTCATGCTCATGCATCCTTGTCTTGCAAGGTTGCTTAATTCATTATATAAACCCTCTCAAAAGGGATTGTCATCAATTACCAAAATGGGGGAGATTGAAAGAGCATGGTTGCCCCCATGTGTTGTTTTGGTAATTAATGACAATCTCTATGGACTAATGTGTGCTTTGAGTTATATTTGTAGTGTTGGTCCATAAGGAATGCTTGAACTCCATATGTTGGAGTCAAGGCTAAAAGAAGAAGATTATATGTTGATCAAGGCTAAGTGCAAGTTGATCAACATACAAGATAAGCGCATGTGAAGTGTTGGTCCATAAGGAATGCTTGAACTCCATATGTTGGAGTCAAGGCTAAAAGAAGAAGATTATATGTTGATCAAGGCTAAGTGCAAGTTGATCAACATACAAGATAAGCGCATGTGAAGATATGCGAAGAAGAAGATTATATGTTGATCAAGGCTAAGTGCAAATTGATCAACATACAAGATAAGGGCATGTGAAGATATGCAAAAGAGTTTCTCTCCCATATTAGTGTATGGGGGGAGCAATATGCGAGTCTTCACCAAGCGGAGCACAATCAAGAAAAGTGATCCACTTGAGAGTAGATCAAGATTGTCATCATCTAGCTCAAGTGGAATGCGCAAGGAAAAGGTATGATCTTGATAGGGTTTCTATTTTACCGGTCTCGAGGTGTAGTTGGGAGACCGGGTTTTAGGATAGGTAACCGTACTATCAAGAGGGGCTCTCAAGTGAGCTTTAGCGTATTGGTCGTAGAGAGCTCATACCTTTGCATCCTTGGCATCATCTTTATTGGCTCCTATTTGGCTCTTATCGTGGTGTGGTATTGGTGCTTGTCGTGCTTGTCATGACAAGGCCAAGATCACCGAAAACAGTTTTCATATGCGTCTCCTATTGAGTTTTCGGTGGTGGAGATTTTGCCGGTCCATCTATGTGGAAGATTTCACTCTTACATTTATTAGCAAAATCTCCCTTGGTTGGTTTCAATATTCTCACCTGTTATTGGGTAGCATTTGTCGTCCTCTTTCCAACAAAGTTGGTTTCACTTCATTCGGACTTCATTTGCAAAAGATATGGTTTTCCGGTTTTCAATAAAAGGTGTTTACCTTTCATCATTTGGTTTTACCATATCTTGTTGAACAATGATGTTTCTCTGCATAATCTTGTAGTGCTTGTTGTGACGATTCCAACGAGTCCAAGATTATCGAAAACGGAGTTCGTATGTGAAAGTTATTGCGACTTTACCCTCGGTCGATTTCTAAATAGAAAAGAAAAAAAGAGAGTGGCCAGACCGGCCTCCAGACCGGCCCAGGCTGCCCCCCTGGCCGGCGCGGTCGGGTGGGCCTACGGTTCCCCGGCCGGCCTAGGCCGGGTCACAGGCCGGCACAGCCGGGTGGGCTGCCGGTTCCCCGGCCGGCCCAGGCCGGGTCACAGGCCAGCGCGACCGGGTGGGCTGCCGGTTCCCCGGCCGGCCCAGGCCGGGTCATAGGCCGGCGCGGCCGGGTGGGCTGCCGGTTCCCCGGCCGGCCCAGGCCGGGTTGCAGGCCGGCCCGGCTGTGCTGTCAGCCCCTTTCTTTTTCCAACGGCTCCATTTTGGAGCCCCCTATTTAAGGGGTTCTTCTCCAAATAAACACTAACCTTTTGGCCAACCTCTTGTTGACCTTCTCAAGCTTGGCTTTCTCTCAATCTCTCCGATAGTTCTTGCTACTCTTTGAGAGAAAAGATAGAGGAGATCTAGATCCTTGTTTCCACCTATTGATTTCTCCTCTAAGTGAGGGGAACACTTTGGATCTAGATCTTTGGAGTTTCTTTGTGTTTCTCCTTTGTTCTTCCTCTTTAATCCCTCCCAAGCATTAGTTGCTTTGGTTGGATTCGGGTTGGAAGAACTTGATCACTTAGTGTGTTCTTGCCATTGCATTAGTTGCATCGGTTTGAGTTCTCCATGGTGATACGTGGAAGTGAAGTTGAGAAGCTTGTTCCTCTTGGGTGCTTTGGTGCCCTAGAGCTTGTTCCTCTAGGGCACGTTGGTACCCTAGACGGTTGTTGTTTTCTCGGAGTCTTGGTGGCTCACGGGATTTGTTGGGAGCCTCCAATTAGGTTATGGAGGGAGGCCCAACCTTGTTCGCTTCGGAGCTTTGGTAGCTACGAAGACATTGCCGGGAGCCACCAATTGAGTTGTGGTGTGTGCCTCGGCCTTGGGCATCAAGTCTTGGTGGCTCGGTGCATTTGGTGAAGACCCTCCAACTTGTGGAGTGAGCTTCACCCTTGTAAAGGTTCTAGTTGTCAACCTCAACGGCAACATAGTGACAAGTGCCTCGCCACATTGGTGGTAAGACACAACGGAGATACGGTGTGCCATATCAAGGCTACTCGGTGTTTCACATTGGTGAACACCGCGCCGCTCCAACGGAGACTAGCTTCCATTGGGAAGTGAACTTCGGGATAAATCATCGTCTCCAAGTGCCTCGGTATTTCTATACCCGAGCTTCTTACTTATGCTATTTACTTTGTGATAGACATCGAGCTTAAAGTCATATATCTTGCTATCACCTAGTTGATTATATTGCTTAGCATAAGTTGTTGGTGCACATAGGTGAACCTAGCTAGTTTAGATTTTGGCTTGATAAATTAAACGTTAGTTTTATTCCGCATTTATTCAAGCCTTAACCGTAATATTTTTAAATCGCCTATTCACCCCCCCCTCTAGGCGACATCCGTGTCCTTTCAATTGGTATCAGATCGGGTTCTCTCTTTATAGGGCTTCACGGCCTAGAGAGTAAAGATGTCGTCTAGTGGTTTAGTGCACAATGCCTCTTTAATATTCGATGGCACTAATTATAATGATTGGAGAAATCGCATGCTAAATTATTTTAGGGACATTAATCCATATATAGAGCAAATTCTAGATATGGGTTTTTCTCCTCTAGAGGATGAGGAAAACTCTTATCTAGATGCTCAAGCTTCTAAAGTGGTTTTCATGTCTTTGAGAAATTCAGTTGCTTTGTCGGTTTCTCCTTATCGGAATGCTCATGAGCTATGGACCAAGCTTCAAGACAATTATGGTGTGTCCATTGATAGTGAGAATGATTGTTCTCCCTCCATCTCCGGGCGTAATGAGTTCTCAACTTCTTCTACCTCACCTACATGTGGCAAGCCACAAAACAATGCAATGGTGAGTAGGGATAAATTTCGCAATGATGATAGTGAGCTTCCTATAGATGATATTTCATCTCTATCTTATTGCAATGATTTATCTTTGGACTTAAACACATCTAGAACTATAAATGTTTCACATGCTTGTGTTGATAGTCCTTGCATATCTTCTAAATCGTCAAGTAGTGATGATCATGACAATAATGATGATAATGAAGAAGATGATGCTTACTTTAATAAGAAAGGTCTAATGGTTCTTAATGCTCTTTCAAAGAATGAAAATGCTTGTGAGAACCTACATGAAATCATGAGCACCCTTGTTGAGCGAGGGCTTACTATTGAAAATTTGGAGGCTCGTGAAAATGAAAGTCTTAGCCGTGAACGTGATTATGCGAACACGATTGCGGATCTTGTGGAAGCTCTATAAGAAGAACAAACCACCAAGAAATCTCTTGAGGAGACATTTACTCTAGAGTTATCTAAAGCAAATGAAACCCATGATAGAGGCCTCAAGGTGGCTAATGGTTTTAAAATAAAAAATGATGAGCTTGTTGAAGTTGTTAGACTCCTTGAGGCTAATGTGAAATTTGAAAAGGATGTCAAGTCCTTGGAAGATTCTCTTGCACATCTCACTAAGTCTATTGATCAACTCCAAGCTCAATTACTAAAAGAGCTTCCTACTTGTTCTCCCATTGCTATTAATGTTGATGCTTGTGCTACTAACTCTATTTCTTGTGAAGCATCCATTTTAAAGGAGAATGTTGAGCTAAGGGCTCAACTTAAATTGCTAACTAGCAATTATGATATATTGGAAGAAAGCCATGAGAAGCTCTCGAGCTCTCATGAAGATCTTCTAGTATCCCATGATAAGCTAAAGTTAGCTCATGAGGCTATCGCTACCAAGGTAATATCTAGTGAGCCTCATGTGGACAATGGCACAACTTTTACTAAAAATGCTACAATGCCATGTGCTAGTCCTTGTAATTCTTCATCTCACACTAGTGGTAAATCATATGTTGAATTACATTTCGTGCCTAGTTGCTCTAACAATGAAGCTTCAACTTCCACTAGTACTTGTGTAGCTACTAACCTTGTAGGGAAGACTAAAGAGCACAAGACACAAGCCACTTCTTTGAATAAAGATGTGGAGAAGCGTCATAAAGGGAAGGCCACATTTGACAACATGTTGAGTGTGCAAAAATCCCCCAATGACAAGAGTGGACTTGGATTCAACTCCAATATCAAGAACAAGTCCAAGAGTAGCAATAAGAAGGGCCAAGAACAAGTCAATCACTCGGCCAAGATTGTTTGCTTCAAGTGCAAAATTGAAGGGCATCATGTTAGGGATTGCCCAATAAAGAAGAAGCCTCTTAGTGAGAAGCAACTAGGGAAGCGGCCTATTGTTCAATCTCATGCTCAATCTCGGGTTGAACAAAGGCCACCTCCTAAGAAGACTCAAATCATTGCTCCTCAAGTTGAGGAGCCTATTAGGAAGAAAGAAAAGAGTCGATATTGCTACTTATGCCGTGAGAAGGGCCACTTGGCTTCTTCATGCACAAACGGTACTCTATCCAACCCCATAATTATTGATGATGTTTATTCTCTTAGGAAGGATAGAGTTGGCAATGTGTTTGCCAAATATGTGGGAACTCAAAGTGGTGTCAAGAAAAGAACCATTTGGGTTGCCAAGCCTATTGTGACTAACGTCTTAGGACCCAACTTGGTTGGGGACCAACAAGCTCAAACTTGATCAATAGGTTGTGATGGAGGACATTGGCGACTTGGCTATCATTTGAAGAATTATGGGATCTTCATGGTTATATCTCATTTAGCCAAGTCAATTGGATTATCACATATCTATCTTATATCCAATGCTCCTTCTTGCGGTAACTTGTATTTAAATTATATATACATTGAAAGTTGCTTGCTCCCTTGCATGTGTTAGTTTTGTTCCTAGCATGTGTTTGTATATGTTGTGCTTATTACTTACCTTGAGCGATCAAGTTTGTGTATGTTAATGTGCGCTCCATATATGTGTAAACTTTGTGTTGAGTCCTTATTGGATCTTGTGTTGATTTCAATGGGCTCTTTTGAGAGATTAATGGACTATCCCATTTTGGGGGAGTGATATGCTTTGTGCACCTCACTAACCTAAAAATGTGTGTATATGAGTAACACCACCTAGTATTGATATATCAAGATTATCTAGTAACTATGTGGTGTGTCATGCTCATGAGAAATTCAAATTCTATAATGTCCATTAATTATCTCTATTTGATTTTATTTGCCTCTTGTTAAGAAGAAATGAATTATCACATTGTGGGGGAGCAATACGCTATGTGCATATTACAATCCCATAAAATGTGAACATTTGAGGTTTTGCCACCTAGAGTTGATATTGTAAATTATCTTATTTCTATGTGGCATATTAGCTCGAACAAGTTCCAATTTGCTTTTTAGCTATCTTTTGGCTCTTGTTTGTGTGAGTTTGCTTGGTGTGGTTTTTATCTAATATGCATTTCCATACATTAGTTGAGAAACCATTTGTTCCATATTATTCTAACCATGGCCTTGCCGGTTGGTTTGAATGGTTGGAACTACCAACCGGAAATTCATCTATGCACCCGAGCTCACATGCACCTGTTTTCCTCGAGCAATTTAAAAAAATAGTAAAACATTATGAAAAAATCTGAAAAACATTGGTGACACACACATATGAGTTTCCCACACTCGTGAAAAATTTCGGAATTAAATGACAATTTCTGTGCTCTGTACAAAAAAGACAAAATCAGTGTTTTCAAATTCGTGTTTTTAGATCTCATTCTGACAACTGTATTTGTTTTTTTTTGTACAGGGCACATAAATTGATTTCATTCCGAAAATTAGCACGAGTGTGGTAAACTCATATATGTATGTCACCAATTTTTTTCAGATTTTTATAATGTTTTACTATTTTTAAAAATTGCTCGAAAATAAGGGGAGCTGGTGCACCCGGGTGCAGAAACGCCGCCCCCACTACCAACAAACTTTATTAAAATGTGGTGTTTTATTTCCTATCTCTTGCCATATGTTTTATCTTGTGAGGATATTCTTGGATACCTCTATCACCGGGAAAATAATTCCGAATGGTCATTGCCCTTGGACAATCCATATTTATATTTGTGATAGAATTTTTTTTTTATTATCCTTACATTGGAATTGGCTTTTATTTGCCCCATCTCTTGCCAACATATTTATTTTGACTCTCATTGCCTTCCTTGCCTCTTGCATGGATCCTAATTTTTCAATTGGTAGTGTTTAGTGTTGTAAATAAAATATGAAGAGTAATGATCCCTTGTGCGTGCATTTTGTATTCAAATGCAAATATCAAAATAATGCATGAATCTTGGGGGAGCATTTCTTTTTATTTAGAACACTATCCTATCTATCAATATTTGATCCTTTCAATTGGCATTTGATTTCTATCGTATGTGTTTATGGAAGACAAATCTTTTTCTCTTGATACTTTGTGCCATCATGAAAAGTGTAGAGGGTGTTTGGTTTATTTGGTGTAACCTTGCTCTCTCTTGGGAGTCTTGCTTTATCATTTCTTGTTTTTATGTTTATCCTATAGAATGAGAAAACCCTTTGAGCATGTCTCTTTCTTTCATCTTATATGTTCATTGGCCTTGCCTGTTTCGTAGGAGGGACATACCTATAAGAGGGACGACGTTGATAAGCCTGTTTCGTAGGAGGATAATATATTATAACCCTATGTGAGGCAAGAGTTGCCGAAACGTAAGAATTTCGGTGAGGTTAAACCCCAGCTCTCGTGAAGAAGAAGAGGTCCAGCAATGAAAGTTTTGACCTACCATGAGAGTTCCGTTAGAATGGACGCTTTGTTTGCACTGAAGGGTGCCAACCTAGAGAAGAAAGATTGCCTAAGACATCACGTGGATGGAGGGCATAATATTTCAAGCCATCTTCAAAAGACACCCACCTATTGGAAGTGAAGCTTACGCTATATGGATTTCAAAGTATCAATCAAGGATGAATATAATCACCAAATGCTTAAGAAGAGCTGGTACATGCTATATCTTAAACATCTTTCCAATCTTTGTTTTATAAAATGTTTTATCTTAAACTATCTTTAAATATGAAAATGAGTTATCATTTTGAATTATATAACTCATATTATTTCTCTGGTTTTTATTTAAATATTTTGGGATATTTATAAACCTTTATTTGAATTTCCCAAATAGCCATATAAGGAAAATTTGACCAAAAGGGTATTTTGGTATTTTTTTGACCAAAAATAGTACCAAAATGTCTATTTTGACTATTTGGAATTTTACAAATTTTTACAAATTTATTTGACTTGATTTGGACCTTTAAATCAAAAGTTATAAAAGAAAACAGAAAAAGAAAAAGAAAATTTGATGACGTCATCGGTGACGTCATCGTCTTCAACGTCTCTGCGCCAGATTCGGCCGAAACTTTCGCCCATGATTTCGACCGAATTAGGGCACCATTTTACGTGTCGTGACCACCTATAAGAAGCCCTCGTCCTCCTCTTTCTTTGCCCTCTGTTCCCCCTTCCAATCATGCCGCTGGGCCGATGAATTTGCTCGTCGGAGTCCTCCATTGCCGTCACCGTCTTCTTCATTTTCCGGCGAGGTCAGTGCCTGCGCGAGCCTGAGATCGTGCCCATCCTTCTCGCCGGGTCGTCGCGCCCCTCCTGATGCCCTCTTTTGATTTTTTTTCCAGCAGGGCAACGACATCGGCATCCTCGACCCGAAGGTCACCGGAGCACGCGCACCTCCAGCCGCTCCTCCTCACCGCCCCAGGACGCAAGCGACCACTCCCCCCTCGCCATCTACTCCGCCTCGCCTTCGCGCACACCGTTGTCACCTTCCCCGAGACCGGAGCTTCGCCGGAGCGACGAGCACGTCAACGACCGGAGCCACCGCCGCCGTCCGAGCCGTCTCCGGCGACCAAACCGCACCGCCAGGGTACAAACCCTAGAACCTAGACCATAGGATCTAGATCGAATGGCCGGGATTAGATCCAGCCGAGCCGAGCCGCGACTTAAGCCGAGCCGGAGCCCAGCCAAAGTCAAGCCAAGCCGAGCCCAGCCAACCAGAGACTGCCATGTGGCCCAGCCTTTTTCTTGATTTATCCCGAATTGGAATTAATGGTCTTTTTGCAGAAAAGCCCCTAGATCTTAGAACCATCATATCTTTTTACTGGTTTGGCCAAATTTTACAAACTTTACCTTTTTGAAATCCTCTGGATCTGTAGATTATTTTAGACCTGTTAGTTTTTAGTTTTGCCTTAGTTAAATTATTCAAATTTCAAATGTGATTTGAGTAATTTTGGCATAACTTTAAATCTATAAGTTATTTTTAATTATTTTCTTCTGCAAAAGTGTGACTTTTAGTGTCCTCTGTCCAGTAGTATTTTTAGTTTGCACTTTTGCATCATGCATTGATAATGTTTTGTAAAAACTCAAATAGTGGCATTTTGACCATAGTAATTGTTTTAAAATTATTTAAATCACTTAAAATATGAATCATGAGCATCATGCATATAGTAATTAACAGAAAGTAATGACTTTATTAATTGTTTAACTTTGACTTGTGTTGTTAGCAAATCATCATGCATGCATGTTTTTATTGTATTGCCATTTTGCCTGTGTATTGAATTGTTGCAAATTGCTTGTTTAGATTGTGAAGAGTGCCAGGAGTGCTGTGAGTGTTGCTGCAACCAACATGTCTGCCTGTGGCACATGAAGATGATGAGGGCTCCATGCTATTTAAGTATTCCGTTGCTGAGCTTTGTAATATGCTAGCTTTGTGCTATGCAACTTGTAATGTTTTACTTTTCTGGATCTTCGATGTAATAGATATTTGACGCATTTGCATGATATTACATCTTGAACTGTGGTGCTAGCTATTCGATCTAGGGACTAGCACAATAACACGGGGATCTTGGCCAATCTTAAAAGGCAGGATCGCTACAGATGGTATCAGAGCACTGTGTTGCTTGTAGGCTCGAAAACCTTAGGTTTGGATTAGAAATAAGAATGACCATAGGAACAAAAGTTATTTTCTTCTTGTCCAAATCTTTCCTAATATCTTCTTGTAACCTTCTCAACTAATTGCTTTCTAAGTTATCTTATCTTATTTATAGATGACCATAACTCAGAAATGTTTCCGAAGACATTGAAGATCAACATGACAATTATGAGAAGCCATTAAGCGCCTTGATCGAAGACTTCAAATTTTGACTTCACAACACCCAGAAGTACCTCGACGAACTCAAAGAAATAGAAGAGAATGTTGAAGCACTGAAGGAAGAGATAGACTAGACCACCATTTTATTAGAATAACGTTATCGTGATATTGTATTGACTTACCAAATTGTGGTATGGCAGTACTATTGTGTCTATTTTGAAAAACCTTTGTTGTGTTTGTTTGTTATCCAAACTATAATTTCAAAAATTAAGAAGTTGTTTCTTTTTCTCTATTGGTTGTTTTACTGTTGCTTGATGCTTGCTAGATGTTGTTTGTAAGATGATTTGTTTTGATCTGTTGTGTATGGGTATTAATACTTCTCTTAGTATCTATCTCCACTCATCTCTGCTAAACCAAACCAGATGTCTCACCCACATACCAACTACGAAGAAAATGATAGCCACCTCAAGATGCACTATGCAATTCAGTTACTGGTAGCAGCTCAGACTCAGATGACTCAAGTGATGAAAGAAAGTCAAGCCAACAACCCCAATAATGAGTTACCCACAGGAATGCAGCAGATGTTAGATAATCAAACTCAATTAGTACAGTTGATGACTCAGTATATGGCAAGAAATAAAAATAACCTACCGCAGATGGAAGATGGCCACACAGAGATCAAGGAGAATATTCTGATAGGACCTCGAGCATGTAAAATTTGTGGAGAAATAGGACACCAATCCAAAGAGTGTCATGATGAGTGTCCCCATTATGATGCAAACTATATAGATGAAGGATATGCCATAACCCAGGTTACCTGCTTTTTGTGTGAAGGGACAACTCACGTCCCAGCTCAGTGCCAGCTTTATCCCATAGTGCAAGAAGTCAGTCAACAGGTCAAAGGTGGAATGCACCAAATTCTCCAGAAGACTTTAGAAGAACAAGATCAGAAAGGGAAAAGTAAGCGAGATAGAAACCAAGTGGTGTGCTTCAATTGCAGTGAGGCGGGCCATTTTGCAAATGACTGCCCAGAGAAGGAGGTTGGTGATGGGATCAAGCCAAAACAGTATGAGAAGGGACTTATTATTCATGACAAGATGGAAGGTGAAGCTATAATTAGTACTCATCCTAACTCATCTATGGTCACCACCAAGTGTTGTTATTCATGTGAAGAGGAGGGTCATTTTTCTCGAGATTGCCCCTTTAAACGAACAACAAGGTTCCCAACCGTTGAGGTGGATTATGATGAGGAAGATTACAAAGATCTGTTCTCTAGAGAAAGGCCAAAGAAGAAGAAGAAGGACCTTAGTCACATACAGTGTTATAAGAGTAAGAAGATGGGACACTACTCCAGCGACTGTCTTGAATGGAAGACTGGAGAAGAGGGAAAGATAAATTCTCTCAAGAAGGGACTTGTGAACCATCACAGTACAGATCATGACCCCCGTCATCACGTTATCAGCCACAGTGGTGGATTCAAAGCAAGCAATGGAGGATTCAATGTTAGGGTACACAATGAACACAAGCATGAGAACCACCCCAACAATTTCCACAAGAAAGACAACAGCCAAGTGAGGTGTTTTAATTGCAAGAAAATGGGCCATTATGAAAGAGAATTCCCAGAAGAGCCCCGAGATATGTCAACAGTATTTTGCCATCGCTGCAGAGAGATAGGTCACTTCACCGATGATTGCCCAAGTCAGAAGAGACGTCGTGCGAATGCCTTGCTCGACTAATTTTTATTAGATTATGTATGAGGAAATGAGCACTATGATGAAAGAGTGGTGTAATGTCGATGTAATAACCACAATTTGTGGGGATGAATGAAAATAGTATCGACTATCTTATGCCAAAACTTAAACGAAACAATAGCCATTGTTGTGAAGCCTGTTCGTCATATCAGGGATGAAGACATGACACTGAAATGGACAAGCAAAGACGACATGGAAAGCGTGTTTCCCCAAGGAGAAGGATAACAGAAAAGTGTAGTGTGAGCTAACCTGTGTAGGAGTTTTCGTAACCCCATAGTTTGAAGGAGCGATAGTTTAGTTCAGGTTGTCTTGCAGATGGGAAACTTTCTGCCAGACAAGTGAGGATGCCCGACAGATAGACCATGTGATTTACCTATCTTCGTATTGAGGAAATGATACGGGTGCAGGATGGACTGATCACCATTCCTACTACTCATATTATTTTCCTCACTACTTGGATTAATAAATCTGAGTGACATACCTATAGGAGAGACGACGTTGATAAGCCTGTTTCGTAGGAGGATAATATATTATAACCCTATGTGAGGCAAGAGTTGCCGAAATGTAAGAATTTCGGTGAGGTTAAACCCCAGCTCTCGTGAAGAAGAAGAGGTCCAGCAATGAAAGTTTTGACCTACCATGAGAGTTCCGTTAGAATGGACGCTTTGTTTGCACTGAAGGGTGCCAACCTAGAGAAGAAAGATTGCCTAAGACATCACGTGGATGGAGGGCGTAATATTTCAAGCCATCTTGAAAAGACACCCACCTATTGGAAGTGAAGCTTACGCTATATGGATTTCAAAGTATCAATCAAGGATGAATATAATCACCAAATGCTTAAGAAGAGTTGGTACATGCTATATCTATGGAATAAGGATGATGAAGCAAAACTCAAACAGTCGAAGATAAAAGTTAACCCAACAAGGATACATGAACCACCCGATATGTGCCCTGTTTGAAGTCAAGAATTCAAGACTGCCTACAAAAGTTTCTTTTAAGGGTGGTAGCCCACCCACTTGTCTAAAACCCTGAGATCCGAACCCACCATTCTTTCTAGCCTCTCCGAATCTCGGGGACGAGATTCCTTTTAAGGGTGGTAGGTTTGTAACATCCCAAATTTTGGAATGTTGTAAAAATCACAAAATTTAAAACATTTATTAATAATTAAATAAAGCCTCCAAAAATCAAGAAAAGCTTTTATAGAAGATTGTTTTGACATCTTCAAAGTTATATTTTAAATTAAATATTCCTTTATCTTCCAATCTCAACTTTTAAATTTTTGGAAATAAAAAATTTAACTGGGGTTTTCAAATAGTATCTTCCACTTGAATATTTGGTTTTAAAATAAATAATATGGGGATATTATAAACCCTAAATTATTTGAGAAAATGATTTAAACATCTTTCCAATCTTTGTTTTATAAAATGTTTTATCTTAAACTATATTTAAATATGAAAATGAGTTATCATTTTGAATTATATAACTCATATTATTTCTCTGGTTTTTATTTAAATATTTTGGGATATTTATAAACCTTTATTTGAATTTCCCAAATAGCCATATAAGGCAAATTTGACCAAAAGGGTATTTTGGTAAAACAATTACCAAAAATAGTACCAAAATGTCTATTTTGACTATTTGGAATTTTACAAATTTTTACAAATTTATTTGACTTGATTTGGAGCTTTAAATCAAAAGTTATAAAAGAAAACAGAAAAAAGAAAAAGAAAATTTGATGACGTCATCGGTGAATTTGCTCGTCGGAGTCCTCCATTGCCGTCACCATCTTCTTCATTTTCCGACGAGGTCAGTGCCTGCGCGAGCCTGAGATCGTGCCCATCCTTCTCGTCGGGTCGTCGCGCCCCTCCTGATGCCCTCTTTTGATTTTTTTCTCGCAGGGCAACAACATCGGCATCCTCGACCCGAAGGTCACCGGAGCACGCGCACCTCCAGCCGCTCCTCCTCACCGCCCCAGGACGCAAGCGACCACTCCCCCTTCGCCATCTACTCCGCCTCGCCTTCGCGCACACCGTTGTCACCTTCCCCGAGACCGGAGCTTCGCCGGAGCGATGAGCACGTCAACGACCGGAGCCACCGCCGCCGTCCGAGCCGTCTCCGGCGACCAAACCGCGCCGCGAGGGTACAAACCCTAGAACCTAGACCATAGGATCTAGATCGAACGGCCGGGATTAGATCCAGCCGAGCCGAGCCGCGACTTAAGCCGAGCCGGAGCCCAGCCAAAGTCAAGACAAGCCGAGCCCAGCCAACCAGAGACTGCCATGTGGCCCAGCCTTTTTTTTTTATTTATCCCGAATTGGAATTAATGGTCTTTTTGCAGAAAAGCCCCTAGATCTTAGAACCATCATATCTTTTTACTGGTTTGGCCAAATTTTACAAACTTTACCTTTTTGAAATCCTCTGGATCTGTAGATTATTTTAGACCTGTTAGTTTTTAGTTTTGCCTTAGTTAAATTATTCAAATTTCAAATGTGATTTGAGTAATTTTGGCATAACTTTAAATCTATAAGTTATTTTTAATTATTTTCTTCTGCAAAAGTGTGACTTTTAGTGTCCTCTGTCCAGTAGTATTTTTAGTTTGCACTTTTGCATCATGCATTGATAATGTTTTGTAAAAACTCAAATAGTGGCATTTTGACCATAGTAATTGTTTTAAAATTATTTAAATCACTTAAAATATGAATCATGAGCATCATGCATATAGTAATTAACAGAAATTAATGACTTTATTAATTGTTTAACTTTGACTTGTGTTGTTAGCAAATCATCATGCATGCATGTTTTTATTGTATTGCCATTTTGCCTGTGTATTGAATTGTTGCAAATTGCTTGTTTAGATTGTGAAGAGTGCCAGGAGTGCTGTGAGTGTTGCTGCAACCAACATGTCTGCCTATGGCACATGAAGATGATGAGGGCTCCATGCTATTTAAGTATTCCGTTGCTGAGCTTTGTAATATGCTAGCTTTGTGCTATGCAACTTGTAATGTTTTACTTTTCTAGATCTTCGATGTAATAGATATTTGATGCATTTGCATGATATTACATCTTGAACTGTGGTGCTAGCTATTCGATCCAGGGACTAGCACAATAACACAGGGATCTTGGCCAATCTTAAAAGGCAGGATTGCTACAAGTTTTCGGTGGTGGAGATTTTGCCGGTCCATCTATGTGGAAGATTTCACTCTTCCATTTATTAGCAAAATCTCCCTTGCTTGGTTTCAATATTCTCACATGTTATTGGGTAGCATTTGTCGTCCTCTTTCCAACAAAGTTGGTTTCACTTCATTCGGACTTCATTTGCAAAAGATATGGTTTTCCGGTTTTCAATAAAAGGTTTTTACCTTTCATCATTTGGTTTTACCATATATTGTTGAACAATGATGTTTCTCTGCATAATCTTGTATTGCTTGTTGTGACGATTCCAACGAGTCCAAGATTATCGAAAACGGAGTTCGTATGCGAAAGTTATTGCGACTTTACCCTCGGTCGATTTCTAAATAGAAAAGAAAAAAAGAGAGTGGCCAGACCGGCCTCCAGACCGGCCCAGGCCGCCCCCCTGGCCGGCGCGGTCGGGTGGGCCGCCGGCCTCAAGACCGGCCCAGGCCGGGTTCCTGGCCGGCGCGGTCGGGTGGGCCCCCGGTTCCCCGGCCGGCCTAGGCCGGGTCATAGGCCGGCACAGCCGGGTGGGCTGCCGGTTCCCCGGCCGGCCCATGCCGGGTCACAGGCCGGCGCGACTGGGTGGGCTGCCGGTTCCCTGGCCGGCCCAGGCCAGGTCACAGGTCGGCGCGACCGGGTGGGCTGCCGGTTCCCCGGCCGGCCCAGGCCGGGTTGCAGGCCGGCCCGGCTGTGCTGTCAGGCCCTTTCTTTTTCCAACGGCTCCATTTTGGAGCCCCCTATTTAAGGGGTTTCTTCTCCAAATAAACACTAACCTTTTGGCCAACCTCTTGAGCTATTTTCTCCCCTCGATTGTTGACCTTCTCAAGCTTGGCTTTCTCTCAATCTCTCTGATAGTTCTTGCTACTCTTTGAGAGAAAAGATAGAGGAGATCTAGATCCTTGTTTCCACCTATTGATTTCTCCTGTAAGTGAGGGGAACACTTTGGATCTAGATCTTTGGAGTTTCTTTGTGTTTCTCCTTTGTTCTTCCTCTTTAATCCCTCCCAAGCATTAGTTGCTTTGGTTGGATTCGGGTTGGAAGAACTTGATCACTTAGTGTGTTCTTGCCATTGCATTAGTTGCATCGGTTTGAGTTCTCCACGGTGATACGTGGAAGTGAAGTTGAGAAGCTTGTTCCTCTTGGGTGCTTTGGTGCCCTAGAGCTTGTTCCTCTAGGGCACGTTGGTACCCTAGACGGTTGTTGTTTTCTCGGAGTCTTGGTGGCTCACGGGATTTGTTGGGAGCCTCCAATTAGGTTGTGGAGGGAGGCCCAACCTTGTTCGCTTCGGAGCTTTGGTAGCTACGAAGACATTGCCGGGAGCCACCAATTGAGTTGTGGTGTGTGCCTCGGCCTTGGGCATCAAGTCTTGGTGGCTCGGTGCATTTGGTGAAGACCCTCCAACTTGTGGAGTGAGCTTCACCCTTGTAAAGGTTTTAGTTGTCAACCTCAACGGCAACATAGTGAGAAGTGCCTCGCCACATTGGTGGTAAGACACAACGGAGATACGGTGTGCCATATCAAGGCTGTAACACCCCAGGATTTCATCCCTAATTTTAGTGGTGTTTTCCGACACCTGAATTTTTTTTTTTCTAAGTGTTCCTCCAAAACTTTTGAGAATGATTTGACTTGGGAATTGCTCTCTCAAAATTTCCCCGGTGTCCCCGAACCACTCCAGCACCCGTGATAATTTTTGTGCTTAGGTTTTCTCTCGAAAACCCTAGCCCTGATTATCGAACCCCTGAAACCCTTTACTTCACCTACCAAAGAAAAGCCTGTTTCCAAAGCTGGAAAAATTCCACCAAAAGTACCAGAGACTCCCCTCCTCATACAAGGGCAATCCATCCAAAAATATTGCATACTCCAATGCAATATTTCCAAGTTTATCCATATTCTCCATTATGCCATTTTCAGTCCAGAAATGGTCTAGACACCTTCCACTCATCCAAAAATTCTGCAATTTTGGTGAGGTGCATTATTTGACCTCCTGATCATTTCACTCCATTGGCCCAACTTCATTTGAGAAACTTTTGAGGTACTTCCTTTGTAAGGCCATTTTCATACCTTTTTAAGATCTTCAAGCAAACCTATATTTAGACAAAACCTATGACCATGAGACTTGGTCACCTTGACCACATGGACCCTAGACACTCAGATCCAGAAGATCACCCCAAGGTGAAGGGTGGAAAATGAATTGCCATGACCATGCCATTATGCCCATTTTTGGGCACCTTGCCAAAACCCAATCTCCCAGTACCCATATGAGCTCAAACTCCATAGACACCCTCCTGTTACTAAAGCCACCCATGACTGAATTTTTGGGATTTTTCTGAGATGGGCAAGGCCCCTAACATTTCATCGAGCACCTTCTGCAGTTCTGTTTTTCAAAAAAATTGGTCGCCCCAACTTGCAAATGTGCAAAAACTTTGTTCGGAAAAGTTGTTGGAAATTAAATTTGGCGCAATGTGACACGGTTAGTTTTTGCTTTGGCGCCCTGGGATGAGAGAACCATCTTGATGCCGATGTCGGCATTGCCTGTGGCATGGTCACCACCGGCATAGCCAAGCCCAGCAGCTGTTCCTCCGACCCTCCTCGCTGTTCCTCGGTCTCGGACCAAACCGGCAGTGGCCGCACCCTCTCCTGCTTCCTAGCTCAGACCGGAGCCGCCCCTATCCTCTCCCTTAAATTCTCTGGCCGAAGTAGGCGCCGTCCACCGCGTGTCAGCTCCCTCCTCGCCGCTGCCCTCGAGCTCGAGTTCAACGTGCGGATTCCCGAGCTGTTCCTGCTCCCGGGGATCAGCTCACGCTCACTCTTATCCCTCCCCATCAATTCCTGTCCGCGGCTAGGCGCACCGGCGCGCATTCAAGCGCCGCGGCATCGGTTGCCCGACGTGCTCGCCCCGAGCTATATAAGGAGCTCCCGAGCCCCTCTCTCGCCGCACCCCATCCTCCTCTCCCCCTCCTGGACCTCTCTGTCCATTTAATCGAGCAACGGCGGAGCCCTGCTCCGATCCCGGCCAAAATCGCCGCCGTCGAATCCTCGGCCGCAGCGAGCTCAAGCCGAGACCGTTCTTCGATTAAACACGCAGAGCACCTCCTACCCTTCCCCTCTAACTCCTAGTGCAGCCAGTTGAGCTAGCGGAGCACGGTGTGCTCGAGTTCATCCTCGGCCGCCTTGTCCGTGCGCTCGAGCTTGGTGAAGACGGCAGCATGCCTCCCCCCGCCCCCGCCTCCGGT
Source organism: Puccinellia tenuiflora (assembly GCA_012064385.1). Lineage (NCBI taxonomy): Eukaryota > Viridiplantae > Streptophyta > Magnoliopsida > Poales > Poaceae > Puccinellia > Puccinellia tenuiflora. Next base: position 135,300 of record QRDG01000024.1, read on the forward strand.
TCCTCCTCCTGCGGCCGCGGCCCGCCACCCCGGACCCGTCCCCGCCGCCGCCGGCCGGCCTCCCACGCCATCCTCGGCCATCCCCGGCCGGTCACCGTGCGACCAGTGCAGAGCAAAGGTTGAGGACGCTCTGGATCGATCGATCCGTCGTCGTCGTTTCTTTTTCTTCTTCTTTTACCATTCTGAACCGTTTTTTTTTCTGACCCAGCAAAGCACAGCAGCACAGCAGCTTAGCAGACCTCGGCCTGCCACCGGCCCGGCCAGGCGCAGCAGCGCAGTGGCACGCTGTAGCGGCCCATTTGCGGCCCGATCTGTTTTTTTTCGCGGGGCATTTTTCTTTTCCCTGCTGGACAGATTTTTTAAACACCCACAACTTTTGATCCGTAGCTCCGTTTGAGGTGAATCGAATTTGTAAATTCATAGTTTGAAAATCTCTATCCAGTGGTATATGTTTTATATTTTTGAAAGATGTTTAAATGCTCAGCACCCTTATGCACATGCGTAGGTGTTTTCCCGCGACGACAAAATCGAGACCCTAGACCGCGACGTGTTCGTGACCCTCCAATCCAAATGGTGTCGATCTTCGGAGGCAAGCTAACCCCTTGCTATGAGCCGTCCCGCAGTGTTGTTTGTTATACGCTAATGTCTTGCCGAGTATTATATGCTTGTCTATTTATTTATGCATGACTGTTTATTGTTATTGCCTAATAGGGGACTGATAGCATTACTCCTGCCATGTTTTATTCTTTATCCATGTATGCATTGGATTGATGAATGAATTACCTGTGCGCCTCGCACCTGCGTGGCTTTGACAACTAAATAACAAAAACATGCGTTGATTGTTTGCTTCTTCTTCAACGCCGATGCTAGGTGCAGACAATTGTCGGCCCGTGATCCTCGGAGTTGGGGGCATTTGCCAAAAGAGTTATTTGCTTCTTGTCCCTCCGTCAAATATGGTTGGCGTAGACCACCCGGACTGCGACGCTTGGGAGCTGACTTTTCATTTGGTTCTTTTTGCCAAGATTGCTGACACCACGTCGAGATGACCCTCGAGTGGAATGGATGCTTTCTTTCTTATGAATGCTTTTCGGTTCATTGTTTGGAGGCTACATGCCTCACCAACTTTGTATTTGATCTATGGTGACACCGGCCGGGTTGCCCGCCACAGTCATCCATTTGCAACCCTATGTTATAATCCACCAGTTGATCTGTGATGACGCTTGTTGGCGGACTCGCCACGATAGTCACCCGGTCGACGCTAATCCACCAGTTGATCTGTGATGACGCTTGTTGGCGGACTCGCCACGATAGTCGCCCGGTTGACGCTAACCAATCGTTTTATTTTATTTCTTACTCAACCCGTGGCTGCTACTGGCCGGAGACATCTCCGCCCTCGCCCGGTTGAACGTGTTGCTTTATTTTCTTTGTCAACCTGAGGCTGGCACCGGCCGGAGGCATCTCCGCCACAGTCGCCCGGTTGATGCAAACTATCTATTGCTTGAAATATTGTGTTGCTAATATTTTGTTGCTTGATGATATATTATTATTGTGGTTGTTGTGTTGGACTAATCCTTTGTTGCTTGGATATGTGTGAATGATGGAACTTGATTAAATGAAACACCCCTCCAAACTTCGATAGGGTCAGTCCATAGTGCCATCAATCTGAACATCGAACGCACTACCACTGTCGCCCCAAATGGAAAGGCCGTAACCTATGTAACCTATCAAGCCTCCTTTGATGCTATCCACTTGGCAAGTCTAGTCGGATACTGCATAGTTGTGGTCGGGGCTAGTCTTGTGAAGGTTCCGGAGCTAGGCGTTGCTCATCCGTTGGGGACGTGCCGGATTCACTTCGTCATAAGGCATAGAGTTATGCTGGTAGCTATACAGGGAGTGTCTGGGTAGCGTGAACGGTTATGTATGTGTATCTTGCTGAGTTTGACTTAAGGATGATGTCCTAAAGTGCCGGCTGAGTAAGGTGCATCTAGATGGGTGGTCACTGCAACCTCTCGAGAGTGTGTCATCTAGCAGCTAGCCTTGTTCCTAGGTTATGGAACAGTTCAGTGTCGGTCACACTATGTGTCCTTTGTCGAGTCCGGAGGTTAAACGTAAGTATTGTTTGAAAGAAAGTGAACAACCTGAATTCACTAAATGAACAATAAGATGCTGCAGGGAATGTCACTGTGAGGTGAATGGGATGGCGGTGTGATGCGTTGGAAGCCTATAGTTAGGCCAGAGCCAACATCAACCGTGCATGCCCCGGGAGATAGCCAGAGTTGGCTAGATTGATAGCCAGAATTGGCTAGAGGCTTGGAAGCCTGATTGTGTTGACAGGAGTAGTTATAAGATTTGGTACCAACTGTTACACCCGTCTACTCGTCACAGGTAAGCTCGTTGTATGATTGCCGGTACACGATCCAACCCCACCTGGCTTGGACTCTGTACTGGTGATACCCCTGTTGCTTGCTTATGACATGTTTGGTTGTCAATGCCATGCTACTTTTATGCCTTGTATCTAGAGTACACTTGCCATGTTGTAGGATTTTATTTACAGTGTATCTCTGTTGCATGATTGCTGGATTGTTTGTAGTGAGGGGCAATACTTGCTGAGTGCATAATAATGTACTCACGGGCCTTGTGATTGTGGCCAGATATGGGCGAGGAGTCATCTTCTACCATAGCAAGGGGATGGAGCAAGAGCGTGCTAGGATCAGTAGCCCAGCCAGATGCCTGTGGAGTGGAGCCGCTCCAAGCCGTTGCCATAGTCGTCTTCCGCTGCCAGTTAAACTCTGTCCTGAGCCATGCTTGGCTTGATATTTCGTCATGCCTTGATGGCCTTGTAAACCATTTGTAGCCCTTTGGGCCTGATTGTGTAATGATATTTTCGCTATGTTGCATTGTCGTAACGTGCGTCCAGATATCCTGGGCTGGCGCACGGGGCGACCACCTCTCTGGCGATATGTGTCAGAAGGGGGTGCCACAGAGCATGGTATCAGAGCACCAGGCTGGCTGTAGACTACCCTAGCATGGAAAGCCCACCTTACTTTTGCCCGACAATGACCCGATGGATTTAACCCACCTCCGCCTAACCGGCGTGGCTCGTGTCGGTCAACAGTATGGTGCAGTAAAACTTGTCCCAATCTTCCCCAACAAGGCGAGCCGGTTTCTTCCATGAGAAGAAGCCGACCTTACCCAGTGAACCCGAGACCCAGTCCTAGTTGCTTTATAACCCACCCTCGCCAACTCTCTGGCAACCCAACTCCTTTAAAGTAGAATCCCGTAGAGGAACCTCGCATCCTTATTCCCCCCAAGGAAAATCTAGTGACCCCAAGAACCCCCGATGGCGACCCTTAATGCCATCTTGGAAACCACCGCCGAGGAGCATTCGAGCTTTCGATTGCTTCTCTGGAGGGCCGTCAACCATATCCTCGGTAGCTCCGTTCGCCCTGTGTATGTGGTGTTCCAGAGCTCACTCTCGTCGGCCGGAGATGAATTCCGGGCCGATGTGAGGATCAGCCCGTGTCCTCGGGGCACGAACCAGCCCTACTTAATCCAAGGAGGCCGCATGCCCACTCTGGGGCTAGCCATCCAGGTAGCAGCCTGGGAATGCCTCGTTCGTCTTCGGTCCTCCGAACCCCTGCTAGCTGAAACTCGGGAGTTCTACTACCTCCCGGCCAGACCACAACCCCGTGGAGAAATGATCCAAGCCGACGTCACGGAGGAGCCTGACCCAGCACTAATCAACCAAGTTGCTTACGCCATCGCAATGACGAACCTCAACAACCTCTTGATGGAGGAGCTCGTGACTACAAGGAGGAACCTCAGCCGTGCCCGCCTACACCAATACCTAGGGGAAAGCACACCTACAATCTCCCGTAGGCATGCTCGAAGTGGCAGACCTCCACTTCCAAATTCCGGCCCATCCCGACGAATCCCCGAGCAGGTTCCGATCCTCGAAGGGGTTCCTGTGTCCTCCGACCTTGCGGAGGAAGGGGACGTGGACACCACTCTTCGGCTCGGCCGCACTCCACCATCTGTGAAGGACCGTCAAGTGGAGTGAGATCTGTTTAGTTTAGCCGGAGTGGCGCTTATGAGTTGTAGCTGAGAGTTTGTGAGAATGGTTGTAATTGCTATGCTTGCTTGTGTGTGTGTTTGTGTTGTGTCAAGTGTTTAGTAGCCGTTGTGTACTTGTTGTCTGGCATGATTGTCCCATGTTGCTTCAAGTTTTTAGGGCCATAAAAATGAAGCATTACTTTCTAAAATAATATTTTTTCCCTGAGTAGCAAGTTCTACTATCTGTGTGATAGTGCCTCTGCAATTCTCTCTGCTGCAAGAACAAATCTATGACAACTCTGGAAAGATCTCAGGAATGCAAATATGGGTCCAAATCAGCAGTGAAGACAAGCTGGATATATCAACAGAGTTCAGTACACCAGGGAAATTTCAGAAACAGAGGATACAGGTGCTACCCCAGCATCCAACACTACCCACTACCTCAGTGCAGATACGGGCAAGCACCCGGGGAAAAATCCTACTCCCTCTCGCACTCAGTGGCATCACCTGAGGGTGAGCCTGATTCACCTGAAGCCAGGTCGCGAGCCGCGCGACAACGACGACGGATGGCACGAGCCGCCAGCTGCCCTCCAGCCGAAGGAACCACTACATCAGCCACCTGCGGCAGCACCACCTGCTCTCCCGCAGCCTGCCCCGCCAGCTCGCTCACCGCCGGCACCGCAGCAGCATCACCGCAAGTGCCGCACCACCAGTCGTACAGAGCCACCAACAAGAGAACCACCGCCGCATACAGCAGTGCCGCAGAGGAGTGCTTCGCGCACTCAGGGTCAGCCCGGTACGAGGGAAGATGCTGCGAGGAAGAAGAAGATAGAAAGGAAGAAGGAGACTGACAGGTGGACCCCGGACCCACATGTCTGCGAGTAAGAAGATGACCCTCTGTGTACCTCTATCCTTTTCTCAACAGATCAGTCCCTCATCTCTCCTCTGTTCATAGGGAAAATTTTTTTCCAAAATAATCTTGGGGATGGCCCTACCCCACAGGGTTTGTAAGTCAATTTTGGGCGAAACAGATGCTTTCTCTTGAAAAGAAACCTTTTTCTTTTTCAAAACCTGTGTATACATGACAATGTATATGCAGCTTTTCTAAAATAAAAACCCTAGATAGGGAATATGGTTGGCATGTCCCTAATCTGTTTGTTTTGCAAAATTTGGTTGTTGGTTGATGATCTGTGTGTAGGTCTTGTTTGATCTTGCCACGCTTGTGTTGGTTGAACTAAAAACCATAGGTTTAAATTTTGTTATTTAACCATAGTAAAGAACCTATGTTGATTGGTTGAGTGAGCCACTGCCATGCCATCCTTAGAATGCATTAAGTGGGACAACAGTATCACGCCTTGATGATGGTTGTTCTAGAAATATCGTGCTGAGAGTTAATCGTTTGGATGATAAGCTCTAATGTTTTGTAGAAAAGGGTTTTAATATTTTAAATATAGGGGTGGATTAAACCATACAAGGAATATCTTGTATAACCCCGGGAATCTCTATTAGTCTCCGAATCTCGGGACGAGATTCTTTTTAAGGGGGGAAGGTCTGTAACACCCCAGGATTTCATCCCTAATTTTAGTGGTGTTTTCCGACACCTGAATTTTTTTTTTCTAAGTGTTCCTCCAAAACTTTTGAGAATGATTTGACTTGGGAATTGCTCTCTCAAAATTTCCCCGGTGTCCCCGAACCACTCCAGCACCCGTGATAATTTTTGTGCTTAGGTTTTCTCTCGAAAACCCTAGCCCTGATTATCGAACCCCTGAAACCCTTTACTTCACCTACCAAAGAAAAGCCTGTTTCCAAAGCTGGAAAAATTCCACCAAAAGTACCAGAGACTCCCCTCCTCATACAAGGGCAATCCATCCAAAAATATTGCATACTCCAATGCAATATTTCCAAGTTTATCCATATTCTCCATTATGCCATTTTCAGTCCAGAAATGGTCTAGACACCTTCCACTCATCCAAAAATTCTGCAATTTTGGTGAGGTGCATTATTTGACCTCCTGATCATTTCACTCCATTGGCCCAACTTCATTTGAGAAACTTTTGAGGTACTTCCTTTGTAAGGCCATTTTCATACCTTTTAAGATCTTCAAGCAAACCTATATTTAGACAAAACCTATGACCATGAGACTTGGTCACCTTGACCACATGGACCCTAGACACTCAGATCCAGAAGATCACCCCAAGGTGAAGGGTGGAAAATGAATTGCCATGACCATGCCATTATGCCCATTTTTGGGCACCTTGCCAAAACCCAATCTCCCAGTACCCATATGAGCTCAAACTCCATAGACACCCTCCTGTTACTAAAGCCACCCATGACTGAATTTTTGGGATTTTTCTGAGATGGGCAAGGCCCCTAACATTTCATCGAGCACCTTCTGCAGTTCTGTTTTTCAAAGAAATTGGTCGCCCCAACTTGCAAATGTGCAAAAACTTTGTTCGGAAAAGTTGTTGGAAATTAAATTTGGCGCAATGTGACACGGTTAGTTTTTGCTTTGGCGCCCTGGGATGAGAGAACCATCTTGATGCCGATGTCGGCATTGCCTGTGGCATGGTCACCACCGGCATAGCCAAGCCCAGCAGCTGTTCCTCCGACCCTCCTCGCTGTTCCTCGGTCTCGGACCAAACCGGCAGTGGCCGCACCCTCTCCTGCTTCCTAGCTCAGACCGGAGCCGCCCCTATCCTCTCCCTTAAATTCTCTGGCCGAAGTAGGCGCCGTCCACCGCGTGTCAGCTCCCTCCTCGCCGCTGCCCTCGAGCTCGAGTTCAACGTGCGGATTCCCGAGCTGTTCCTGCTCCCGGGGATCAGCTCACGCTCACTCTTATCCCTCCCCATCAATTCCTGTCCGCGGCTAGGCGCACCGGCGCGCATTCAAGCGCCGCGGCATCGGTTGCCCGACGTGCTCGCCCCGAGCTATATAAGGAGCTCCCGAGCCCCTCTCTCGCCGCACCCCATCCTCCTCTCCCCCTCCTGGACCTCTCTGTCCATTTAATCGAGCAACGGCGGAGCCCTGCTCCGATCCCGGCCAAAATCGCCGCCGTCGAATCCTCGGCCGCAGCGAGCTCAAGCCGAGACCGTTCTTCGATTAAACACGCAGAGCACCTCCTACCCTTCCCCTCTAACTCCTAGTGCAGCCAGTTGAGCTAGCGGAGCACGGTGTGCTCGAGTTCATCCTCGGCCGCCTTGTCCGTGCGCTCGAGCTTGGTGAAGACGGCAGCATGCCTCCCCCCGCCCCCGCCTCCGGTTCCTCCTCCTGCGGCCGCGGCCCGCCACCCCGGACCCGTCCCCGCCGCCGCCGGCCGGCCTCCCACGCCATCCTCGGCCATCCCCGGCCGGTCACCGTGCGACCAGTGCAGAGCAAAGGTTGAGGACGCTCTGGATCGATCGATCCGTCGTCGTCGTTTCTTTTTCTTCTTCTTTTACCATTCTGAACCGTTTTTTTTTTCTGACCCAGCAAAGCACAGCAGCACAGCAGCTTAGCAGACCTCGGCCTGCCACCGGCCCGGCCAGGCGCAGCAGCGCAGTGGCACGCTGTAGCGGCCCATTTGCGGCCCGATCTGTTTTTTTTCGCGGGGCATTTTTCTTTTCCCTGCTGGACAGATTTTTAAACACCCACAACTTTTGATCCGTAGCTCCGTTTGAGGTGAATCGAATTTGTAAATTCATAGTTTGAAAATCTCTATCCAGTGGTATATGTTTTATATTTTTGAAAGATGTTTAAATGCTCAGCACCCTTATGCACATGCGTAGGTGTTTTCCCGCGACGACAAAATCGAGACCCTAGACCGCGACGTGTTCGTGACCCTCCAATCCAAATGGTGTCGATCTTCGGAGGCAAGCTAACCCCTTGCTATGAGCCGTCCCGCAGTGTTGTTTGTTATACGCTAATGTCTTGCCGAGTATTATATGCTTGTCTATTTATTTATGCATGACTGTTTATTGTTATTGCCTAATAGGGGACTGATAGCATTACTCCTGCCATGTTTTATTCTTTATCCATGTATGCATTGGATTGATGAATGAATTACCTGTGCGCCTCGCACCTGCGTGGCTTTGACAACTAAATAACAAAAACATGCGTTGATTGTTTGCTTCTTCTTCAACGCGATGCTAGGTGCGACAATTGTCGGCCCGTGATCCTCGGAGTTGGGGGCATTTGCCAAAAGAGTTATTTGCTTCTTGTCCCTCCGTCAAATATGGTTGGCGTAGACCACCCGGACTGCGACGCTTGGGAGCTGACTTTTCATTTGGTTCTTTTTGCCAGATTGCTGACACCACGTCGAGATGACCCTCGAGTGGAATGGATGCTTTCTTTCTTATGAATGCTTTTCGGTTCATTGTTTGGAGGCTACATGCCTCACCAACTTTGTATTTGATCTATGGTGACACCGGCCGGGTTGCCCGCCACAGTCATCATTTGCAACCCTATGTTATAATCCACCAGTTGATCTGTGATGACGCTTGTTGGCGGACTCGCCACGATAGTCACCCCGGTCGACGCTAATCCACCAGTTGATCTGTGATGACGCTTGTTGGCGGACTCGCCACGATAGTCGCCCGGTTGACGCTAACCAATCGTTTTATTTTATTTCTTACTCAACCCGTGGCTGCTACTGGCCGGAGACATCTCCGCCCTCGCCCGGTTGAACGTGTTGCTTTATTTTCTTTGTCAACCTGAGGCTGGCACCGGCCGGAGGCATCTCCGCCACAGTCGCCCGGTTGATGCAAACTATCTATTGCTTGAAATATTGTGTTGCTAATATTTTGTTGCTTGATGATATATTATTATTGTGGTTGTTGTGTTGGACTAATCCTTTGTTGCTTGGATATGTGTGAATGATGGAACTTGATTAAATGAAACACCCCTCCAAACTTCGATAGGGTCAGTCCATAGTGCCATCAATCTGAACATCGAACGCACTACCACTGTCGCCCCAAATGGAAAGGCCGTAACCTATGTAACCTATCAAGCCTCCTTTGATGCTATCCACTTGGCAAGTCTAGTCGGATACTGCATAGTTGTGGTCGGGGCTAGTCTTGTGAAGGTTCCGGAGCTAGGCGTTGCTCATCCGTTGGGGACGTGCCGGATTCACTTCGTCATAAGGCATAGAGTTATGCTGGTAGCTATACAGGGAGTGTCTGGGTAGCGTGAACGGTTATGTATGTGTATCTTGCTGAGTTTGACTTAAGGATGATGTCCTAAAGTGCCGGCTGAGTAAGGTGCATCTAGATGGGTGGTCACTGCAACCTCTCGAGAGTGTGTCATCTAGCAGCTAGCCTTGTTCCTAGGTTATGGAACAGTTCAGTGTCGGTCACACTATGTGTCCTTTGTCGAGTCCGGAGGTTAAACGTAAGTATTGTTTGAAAGAAAGTGAACAACCTGAATTCACTAAATGAACAATAAGATGCTGCAGGGAATGTTCACTGTGAGGTGAATGGGATGGCGGTGTGATGCGTTGGAAGCCTATAGTTAGGCCAGAGCCAACATCAACCGTGCATGCCCCGGGAGATAGCCAGAGTTGGCTAGATTGATAGCCAGAATTGGCTAGAGGCTTGGAAGCCTGATTGTGTTGACAGGAGTAGTTATAAGATTTGGTACCAACTGTTACACCCGTCTACTCGTCACAGGTAAGCTCGTTGTATGATTGCCGGTACACGATCCAACCCCACCTGGCTTGGACTCTGTACTGGTGATACCCCTGTTGCTTGCTTATGACATGTTTGGTTGTCAATGCCATGCTACTTTTATGCCTTGTATCTAGAGTACACTTGCCATGTTGTAGGATTTTATTTACAGTGTATCTCTGTTGCATGATTGCTGGATTGTTTGTAGTGAGGGGCAATACTTGCTGAGTGCATAATAATGTACTCACGGGCCTTGTGATTGTGGCCAGATATGGGCGAGGAGTCATCTTCTACCATAGCAAGGGGATGGAGCAAGAGCGTGCTAGGATCAGTAGCCCAGCCAGATGCCTGTGGAGTGGAGCCGCTCCAAGCCGTTGCCATAGTCGTCTTCCGCTGCCAGTTAAACTCTGTCCTGAGCCATGCTTGGCTTGATATTTCGTCATGCCTTGATGGCCTTGTAAACCATTTGTAGCCCTTTGGGCCTGATTGTGTAATGATATTTTCGCTATGTTGCATTGTCGTAACGTGCGTCCAGATATCCTGGGCTGGCGCACGGGGCGACCACCTCTCTGGCGATATGTGTCAGAAGGGGGGTGCCACAGTGCAGTCCTGCGATATGGAGTTTCCTGTGATATTATTGCTGCAAATGCTGTTTTGTTTCATTTGTTGTATTTTGTTCCTAACCATTTTGGTCTAACATGCAGATGCTGGCATTCATTCCTGTCCCGTCGCGAGCTGCATGACAAAGATGGAAGGGAAGAAGCTTAGTGTTCTAGCTCATGTAGCTAGTTATACTTCGATATCTTGTTAGATTTTGCTATTTAGTTGTGTCTTTTGTAACTGGATACCTGATGTGAACTATGAATGATTGTAAATTNAGGCATCTCCGCCACAGTCGCCCGGTTGATGCAAACTATTTATTGCTTGAAATATTGTGTTGCTAATATTTTGTTGCTTGAGGATATATTATGTTGAGGTTGTTGTGTTGGACTAATCCTTTGTTGCTTGGATATGTGTGAATGATGGAACTTGATTAAATGAAACACCCCTCCAACTTCGATAGGGTCAGTCCATAGTGCCATCAATCTGAACATCGAATGCACTACCACTGTCGCCCCAAATGGAAAGGCCGTAACCTATGTAACCTATCAAGCCTCCTTTGATGCTACCCACTTGGCAAGTCTAGTCGGATACTGCATAGTTGTGGTCGGGGCTAGCCTTGTGAAGGTTCCGGAGCTAGGCGTTGCTCATCCGTTGGGGACGTGCCGGATTCACTTCGTCATAAGGCATAGAGTTATGCTGGTAGCTATACAGGGAGTGTCTGGGTAGCGTGAACGGTTATGTATGTGTATCTTGCTGAGTTTGACTTAAGGATGATGTCCTAAAGTGCCGGCTGAGTAAGGTGCATCTAGATGGGTGGTCACTGCAACCTCTCGAGAGTTTGTCATCTAGCAGCTAGCCTTGTTCCTAGGTTATGGAACAGTTCAGTGTCGGTCACACTATTTGTCCCTTGTCGAGTCCGGAGGTTAAACGTAAGTATTGTTTGAAAGAAAGTGAACAACCTGAATTCACTAAATGAACAATAAGATGCTGCAGGGAATGTTACTTGTGAGGTGAATGGGATGGCGGTGTGATGCGTTGGAAGCCTATAGTTAGGCCAGAGCCAACATCAACCGTGCATGCCCCGGGAGATAGCCAGAGTTGGCTGGATTGATAGCCGGAATTGGCTAGAGGCTTGGAAGCCTGAGTGTGTTGACAGGAGTAGTTATAAGATCTGGTACCAACTGTTACAACCGTCTACTCGTCACAGGTAAGCTCGTTGTATGATTGCCGGTACACGATCCAACCCCCACCTGGCTTGGACTCTGTACTGGTGATACCCCTGTTGCTTGCTTATGACATGTTTGGTTGTCAATGACATGCTACTTTTATGCCATGAGTACACTTGCCATGTTGTAGGATTTTATTTACCGTGTTATCTTGTTGCATGATTGCTGGATGTTTGTAGTGAGGGGCAATATTTGCTGAGTGCATAATAATGTACTCACGGGCCTTGTGATTGTGGCCAGATATGGGCGAGGAGTCATCTTCTACCATAGCAAGGAGATGGAGCAAGAGCGTGCTAGGATCAGTAGCCCAGCCAGATGCCTGTGGAGTGGAGCCGCTCCAAGCCGTTGCCATAGTCGTCTTCCGCTGCCAGTTAAACTCTGTCCTGAGCCATGCTTGGCTTGATATTTCGTCATGCCTTGATGGCCTTGTAAACCATTTGTAGCCCTTTGGGCCTGATTGTGTAATGATATTTTCGCTATGTTGCATTGTCGTAACGTGCGTCCAGATATCCTGGGCTGGCGCACGGGGCGACCACCTCTCTGGCGATATGTGTCAGAAGGGGGTGCCACAGGACTCCTTATCGCAGTCGAACCTGTAACGCCCCGACCCCGGAATTATACAGAGAGGCTATGTAGTCAACACAACCATCAATGTATAAAACAAAGATCGAGACTTGTGGAATAGAACTGGCACAAAGCATGACTCTACGACACAAAACATTTATATAGCAACTCATATAACGAGAAGAATACAAATATTACAAACAAAAGGATCACAGATCCAACAATTCAACAAGCGGAAGCGGGTAGTGTTGTCTAACAACAAGAAGCAAATATATGGCCTAAGAGGCCTACAATAAACATCACCCAAGCCAGCTTGTTCCACGGTCCCAAGCTGCCACCTGGGAACCCCAGACTAGTAGTCGACGTCAACGAAGAACCCACCTAGTTGCTCGGTGTCGTCCTCCTCTGAAATACAAAATCATAGAGGCAGCAAAGAGAGACTGAGTACGATGTACTCGCAAGTTTAGTAGGGCGATATAGGCCCAAATGACTGACGGAGGCTCTAAAGCTTTATATGTATTTCTTTTGCATAAAGCTAAGTTTCATATACAGAAATGTAAAAGACACTTGGCATTCGTCTACTCAGAGTATTTTATAAAGGGGTGAGAGAGTATCATATCATCTTCGGTTCTCGAAGAACCTACTCACAACCATCACCACTCATCTCACACAAAGGCACTCCCTCGACTCACCCTCGAGGAAATGAACCTTTATCACAAGTTTGTTATGCAACCTCTAGCTGCCATATCAATTAGGTTAACGTTGTCTATGATCTTATATCCGATACCAAGATTGTCCATAACCGTGGACACGGCTTTTCGAAAAGATTAACCCTGCAGGGGTGTACTATTTTACCCATTGGTACCGTCCGGCTCACCTAGTTGGCCCTCTTCCGGGGAAGGCCGGCAAGCGGGCGCGGTTAGACCTTTACAATGCATGAGACTATCCAAGAGTCATCTGTGGCCACAGGACAAGTTTACCCAGCCTCAGCCCCTGCCCCATCGCCACATCCTAACACCACCATCCTCATCATCCTTTTTCCGCTCACACACACGGCAAATGGAAATAGCAAACTAGAGGACCCTTGGATACGCCCTCACAAATTATTCGGTCAGTAAGGCGCCCATACACCCACCAATGGCAGCATGCTCGTCTTGGTTCAAGAGGTAAAGAACTCGCACCTGGGGCTAGAGTGAGGCAAAACACCATCCCCGATGGCAACTCACCCAAGCCGTCTTAGCATTTTAATTTAGCATCACATTCATCCACCAAGTCCGCATCATTCCATCTTCAACAACAGTTATGGAAATAAACAACGGACACAACTAGTATTGCAACTAAGCATGTCTAAGCATGGATAAGCATATAACCGACAATTATAATTCGTATCCGGCCAACACATCAACACTAGGGTTCATAGGTAGGGATACATGTGATTGGCTCGGGGAAGAGACATGCATTCATAGGATTCTATGTTTACCAAAAGAGACCTTTGAACCGCATGCAATATTATGGTGGATAAAATAATTTGATCAAAACATAGGATGCTATATGCCAAGAAGGTTAGGTTATCTCTTGCCTTGCTGCCGGGTAGCGTAGTATTGCTCGTCGGGGTAGGAGAGGGAACCCTCGACTCCGGAATCTATCGATACCCAAAAGAAATACAAAGCACACATAAATCACACGATCACAAGGTGCAATGCGCAATCACATGATGACATGTCAAATTGATGCAAGGATGTCAACATTTGATGGATATAACAATTTAAATGGAGTTCCAAATAATTAGTGCAATTATTTGGAAGCAACCCCATATTTACCTTAGTGATCACAATTCTTTATAAATTATCAAATTATTAGAGAAATGGCTCAAATATGCATGATCATGACATGAAAGGATAGGTTTCGTCATTGCGATCAATTTGGTACTTTATTTGTAATTTTCGGAGTACCGATGATTAAATAGTGAATTAAATAATTATTCAAATTTAATTCATTTAATCATTTATGAATAACATCAAATAATTATTTGTGATCATGATGTAATATTAGCATGGTTTGATAGCAATTAGAGTGTTGATCACATTGATATTTTATTCTCCAATTTTGGTTAATTATTTCACGAGTTATGAATTTTCCCGATTTGGTATTATTTAACCCATTTTAGGAATTCATATGTGAACAGCAAGAAAATAAACTCAAGAGATGGTTTCAACTTCTCTAACAGCTAGAGTTTGTCTTCCTGAGCATTTTGGTATTTAAATTGCTATTTTTGAGTCATTATTTGAAAAGATATGAATGGTTTTAATTTGCTTTTATTTTCCAAAAGGAAAAATCAAATACCAGACAGGCCGGCCTCAAGCCGGCCAGGCCGGGAGGCAGGCCGGGCACCAACCCGAGTGGCCCGGCCTTTGGCCAGCCCAGGCTGGGCTCCCAGGCCGGGAGTGTGGCCGAATGATCCGGCCCAGAGCCGGCCCAGGCCGCTAGGGAGGCCGGGTCCAGGCCGGCACGTCGGGCACGCGCGAGCGCAGGTCAAAGCCACGACCGGCGCGATGCCGTGGTCACCGGTGGCACGGTCGGGGATCGACACGCCGGTGGCGGGCACGCGAGGGCCCGAGAGGTGACGCATTCGACGCGTCACACCACGGCGGACCTAGATCGGGCGGCGCCGCTATTTGTGGGTCGCCGGAGCGACGGTGACGTTGACGTCAGGCGGCAGCCGGCGACGGGACTAGACGATGGCGAAGAGGGAGCGAGCTAGGGGGACCACGGGGATGTCTAGGAGGGTCGCCTGCTTACCCTGGGTCCGTGGGTGGCCGCGACGGTGAAGAGGGAGGCCGGTACCGGCGGCAATGGTGCACGGCGGCCGGCGGGCGTGAGGAAGAAGACGAGGATGGTGTCGACGATGTCCAGGCTCCCAGCTCGATTTTGTCGGCGTGGAGGAAGAGGGAGGCGAGGCGGAACTCCTGGCGGCGTTGGCTTGCTCCGGGTGGCTTCTAGCGGCGGCGATGCTCGACGGACGGCGACGGCTCCACGGCGACCAGTGCGGGAGCTAGGGTTAGGGTTAGGGTTTCCTGGCCGCAAAGGAGAGGGGAAAACTGGGGGGAGGGAGAGAGAAGAGCAGGGCGGCAGAGGCGCGTCGGGGAGGGCCTCTTGTCCAATGGGGAGCAGGTGGCGCGGCATGGCACGTGCGGCATGGCGCCAGTGGCCATGTCGCCACTGTGAGAGGAGAGGAAGGAGGAGAGAGGCTGACAGGGTGGGCCCGCTGTCAGATTTTTGATCTTTTTCCTTTTCTTTTTCTGTCTCCTTTAAACCAGTAGGGTTTAGGTATTTTATTGGGCCACTTAAACATTTTCTAAAATTATGAAAATATTCATATAGGCTCCTCATGTTAGTTAGAAGCTCCACAAAAATTGGTGTGCAAAGATAAAATGTTTTGGGCACCAATTGTTCATAGGGTTTGAATATGGCAAATTTTGATAGTTGCCAAAACCCATTTACTTGGGGTATTTAAACATTTTCAAAACATGTGATAATATTCAGGGAGGCTCCCAACAACATAATGAAGCTTCCCATATTTTTATTGGAAAATTTGAAAGGTTTGACTTGGTTTCAAATTTAAGAATTGGTTTATCTCAATTTTGGAGTCCCAATTTATTTAATTTGTTTGGCAAGAAATTTAAGTTTGCCAATTAAAATATGAAAGGCATTCTTGGAATTTCCTGGACAAATTGGAAACTCAAGAATATTTTGTTTTGCCAATTTGGGTAATTGCATTTGGTTTTGGAAAATCAGGGAGTGTTTGCTCCCTTTGAAGATTTCAATGTTTGCAATATTTAATTTAGCAATTTAAATATGTATGCCATGATGCAATGCAAAGCAAAAGTGAAAATTTGGCCCATATTTTAAGGTACCAAATCTGGGCTGTTACAAATCTACCCCCTTACAAGAATCTCGCCCCGAGATTCCTAGAATAGGAGAGGGAAGAGGGAAACATGGAACACCTTAAGAACATCCGGGAAATTGGTAAGCAACTCAAGTTGATAGGGGAGATCTATCATAATAACTTTTCTGCCGGGGTATACTCGTATATGCCATATTGAGTAATGAAAGCCGTCTTCGGAATATCCTCCCTTCTAATTTTGATCTGATGATATCCTGACCTCAGATCCATCTTAGAGAATACCGTTGCACCGGCTAGATGATCGAATAGGTCATTTATTCGAGGAGTAGGATACTTGTCCTTGACGGTCACCGCAGTCAAAGGGCGGTAATCAACCACCAGTCTAGGATCATCGGTATTCCGTTTTTTGACAAAGATGACCGGACAGCCCCAAGGCGAGCTACTCGGACGGGCGAATTCCTTTTCCAGCAGCTCATCAAGTTGCTTCTTCAACTCAGTTAGCTCTTCCGCTGGCATGCGGTAAGGCCTTCTGAAAGTTGGGGCGGTTACCGGAACCAATTCAATGACGAATTCCACACTTCGATCAGATGACCTGCCAGGCAACTCCTCAGGAAAGATATCGGGGAAATCACACACCACAACCACCTCATGTATCTCAGGTGGGGTGATACCCTCCAGGAAAATAGGATTGATCTCCGGAGAGAGGGGAGTGGCAGTGGACGGAGTTGCGGAAGTAGGGGACCAGTAACGCACTAGTCCATAGGTTGGGTGGTTTACTGTGACAGTCTTGGCAACACAATCTAGCTTGGCCTGATATGTGGCTAGCCAATCCATGCCCAGAATGACATCTATCCCCACTGACTGTAGTGCTATCAACGAAAACGGGAAAAGAATCGTCGCTATAGAAATCTGAACCTCCGGAGACATCCAGTGAGTGTGCCAACTAGAGCCTGGGGTCTTGACCACTAACAGGGAGTCCATATCCTCAAATGGTATTTGATGGTTGAGTGCAAATGATGTGGATATGAATGAATGCGATGCTGCCAGAATCAAATAAGACTGAAGCTGGATAATCATTGATTCGAATCATACCCATGAGAGCACGGGGGTCCCTTTCAACTCCTTCAGCGGAGACGTGGTTTAGGCGACCACGGTTGAGGGGCACGGCCTTGGCGGCTGGTGTAGAGGGAGCAGGTGCCGGTGCTGAGGTAGCCGGTGCCTTCTGGGGACACTCCCTGGAGAAGTGCCCCGTCTGACCACAGCTGAAACAAGTGGGCCTCTGCGGTGGTGGAGGCAGCTGAGGGTGGTACACACTTCCACCCGCACCCAAGGTCGAAGTAGCTGGGCGAGGCGGAGGTGGCAGGTACCCGGTGGGTTTCGGCGCGAAGGGCGCCTTAGGCACGGTGCTGAAAGGCACAAATACCTTGCGCTTCTTGCCTTCAGTAGAAGAGGAGCTCTGGTGATCAGCTGGAGCTGGCCTCTTAGAAGCCTCCAGCTCCTTCCTACCCTGCTCCATGGTGAGAGCCTGGTTGTAGAGCTCTTGGTAGGAGGTGAACTTGAAGGGTAGGAGCTCGTATCGGAGACGAGGTGCGAGCCCCTTGCGGAAGAGGTATTGCTTGTCCTCATCATTCGTCACGTCCCGAGGGGCGTAACGGGAGAGGTGGTTGAACTCCCGTCCATAGGACTGGACGTCCATGCGTCCCTGGGTTAGGTCCAGGAACTCCCGCCTCTTGAGCTCGAGGATGGGCTTGGGGATGTACGCCGCACGGAAGGCGGTGCGGAATTCCTCCCAAGTGATGACATGGCCCGCGGCAACCATAGCCACGTGGCTCTCCCACCAGGAGCCGGCGGCTCCTTCCAGAAGGTAGGTGGCGAAGTTGACGTGTTCTGCCGCCGGAACGTGAAGAGCGGCAAACTTGCGCTCGATAGCCCGAAGCCAATCATCCGCATCAAGCGGCTCCTTAGCTTCAGAGAATGTAGGAGGTTGGGACCGCAAGAACTGGTTGAGGGTGGTGCAGTCCGTGTTCCTCCTGGCCCCTTGCTGGACCAGCTGCTCGAGCAACCGCTCATTGCGCAGACGGTTTTGTTCAATTGCCATCATAACCTCCGCCATTGAGGGTGGCGGTGGTGGATCAGGGCTGCTATGTTCCCCACGACGGGTAGGAGCCATTCTGAAGAATTGGAACAACGACAAGTTAGTAACCGATTCCGATAGATAAGATAGATCGTTGTTGCTTCCAGATATAGATAAATAACATCAGGGTTCAACAGAAAGATCTTGGGTTAAAGATCAGCTTCATGCACTGGGACCCACAATAGCATAACACTCACAAGGGTGACAGCCCTCATGAATAATTACACCGGAGCCCTAGCACAATCCGGGACCTTCGGTTCAAGATCTTGGGCTAAAGCAAAGAAATATCTTGACGAACCATCATACTTCCTTTCTTCATGTTTTAGGTTTGGCAGAGGAGTAAGGATAACTAGTAACTAAAGGTAGGAACCCAAACCCCGAGATCCTAAAGATTTAGAACTTTGCCGATGATCAGAAGAACCGTTAAAATCAAATAGAGGTAAGATGACACCGAGATCAGAGTGAATTGGATGAGGAGTAAAAAGAATCCTAGGAGGGTTTTCACAACTCATTTTTAGGTTGAAAATAATTTTCACGAACTAGACTCGACATCGACCAAAAGAACGGGTTTCCTACAGGCAGTCCTGCTCTGATACCAACTTGTAACGCCCCGACCCCGGAATTATACAGAGAGGCTATGTAGTCAACACAACCATCAATGTATAAAACAAAGATCAAGACTTGTGGAACAGAACTGGCACAAAGCATGACTCTACGACACAAAACATTTATATAGCAACTCATATAACGAGAAGAATACAAATATTACAAACAAAAGGATCACAGATCCAACAATTCAACAAGCGGAAGCGGGTAGTGTTGTCTAACAACAAGAAGCAAATATATGGCCTAAGAGGCCTACAATAAACATCACCCAAGCCAGCTTGTTCCACGGTCCCAAGCTGCCACCTGGGAACCCCAGACTAGTAGTCGACGTCAACGACGAACCCACCCAGTTGCTCGGTGTCGTCCTCCTCTGAAATACAAAATCATAGAGGCAGCAAAGAGAGACTGAGTACGATGTACTCACAAGTTTAGTAGGGCGATATAGGCCCAATGACTGACGGAGGCTCTAAAGCTTTATATGTATCTCTTTTGCATAAAGCTAAATTTCATAAACAGAAATGTAAAAGACACTTGGCATTCGTCTACTCAGAGTATTTTTATAAAGGGGTGAGAGAGTATCATATCATCTTCGGTTCTCGACGAACCTACTCACAACCATCACCACTCATCTCACACAAAGGCACTCCCTCGACTCACCCTCGAGGAAATGAACCTTTATCACAAGTTTGTTATGCAACCTCTAGCTGCCATATCAATTAGGTTAACGTTGTCTATGATCTTATATCCGATACCAAGATTGTCCATAACCGTGGACACGGCTTTTCGAAAAGATTAACCCTGCAGGGGTGTACTATTTTACCCATTGGTACCGTCCGGCTCACCTAGTTGGCCCTCTTCCGGGGAAGGCCGGCAAGCGGGCGCGGTTAGACCTTTACAATGCATGAGACTATCCAAGAGTCATCTGTGGCCACAGGACAAGTTTACCCAGCCTCAGCCCCTGCCCCATCGCCACATCCTAACACCACCATCCTCATCATCCTTTTTCCGCTCACACACACGGCAAATGGAAATAGCAAACTAGAGGACCCTTGGATACGCCCTCACAAATTATTCGGTCAGTAAGGCGCCCATACACCCACCAATGGCAGCACGCTCGTCTTGGTTCAAGAGGTAAAGAACTCGCACCTAGGGGCTAGAGTGAGGCAAAACACCATCCCCGATGGCAACTCACCCAAGCCGTCTTAGCATTTTAATTTAGCATCACATTCATCCACCAAGTCCGCATCATTCCATCTTCAACAACAGTTATGGAAATAAACAACGGACACAACTAGTATTGCAACTAAGCATGTCTAAGCATGGATAAGCATATAACCGACAATTATAATTCGTATCCGGCCAACACATCAACACTAGGGTTCATAGGTAGGGATACATGTGATTGGCTCGGGGAAGAGACATGCATTCATAGGATTCTAGGTTTACCAAAAGAGACCTTTGAACCGCATGCAATATTATGGTGGATAAAATAATTTGATCAAAACATAGGATGCTATATGCCAAGAAGGTTAGGTTATCTCTTGCCTTGCTGCCGGGTAGCGTAGTATTGCTCGTCGGGGTAGGAGAGGGAACCCTCGACTCCGGAATCTATCGATACCCAAAAGAAATACAAAGCACACATAAATCACACGATCACAAGGTGCAATGCGCAATCACATGATGACATGTCAAATTGATGCAAGGATGTCAACATTTGATGGATATAACAATTTAAATGGAGTTCCAAATAATTAGTGCAATTATTTGGAAGCAACCCCATATTTACCTTAGTGATCACAATTCTTTATAAATTATCAAATTATTAGAGAAATGGCTCAAATATGCATGATCATGACATGAAAGGATAGGTTTCGTCATTGCGATCAATTTGGTACTTTATTTGTAATTTTCGGAGTACCGATGATTAAATAGTGAATTAAATAATTATTCAAATTTAATTCATTTAATCATTTATGAATAACATCAAATAATTATTTGTGATCATGATGTAATATTAGCATGGTTTGATAGCAATTAGAGTGTTGATCACATTGATATTTTATTCTCCAATTTTGGTTAATTATTTCACGAGTTATGAATTTTCCCGATTTGGTATTATTTAACCCATTTTAGGAATTCATATGTGAACAGCAAGAAAATAAACTCAAGAGATGGTTTCAACTTCTCTAACAGCTAGAGTTTGTCTTCCTGAGCATTTTGGTATTTAAATTGCTATTTTTGAGTCATTATTTGAAAAGATATGAATGGTTTTAATTTGCTTTTATTTTCCAAAAGGAAAAATCAAATACCAGACAGGCCGGCCTCAAGCCGGCCAGGCCGGGAGGCAGGCCGGGCACCAACCCGAGTGGCCCGGCCTTTGGCCAGCCCAGGCTGGGCTCCCAGGCCGGGAGTGTGGCCGAATGATCCGCACCAGAGCCGGCCCAGGCCGCTAGGGAGGCCGGGTCCAGGCCGGCACGTCGGGCACGCGCGAGTGCAGGTCAAAGCCACGACCGGCGCGATGCCGTGGTCACCGGTGGCACGGTCGGGGATCGACACGCCGGTG
The DNA here is from genome assembly GCA_012064385.1 of Puccinellia tenuiflora. NCBI lineage: Eukaryota > Viridiplantae > Streptophyta > Magnoliopsida > Poales > Poaceae > Puccinellia > Puccinellia tenuiflora. The sequence goes on from QRDG01000024.1 coordinate 156,592, forward strand.
GCGGGCACGCGAGGGCCCGAGAGGTGACGCATTCGACGCGTCACACCACGGCGGACCTAGATCGGGCGGCGCCGCTATTTGTGGGTCGCCGGAGCGACGGTGACGTTGACGTCAGGCGGCAGCCGGCGACGGGACTAGACGACGGCGAAGAGGGAGCGAGCTAGGGGGACCACGGGGATGTCTAGGAGGGTCGCCTGCTTACCCTGGGTCCGTGGGTGGCCGCGACGGTGAAGAGGGAGGCCGGTACCGGCGGCAATGGTGCACGGCGGCCGGCGGGCGTGAGGAAGAAGACGAGGATGGTTTCGACAATGTCCAGGCTCCCAGCTCGATTCCGTCGGCGTGGAGGAAGAGGGAGGCGAGGCGGAACTCCTGGCGGCGTTGGCTTGCTCCGGGTGGCTTCTAGCGGCGGCGATGCTCGACGGACGGCGACGGCTCCACGGCGACCAGTGCGGGAGCTAGGGTTAGGGTTAGGGTTTCCTGGCCGCAAAGGAGAGGGGAAAACTGGGGGGAGGGAGAGAGAAGAGCAGGGCGGCAGAGGCGCGTCGGGGAGGGCCTCTTGTCCAATGGGGAGCAGGTGGCGCGGCATGGCGCGTGCGGCATGGCGCCAGTGGCCATGTCGCCACTGTGAGAGGAGGGGAAGGAGGAGAGAGGCTGACAGGGAGGGCCCCCTGTCAGGAATTTGTTCTTTTTCCTTTTCTTTTTTCTGTCTCCTTTAAACCAGTAGGGTTTAGGTATTTTATTGGGCCACTTAAACATTTTCTAAAATTATGAAAATATTCATATAGGCTCCTCATGTTAGTTAGAAGCTCCACAAAAATTGGTGTGCAAAGATAAAATGTTTTGGGCACCAATTGTTCATAGGGTTTGAATATGGCAAATTTTGATAGTTGCCAAAACCCATTTACTTGGGGTATTTAAACATTTTCAAAACATGTGATAATATTCAGGGAGGCTCCCAACGACATAATGAAGCTTCCCATATTTTTATTTGGAAAATTTGAAAGGTTTGACTTGGTTTCAAATTTAAGAATTGGTTTATCTCAATTTTGGAGTCCCAATTTATTTAATTTGTTTGGCAAGAAATTTAAGTTTGCCAATTAAAATATGAAAGGCATTCTTGGAATTTCCTGGACAAATTGGAAACTCAAGAATATTTTGTTTTGCCAATTTGGGTAATTGCATTTGGTTTTGGAAAATCAGGGAGTGTTTGCTCCCTTTTGAAGATTTTCAATGTTTGCCATATTTAATTTAGCAATTTAAATATGTATGCCATGATGCAATGCCAAGCAAAAAGTGAAAATTTGGCCCATATTTTAAGGTACCAAATCTGGGCTGTTACAGAACCCGTGCCTGTCGACCTCTCCCCTCGGACAGCACAACCGAACGACTGCGCCCAACGGATGGCACAAAAGGGGCTCAACAACCTACTAGGTCACGGTTTCCATGGGACAACGGTGGTATCGCGTTCAAGGGTTCAGATTAGTGGCACTATGAATAGACCTTATCGCTGTTTGGAGGGGTGTTGCACTTAATCAAGTTTCATCATAGCAAGTCACAAAACAGAGGATTAGTCCAGCATAATGATAGCAATATCACATCATCAAACAACAAGGCCTTAGCAACAAAATAAGATCAACTACAAGTATAGTTTAGTTGGTTTGCGTCGACCGGGTGACTATCGTGGCGAGTCCGCCAACAAGCGTCATCACAGATCAACTAGTTGTTTAGCGTCGACCAGGTGACTATCGTGGCGAGTCCGCCAACAAGCGTCATCACCGATCAACCACAGATTACAAAATAGTGTTTTGAACAGACGACTGTGGCGGTTCCTCCAGCCGGTGTCATCATAGATCAAATACAAAGTTGGTGAGGCATGTGGCCTCCAAACAATGAACCGAAAAGCATTCATAAGAAAGAAAGCATCCATTCCACTCGAGGGTTATCTCGACGTGGTGTCAGCAATCTTGGCAAAAAGAACCAATTGAAAAGTCAGCTCCCAAGCGTCGCAGTCCGGGTGGTCTATGCCAACCATATTTGATGGAGGGACAAGAAGTAAATAACTCTTTTGGCAAATGCCCCCAACTCCGAGGATCACGGGCCGACATTTGTCCGCACCTAGCCTCGGCGTTGAAGAAGAAGCAAACAATCAACGCATGTTTTTTTATTTAGTTGTCATAGCCACGCAAGTGCGGGGCGCACAGATAATTCATACATCAATCTAATGCATACATGGATGATGAATAAAATATGGCAATAAATAACGGACCGACATAATATAAATGCTAAACGCGGACAATATAAACACTAAGCGAATAACGAACAACGTTGCGGGACTGCTCATAGCAAGGGGTTAGCTTGCCTTCGGCGATCGACGCCACTTGGCTTGGAGGTCACGGACGCCACGGTTTAGGGTATCGGTTTGCCGGTACCGCGGAATACCTATACAAGCATACAAGCGTGCTGAGCATCTAAGCACCTTACAAAAATATGAACCCTATACCACTGAATAGAGGCTTTTAAACTATGAATTTACAAACTTGGATCACCTGAATCGGAGTCACGGTTCAAAAGTTACGGAGATTCGAAAATCTGTCCAGCGGGGAAAAGAAAAACAGATCCGCGGGAAAAAAACGGCACGGGCCGATGCTGGGCCACGGCGTGCCGCACGCGCGTGAGCCAGCGCTGCGCCTGTCCGGGTTGCGGGTGGGCCGAGATCCGCTGCTGGCCTGCTGGGCTGAAAACGGTTCGCACGAACCAAAAAAGAAAACACAGACAGGGGTGTCGATCATCTTCTCCTCCGCTCCGCGTACGGGAGCGAGCGCCGACCGGGCGGGGCTGGCCGGAGAGGACGCCGGGAAGCTAGCTGGCGGCGGGGATGGGCACGTCGCGGCTCACCGCGCCCAGGGGAGGTGGTTCCGACGGCGGGGACGCCTCCGGCGCGTCGCCTGCAAGCTCGGCCGTGCGGCCACGTCGGGAGCTCGGGAGGCCGACGGCGCCGACCAAGGGGAGGCCCGAGGACCGAGGGGACGGCGGAACAGGATCCTCCATGCTGCACCGCACCCGTCGGTGACGCTTCCTTCGGCAGAGTGGGGGTCGGGGAGCTTGCTCCTCAAACCTCTAGGGTTTCGGTTGTGGGAGGCTAACCGAGCTCCCACGAGCTCGTTTCCTCGTGAGCTCGAGTGAGATGGTCTGGGGAGGGAGGAGTGAGACATGCGAGTGCAACTGAGGGTTAGGGGGGGCTCCTTATAGCCGGGAGAGAGGAGAGGTAGGTGCTAGGTAGCTCGGCCATGAATGGCGGTTTTGAGGTCATCCATGACGATCCTCGGCTATATTGGACGGTGGAGAGGATGGGAACGGTGAGCTGGCGCACAGTGCAGCACGAGGAACACGCTGGAGCTGAGTTAGGCACCGACCACACCCCTAAGTAGGCTAGGTTAAGCAAAGCAAGTCAGATCCCACCCTGCTCACAAGGTGCTCGACGAAAGGCCCGAACGAACTTCCTGACGTAATTAAATTCCAGAAAAATTCCAGGGGGTAGGTCTGGATGTGAGGAGATGGTTTCTGAACTTTGAGGTCAAATGGTGCGACCTAACTAGGATTTTGGAAAAAGTGTGGGAAAAGGCCTTATAGCATGATCATGTCAATTTGGGGTTTTGATTATGATGTTTTGGGTTCATGCAGATCACTAAGGGGCTATAGGAGAGACCAGGGGGGGTAGGTGGTGTCTCATAACCAACCATGCAGAAATAATGCACAAGGGAACACTTGCACCATTCCAAAAATGTGGGTATAAATTGATGTCATGCCATTATGACATACCAACAATTTTGGTGGATGGGTTTTCTTTTTGATAAAAGAATTATGTGGAGTGTGGGGCTGGTTGGATATCACCCATGTGCTCAATTCATGTGCTTGGTCCACCAAGATAAGTGTGGCCATGCATGGAAAATATCTCATGGTCATTTGGAATAAAATGTGTGTGGCAAATAGGTGGCTCAAATGATCGCACCACCTTTTGTGGGAGTAGAACATGGCATGATGAACACCTCCTAGTTTTTGAGGAGTGTAGGAGTAGTATAAGCTAGGAAAACAATTTCCCTGACCAAGGCATGCACTAAAATATTTATCCGGGGTTTCGGAAATATTGCATATGCAATAATTTTGTCTCGGGAGATTAATAAGTGGATGAGACATTCTTTGAATATTTGTGGTATCTCCCAAGCTCGGAAAAGATGGTTCATGTGGTAGGTGGAATATCAGGATTTAAAGATCCCAATGTTTAGGCCAAGAGGTTTTTAGGAAAAACCTTAACAGAAGTTTTTCCGGAGTGGCAAGGAATCACCGGGGATTTTCTGGAATTATTTAAGAGAAAAGAACACGAGGGCATCATCTAGCGCCAGAGGGCAAAAATAAATTTTGAGATACGAGGGAAAAGTTTTCCGGGTGTGAGAAAACACCACAAAATTAGGGACGAAATTTTGGGGTGTGACAGACCTTCCCCCCTTAAAAAGAATCTCATCCTCGAGATTCGGGGAGTTACACAAGATAAATCTTGAACGATCCATTTATGCCCCAATTAAAACTTTTTCCACAAAATGACGGATTTTGACGACCAAACAGATCGGCACACAACAAGATCTTTATATGGTATTTCTACCATACGCAATACATCTAAACGATGGCATGGCAGGGGCTCACTCAATCAATCAACATAGGATCTACTAGCAGGTTTGTAAAAATTAAATCTAAAGTTTTGCTCAAGCAGACATAAACATGGCAAGATCAAACAAGATCTACAACCAAACTATCAATCAACAACCAAAGATTTACCTTGGGCAAATCCTTAGCTCAAGCTTGGGAGCACAACGGTTTACGGTTTTATTTTAGAAAAGCTGTATATCCATTTTCATGTATACACAGGTTTTGAAAAAATATAACAAGGTTTCTTTTCAAAAGAAAACATCTGTGCCACTAATAGTTGGCTCACAGACACCGTGGGATAGGGCCATTCCAAAAATCCCTTGCAGTGGTATGGCATAATCATTTCAACCATACCGAATAAGCTAGCACAATCAAACAATCATTAAAATAACATAGCAAAGTTTTCTCCACTTGTATGCGACATACAGAACATCCAAGTGATGAACCATGTATAACAACAAGCAGGTGATTTTTCCAACCTACACACAAGTCAGCAATAAGCAGGCCGGGTACCGTGGAGTACGGTATGAATTACTTCCACTTAATGGCTAACTTGTGCAACGCACGCAAAAATACTTTTCTTACTTGAAATAGTCCCAATCAAAGTTGTATTAATTTTACAAGCGGGTATATGCGTCTGGGTTCACATATACCACTTCTGTTTTTATGTGATCTGCCATTTCTTCAAAACTTTTCAACTGAAAAAAGGACATGATCTTCCGTCACACGTCAACCAAGTGGTTAACAAGGGAATCAGAACACCAAGTTTTATTACGAGCTGATTCTACATCAACCAGAAAGCATACACCCAACCTTACATTACAAGCCAACAAAAGAAAAACAAACAACCTCACTGATTCTCACCTACCACATACACGCGCCACTCAGGCGAACTAAACATGGGTTCTACTCCGCGTGGCGGCCTCTGGTAGTCGGTGGAGCACGGCCGAGACGGAGAGTGGTGTCCACATCTCCATCTCCCGCGGGGTCGGAGGACACAGGAACACCTTCGAGGATTGGAACCTTCTCTGGGACTCGTCGGGATGGGCCGGGATCTGGAAGTGGAGGTCTGCTACTTCGAGTTTGCCTGTGGGAGAGAGTGGGTGTGCTCTCCCCTAGGTATTGGTGTAGGCGGGCACGGCTGAGGTTCCTCCTTGTAGACTCGAGCTCCTCCAGCAAGAGGTTGTTAAGGTTTGTCATTGCGATGGAGTAAGCGACTTGGCTGATTAGTGCGGGGTCGGACTCTTTCGAGACGTCAGCTTGTACCATCTCCCCACGGGGCTGGGGTCTGGCCGGAATGTAGTAGAACTCTCGAGTTTCAGCTAGCAGGGGTTCGGAGGATCGAAGACGGACGAGGCCTTCCCAGGCTGCTACCTGGATGGCTAGCCCCAGAGTAGGCATACGACCTCCTTGGATTAAGTAGGGCTGATTTGTGCCCCGGGGACACGGGCTGATCCTCACATCGGCCCGGAATCCATCTCCGGCCGACGAGAGTGAGCTCTGGAACACCACGTACACAGGGTGAACGGAGCTACCAAGGATATGGTTGACGGCCCTCCAGAGAAGCAATCGAAAGCTCGAATGCTCCTTGGCAGTGGTTTCCAAGACGGCACTAAGGGTCGCCATCGGATTTCTTTGGGGTCCTAGATTTTCTTGGAGGGGATAAGGATGTGAGGTTCCTCTATGGGATTCTACTTCAAAAGAGTTGGGTTGCCAGGGAGAGATAGCGAGGGTGGGTTATAAAGCAACTAGGACTGGGTCTCAGGTTCACTGGGTAAGGTCGGCTGCTTCTCATGGAAGAAACCGGCTCGTCTTGTTGGGGAAGATTGGGACAAGTCCTACTGCACCATACTGTTGACCGACACGAGCCATGCCGGTTAGGCGGAGATGGGTTAAATCCATCGGGCTCACTGTCGGGCAAAAGTAGGGCGGGGTTTTCCATGCTAGGGTAGTCTACAGCCAGCCTGGTGCTCTGATACCATGCTCTGTGGCACCCCTCCCTGGCACATAATGCCAGAGAGGTGGTCGCCCCGTGCGCCAGCCCAGGATATCTGGACGCACGTTACGACAATGCAACATAGCGAAAATATCATTACACAATCAGGCCCAAAGGGCTACAAATGGTTTATAAGGCCATTAAGGCATGACAAAATATCAAGCCAAGCATGGCTCAGGACAGAGTTTAACTGGCAGCGGAAGACGGCTATGGCAACGGCTTGGAGCGGCTCCACTCCACAGGCATCTGGCTGGGCTACTGATCCTAGCACGCTCTTGCTCCAAATCCTCGCTAAGGTGGAAGATGAATCCTCGCCAAAATCTGGCCATAATCACAAGGCCCGTGAGTACATTATTATGCACTCAGCAAGTATTTCCCCTCACTACAAACAATCCAACAATCGTGCAGCAAGATATACATTTGAAATAAAATTCTACAGATGGCAAGAGTCTACTCTAGGTACATGGCATAAAAGTAGCATGGCATCACAAGCAAAACATGGCATAAGCAAACAATGGCGTATTACCAGTGTAGAGTCCAAGCCAGGTGGGGTTGGATCGTGCACCGGCAATCATACAACGAGCTTACCTGTGACGAGTAGACGAGTGTACCAGTTGATACCCAAACAATACACAACAGCACCTGTGGTCACTGCCAGGCCCACTGGCCTCATCTTTCCACTCTGGGCATGCACGGTTGATGTTGGCTCAGGCCTAACTCTAGGCTTCCAACGATCACCCCGCCATCCCATGACACGGTTTACCAACAACATCTCAAGACAATATTCCCTGCATCATCTTATTTGTTCATTTAGTGTAATCAGGTCGTTCATTAATTCTTTCAGACAAGCCTTAATTTTAACCTCCGGACACGACAAAGACACACAGTGTGACCGACACTGAACTGTTGTTCCATATCCCAGGAACAGGGCTAGCTGGCTAGGTTGAGTCTCTCGAGAGTTTGCTTTACCACCTATCAGAATGCACTCCACTCAGCCGACGCTCCAGGTTTCTCACGCCCAAAGTCGCACCAAGCAAATTACATTCTCGTGACGGTCCACTTGCTAAGACACCCTCCTGCCCCACCCTATACGCATGGTACAACGGGCAAGTAAGTCCGGCACATCCCCCGGCGCTACCGGGTATGCCTAGCTCCGGACTCCTTATCGCAGTCGAACCCGTGCCTGTCGACCTCTCCCCTCGGACAGCACAACCGAACGACTGCGCCCAATGGATGGCACAAAAGGGGCTCAACAACCTACTAGGTTACGGTTTCCATGGGACAATGGTGGTATCGCGTTCAAGGGTTCAGATTAGTGGCACTATGAATAGACCTTATCGCTGTTTGGAGGGGTGTTGCACTTAATCAAGTTTCATCATAGCAAGTCACAAACAGAGGATTAGTCCAGCATAATGATAGCAATATCACATCATCAAACAACAAGGCCTTAGCAACAAAATAAAGATCAACTACAAGTATAGTTTAGTTGGTTTGCGTCGACCGGGTGACTATCGTGGCGAGTCCACCAACAAGCGTCATCACAGATCAACTAGTGGTTTAGCGTCGACCGGGTGACTATCGTGGCGAGTCCGCCAACAAGCGTCATCACCGATCAACTACAGATTACAAAATAGTGTTTTCAACAGATGACTGTGGCGGTTCCTCCAGCCGGTGTCATCATAGATCAAATACAAAGTTGGTGAGGCATGTGGCCTCCAATCAATGAACCGAAAAGCATTCATAAGAAAGAAAGCATCCATTCCACTCGAGGGTTATCTCGACGTGGTGTCAGCAATCTTGGCAAAAAGAACTAATTGAAAAGTCAGCTCCCAAGCGTCGCAGTCCTGGGTGGTCTATGCCAACCATATTTGACGGAGGGACAAGAAGCAAATAACTCTTTTGGCAAATGCCCCCAACTCCGAGGATCACGGGCCGACATTTGTCCGCACCTAGCCTCGGCGTTGAAGAAGAAGCAAACAATCAACGCATGTTTTTGTTATTTAGTTGTCATAGCCACGCAAGTGCGGGGTGCACAGATAATTTCATACATCAATCTAATGCATACATGGATGATGAATAAAATATGGCAATAAATAACGGACCGACATAATATAAATGCTAAACGCGGACAATATAAACACTAAGCGAATAACGAACAACGTTGCGGGACTGCTCATAGCAAGGGGTTTGCTTGCCTTCGACGATCGACGCCACTTGGCTTGGAGGTCACGGACGCCACGGTTTAGGGTATCGGTTTGCCGGTACCGCAGAATACCTATACAAGCATACAAGCGTTCTGAGCATCTAAGCACCTTACAAAAATATGAAACCTATACCACTGGATAGAGGCTTTTAAACTATGAATTTACAAACTTGGATCACCTGAATCGGAGTCACGGTTCAAAAGTTACGGAGATTCGAAAATCTGTCCAGCGGGGAAAAGAAAAACAGATCCGCGGGGAAAAAAAACGGCACGGGCCGATGCTGGGCCACGGCGTGCCGCACGCGCGCGTGCCAGCGCTGCGCCTGTCCGGGTTGCGGGTGGGCCGAGATCCGCTGCTGGCCTGCTGGGCTGAAAACGGTTCGCACGAACCAAAAAAGAAAACACAGACAGGGGTGTCGATCATCTTCTCCTCCGCTCCGCGTACGGGAGCGAGCGCCGACCGGGCGGGGCTGGCCGGAGAGGACGCCGGGAAGCTAGCTGGCGGCGGGGATGGGCACGTCGCGGCTCACCGCGCCCAGGGGAGGTGGTTCCGACGGCGGGGACCGTGCGGCCACGTCGGGAGCTCGGGAGGCCGACGGCGCCGACCAAGGGGAGGCCCGAGGACCGAGGGGACGGCGGAACAGGATCCTCCATGCTGCACCGCACCCGTCGGTGACGCTTCCTTCGGCAGAGTGGGGGGTCGGGGAGCTTGCTCCTCAAACCTCTAGGGTTTCGGTTGTGGGAGGCTAACCGAGCTCCCACGAGCTCGTTTCTTCGTGAGCTCGAGTGAGATGGTCTGGGGAGGGAGGAGTGAGACATGCGAGTGCAACTGAGGGTTAGGGGGGGCTCCTTATAGCCAGGAGAGAGGAGAGGTAGGTGCTAGGTAGCTCGGCCATGAATGGCGGTTTGAGGTCATCCATGACGATCCTCGGCTATATTAGACGGTGGAGAGGATGGGAACGGTGAGCTGGCGCACAGTGCAGCACGAGGAACACGCTGGAGCTGAGTTAGGCACCGACCACACCCCTAAGCAGGCTAGGTTAAGCAAAGCAAGTCAGATCCCACCCTGCTCACAAGGTGCTCGATGAAAAGCCCGAACAAACTTCCTGACGTAATTAAATTCCAGAAAAATTCCAGGGGGTAGGTCTGGATGTGAGGAGATGGTTTCTGAACTTTGAGGTCAAATGGTGCGACCTAACTAGGATTTTGGAAAAAGTGCTGGAAAAGGCCTTATAGCATGATCAGGTCTATTTGGGGTTTTGATTATGATGTTTTGGGTTCATGCAGATCACTAAGGGGCTATAGGAGAGACCAGGGGGGGTAGGTGGTGTCTCATAACAAACCATGCAGAAATAATGCACAAGGGAACACTTGCACCATTCCAAAAATGTGGGTATAAATTGATGGCATGCCATTATGACATACCAACAATTTTGGTGGATGGGTTTTCTTCTTGATAAAAGAATTATGTGGAGTGTGGGGCTGGTTGGATATCACCCATGTGCTCAATTCATGTGCTTGGTCAACCAAGATAAGTGTGGCCATGCATGGAAAATATCTCATGGTCATTTGGAATAAAATGTGTGTGGCAAATAGGTGGCTCAAATGATCGCACCACCTTTTGTGGGAGTAGAACATGGCATGATGAACACCTCCTAGTTTTTGAGGAGTGTAGGAGTAGTATAAGCTAGGAAAACAATTTCCCTGACCAAGGCATGCACTAAAATATTTATCCGGGGTTTCAGAAATATTGCATATGCAATAATTTTGTCTCGGGAGATTAATAAGTGGATGAGACAGTCTTTGAATATTTGTGGTATCTCCCAAGCTCGGAAAAGATGGTTCATGTGGTAGGTGGAATATCAGGATTTAAAGATCCCAATGTTTAGGCCAAGAGGTTTTTAGGAAAAACCTTAACAGAAGTTTTTCCGGAGTGGCAAGGAATCACCGGGGATTTTCTGGAATTATTTAAGAGAAAAGAACACGAGGGCATCATCTAGCGCCAGAGGGCAAAAATAAATTTTGAGATACGAGGGAAAAGTTTTCCGGGTGTGAGAAAACACCACAAAATTAGGGACGAAATTTTGGGGTGTGACACAAGCCTGCTGCCGAAGGACATCCATGGCCGGGGAGTGCGGCCACCATGCCTCATCGCGCACGCTCGTGGGCAAAGCTGACCGCCAGGGTTTCTTTTCGCCCACGGCGCTCCGAGACGCCACCGACCTCGTCAAGACCTGCGAGGCATGCCAGTTCCACGCCGAGGAAATCCACCAGCCGGTGCAGGATCTGCACACCATCCCGCTCTCCTGGCCTTTTGCGGTCTGGGGCTAGACATCCTGGGCCCCTTTCCACAAGCACTCGGGGGCTATCGCTCCTCTTCGTCGCCATCGACAAATTCACTAAATGGCCTGAGGTGGAGCCCGTGAGAGGAATACCGGCCGGCGCCGCATCAATTTCATCAAAAGTTTGGTATGTCGTTTCGGTGTACCAAATCGCATCATCACGGACAATGGCACGCAATTCACCAGCGGCATCTTCAAGGCCTACTGCGCCAACCTCGGCACACAAATCTACTACGCCTCCGTCGCCCACCCCCACAGCAATGGGCAGGCGGAGCGCGCAAACGCTGAAGTACTCAAGGGGCTCAAGACCAAGACCTTCAACAGACTCAAGGCCAGTGGCACAAGCTGGATCGAGGAGCTCAACCCCGTACTATGGTCGGTATGCATGACCGCCACGAAGCCGACGGGCCAAACACCCTTCTTCCTCGTCTACAGAGCAGAAGCAGTACTCCCCACCTAGCTCAAGTATGGCTCCCCTGCCCAGGAGGAGCAGCGCGACAAGGAGTTGGCCCTTCTAGAGGAGGCCAAATGCCAAGACGCCATACGTGCCGCCAGGTACCAACAAAGATTATGCCGCTACCACAGCCGCCACATCCGACGGCGCACTGGAGGTCGGCGACCTCGTCCTCAGGAGGATCCTCTCCCGTGAAGGCCTCCACAAGCTCTCACCCATGTGGGAGGGACCGTATAGGGTCACAAGCAT